>VNJM01001756.1:0-46524 GCA_008042475.1 Drosophila kanapiae | reverse complement strand
CCCGAAATATATGGTTTCAACGCTTTTGCAGACGTTTTGGGGATTGGTTTCCCGGTTTACGGTTTTCGGTTTTTGGGTTCATTGGCAAGTCAACGCAGATATATAATGGAATTGTTTGTTCTTCAAGTTTTCAACAAATAGCTGACCATTGTGCGGGGGGAATTTGTGGTAGAAGTCATAAGTACAATGTATTTTCATTTTGATTATTCTCACTCAAGAAATGGGATCGATTTGATTGAAATAGAAATGGATCGAAGCTACATTTTGTCTTGTTTAGAAATATATGATATGTTTTTCCCAACTTCTTATTTTGAAATGTCCGAAATTTGAGATCAAAATTTGACTTAAAAATCGATAACGTACATAGGCAGCGAGAAATATGTATGTGATCGATGTTTGGGCTAAATCGATAGTCCGGTAAATGGAAAACGTGGTTTCGAGAAAAGCGCAAAATAAAAAGCATTGCAACCTTAAGTCACTTTAACTTCTGAATTAATTTCAGTTAAGTTGTGATTAAGGTCATATATTATTCTTAAAAGTGAAAACAATTTGTAGAGATTAACCTGCTTTTCTTATAAATTCCACCTTAGAATCACCGCTGGAAAAGCGCTGATGCCAGTCGAGTCGTCCTAGCCATGTGCGTCCGACTGTCCTTCGGTTTCTGCGCAAACTAGTCCCAGCTTTTGAGCTATCGGTCTGAGATCAACAGTTTTATTCCATTTTGCAAGCGGTATAAACGTCGGAACAACCGAAATCGCACCACTATATCTTATAGCTGCCATAGGAACGCTATTAGCTATTTTTGAAAATATTAAAATTAAACTTCTACGTGAATTTACCAGCTGATTTTAATATTTAAATCGGACTTCTATATCATAAAGCTGCTATAGGATGCTATAGGCTCTTTCATTTGGCATGAAGATACTTCAATAACAATATGAACAAATCGATTTTCTTCATTTAGTTTATATATTTATCTTTATTTGAGGCTATGCCCCATTTGCTGTTCAAGTTCAAGCTGCAAAATAAATTAATTAGTCTTGAGTTTCTGTTCTTGTCTAGCTTCTTGTTAAGAATTTCGTGCTAGCTCAGTGTTTTTAATTACAGAACTCAGCAAGCACCTGTGTGCCTGTCTATTTCGAATTGCCATTAAGGGGAAGGAGTTATAGAAAACGACGAAGACGGAGACGAACTCTTTGCCCATTTGGCATGGTTCGTTTTATTGTTATTATAATTATTAATTTATACAGCAGACATTTGCATTAGCATCGCATTAGCGGAGTCGCGATGACTATTTTCGTGGCAGCAAAGTGATTAAGTTGGTCCGATCCGATCGCAGCGACAGGTTCAGGCATTACCATTTAACGTGGCTTTAACCATTTCCCCTTGCCAAACCCCGTCGCTTTTTTCTTTTTTTGTTTTCATTTTTCTCTGCTGTTCTCGCTGCTGGTTGGTTGTTTATTTGTTTAATTTATAAGCTTGCCTCCAAGCGCCGCCCACAAGCCCGAAATAAAGAAAGAAAAAAAAGGAATCAAAGATTCGAGAGAAAGATGAAGAAAACAACAATTTTTGTTGTTGTTTCAAATATATATACATATATATATATATATATATATATATATATATATATATATTTTTTTTTTTTTTCTTTAGCACCTCACATTTTTGGTGTTTTCTTAGCGGAATGAATAATTGTTGATTACAGAGCCATATCCACAGGGGCATACTTTTTAGAACCGTACTGTACTGCTATGTACTGTACTGGCTTCCGGTCATTTAGCAAGTCATTGTTTATGAACAGAATAAATAGGTTGACAGTAAACACACCATTATAATTATTATTTCAAAATCCATTGGTAGTGAAAAAAAAGAGAAATATCTGAATAATTTTATTTATACCATTATCATGTGACCCAAGAAATATATATATATATATATATATCCAAATATAATATATATTTCTGATATAATATTACTCAATATATAGGTAACAAGATAAGAAAGCTACAGTCTCAGTGCGCAAGGCTTTGCGCCTTAAGTTTAAAGACAAATAGACATGTCCACATACCCGGGTGGGTACGAGTATAAAAACTACAATTTAACATTTCCCACACGAGAAATTTAAGCTATAAACATCTTCAGTAAATATCATTGGTGATGAAAATTGTCAATTCCGCTTGTAGGTAAATGAACAAAAAAAGAAGGCTTATTTATCCAACAAGTTCCTATTCCATATTGCTCATTGTTTCTTTATTGTTCAGTTACCCGTCTATGCCTGCCCACTGATCTCTCAGAGTGCTGATAACCACCAAATATTTGAAAGCGAAATCATTTGCCCAGTGACGTTTTAAACCATTTTAAAGAAAAATAGGCGTAAGTTTACTTGTAAAATGAAAATTCTTTATTTATTCTTCGAAGTCAATTTCTTTCCCTTTAAAGTGATCCCCGAGAGATTTGACTTTTCTTAGGCCCAAATGGCCTTTCAAAATGGGGTTCACAGCTACTTCTTATATTCCGATCAGTTAGGTTTTTAATAGTCAACCGACGATTAAAGAGCACTTCACTTTGTTGGCGTCGAATGCTCCAAGTCATCAACACGTTTTCGATCTTCTTTGAAGAGTTTTTACAACTTATACAATTTTTCTGCGACATGGTAGAATCACCAAAGGCAACATTCACAATGTTTTCGCAGCCGAAATTTCAATCCGCAAACAAAATTTCAATGAAGTCAGACATTGTAAAAATCGAAAACTTCATACTCATTACTTATAATAACATTGACATTTCATTTTGCCGGGATTTCATTAACAGTCCTGCCAACTCAAGAAAAAAAGAACTAGCCTGGAATGTTAGGCCTTACTTTTTGCCCACAGTAGTATATTATATATTCTTTTTTCATCGTGGTCTGTTTATGAACCCTGAACAGTGTACAAATGAGTGCACAATGAGCAGTGAATAAGTGAGGAACTGAGCAACTGAGCTGTGAACTTGTTCCCAATATGAGTGAGTTACTATTTTGAAAAAAGGAAACCCAACTGAGCCATATTTACCCAGCACAACCGTGCGTACCATATTTATAGGTACCATATCTATGAAACAGAAAGCAAAACCTACAAAAAATAAAGGAAAGTGATTAAATGTTAAAATAAGAAAGCATAACCCCAAACGAGCCAATGAAAATAAAAACAAAAACAAAACAAAAGGATCCGTATGTGTTCGCTTTTAATCAGTTTACAAGTTAATGGTTTTCCCCTTGCCATTTGTCATCGGTTGCTATGGTTGTGTTTATAAGCGTTTTAACAATTGAATTTGTAATAGGCTTACTCTTTTTTATGTTTCATTCCTCATGTTTCTGCATGAAACGTTTAAGTTTAATGTGAGTCCACGCTGCTTTTTTAACTGCTTTTATAAGTGTTTCTCATAGCCAGCATTCCCAGAAAATGGAAGCAAATACCTGAGAGACATTAAATTGTTGGATTTGTGATTTCTTTTATTATTTTATTTCCTTTGTCTTGACAGAGGAGAGCCAAAGTGTAAAGCGATCATTAAGGGCTCCGCACACGCACGCAATTCTCGACTACCAACTCTTCTATTAAAAATACAACAAGACGACGAAGAATTATAATTAAGTTCTGTTCGTCCCGCACTTTTTCGCCGTCTGATAATTGAATTAAATTTTAATTTGCCAAACGAATTAAGAGAGCTGACGTCAAGTGCTTTTCGGGGCGGGTCGAAGCATACACCACTCGACTCCCATCTACTTCTCTCGACAAACAGATATATATAAAGCTTACTTACAACCGAGAGATAGCTACGTGGTCCCCTTTTTATCTTTCTACGAGCCATGTTTACCGGGATGTTTGCTCTTTTTATCGGAATCGATACGACGCTCCCTAACCTGGAACCTGACCAACCCAGAATGACAAATGCTATTCCCAAAAAAGTGCCTTCTGAATTGCGTTTATCGCTGGAGAGTTAAGTGCAAAAAGTGAGTCAAGTTGACGTTTTATTTTTGCATAACTTACTACTTTGTAGTTTATTTCGATTCTCTCATTTCTTTTTAATTAAATTCTTAAAAACTGTGTATGGCTCGTAATTGGATTATATTTCACATGAAATGGTGATGATATACTCTGAAAATGGGAACAAGAAATTGGGAAATAAGCAAATCCATGTGAAGTAAATTATACTCTTGATGTATTCAAACAAAAATAGTTCACTTCCTGGATATATGTTTCGCTTGAATGTAAATTCCCACATCTTCGAGCGAACCAGATTCTTTTTGGCTTTGTGTTCTAGAGAAAGCTACTCTTCCGGCACTTGAGGACGCTCTGCAGCCATTTGATTAGCATTTTCCAACTTCTCCTCAATGGTTTCCTCGTAGCAACTTCCAATTTCCAAATTGCATTTCGTTGGCACGCACAATTTCGCTCGTCGGACTCACGCATTTTTAATGTCATTTCTTGCGTAAGAAACAAAAAATAAATAAAAGGGGGTGAAAAGGTGTGAAGCTGAATTTTTTGTTGTTGAATTACTGGTCTGGCCTCTAACTTGCCTCACGAATACTATAAGCATACGCTTAACACACTTCCCTGCCCGCATTTTCTATGGAAACCAGAGGGCCAGTGAAGCGAAATGCGTGCGAAATGCGAATTGTAAGTCTACACTCGCCGAAAGCAGGAGCGCCCCTCTACGCAGCATTCGAAGTATACATTTTTCACTCATTTTAAATATTATTTATTTAGACACAAAAATAAAATGTGACATATTGCCGGAAAAACATCGGAGTACAATCGGTACTATCAAAATTTAGAGAAAAAATATCAGATAAAATAGTTTTTAAGAGTCGAAACATTAGACTACTCGATAAATACGTAACGTTTATTCTCGTATTAAAATGGGTTTGCTTCTATACCATTTGCAAAGAAAAACATATTGTATTTTCAGTAGTTTAGTTTAATTTAAAAAAATTATGTTTTTCCATTTTTATTATTTGAAAATTAAGATTTAATAAATCGAATGAATAATGTAGCTAATATTAAAAAAAAACTAAATTTTAACTATAACTCACTAGACTAAGGAACCCTCGATAGTACCGATATTTTATTCTTAAAAACCCAGACTATCAAAAGATTGATTTTTTTACAGCCCTAATGTGAAGAGCTGTGGTGCTTTGTTTACATTCTGCTAAATATAGCGATGCAAGCGACTTTACATTTTGTGAATCGATACTTTTCGATTCGATTACGAATAAATCGATTTAATCGAGAAAAAACGTTCACGAAGGAGGCTGTACTTAATCATATATAAGATAGACGAGAACGTAAAAATTATTATTTATATAACAATAATAATAAATGAACGAGAAACACGTTGGAAAACGATGATTGCCTTGGTTTTTAGATTAATAGGTTTAATTTTTATTCACAAGATGAAGCTGCTAGTCTTCTTAATTAGTAAGAACCCATTGATTACCACAGCTAGGTAAACACCATCTTGAGTTGTTAAGGTCAGTGACAATGCAGCCTGTAAGGATATTATATTATAAAATATGAATCGATTGCTATCTCAACTAAAAACATCGAATTTATCGATTTTAGCATCGAATTTTTTTTTGCAGCAATATTGAACCTGTTCGTTAAATAATTTCTCTTTTGATAAATTCATTGTCTTTAATTGCAATACATATGTATGTTTGATTAATTAATT
Source organism: Drosophila kanapiae (assembly GCA_008042475.1). NCBI lineage: Eukaryota > Metazoa > Arthropoda > Insecta > Diptera > Drosophilidae > Drosophila > Drosophila kanapiae. Next base: position 40,815 of record VNJM01001756.1, on the reverse strand, counting down.
GGATCTATTAACTATGTATTAATATCACAGATACATAAATAGGTTGTCTCTTACTTTTATTGACTTCAGATTTGATTTATTTTTGTAGTTAGGCAGACGAAAGCTTTTTATGAAATTTTGGAACTTCAAACATTTTTGTTAGGGCACACAGAGGCGAGTTATAGAGATTGGAGGGGCATATGAGACTCGGGGAAGGGGCGGACTCTGCCGCGGTCGCATAGTTTTAGCACAGTGGCGCTAATCGCGGTGCGCTAACAAAAGACCAACTCCTCCCGTTTCATTTTTCCCATCGAGGGGACAATTTCTTGGTTGGCTGCAGCAGCAACCGGAACCGGAACGGCCGGCTAATTCGAGCGATTAACTAAAAATAAGCCACAACTGACCCCAACTATCTCTGCTTTTCTCCAACTGCAGGACTACAATGGCGAGTGCCCCTACTCGTTGTCGCCGGTCAGTGCCAAGAGCCAGAAACTACTCCGTTCGCCGCGCAAGGCCACCAGGAAGATCTCCCGCATTCCCTTCAAGGTCCTTGACGCGCCCGAGCTGCAGGACGACTTCTATTTGAACCTGGTCGATTGGTCCTCGCAAAATGTCTTGGCAGTGGGTCTGGGCAGCTGCGTCTACCTTTGGAGTGCCTGTACCAGTCAGGTAAGCGTCTCTGCGATCAGCGTCCTTTTTAGGGGGAGAGCTAATGAAAATCCCTCTTGCAGGTGACCCGCCTGTGCGATCTCAGTCCGGATGCGAACACGGTGACGTCGGTGTCATGGAACGAGCGCGGCAACACAGTGGCGGTTGGCACCCACCACGGCTATGTGACCGTCTGGGACGTGGCGGCCAACAAGCAGATCAACAAGCTCAACGGCCACTCGGCGCGCGTGGGAGCTCTGGCCTGGAACAGTGACATCCTCTCCAGCGGATCGCGCGACAGATGGATCATTCAGCGTGACACGAGGACGCCGCAGCTGCAGTCGGAGCGCCGCCTGGCCGGCCACCGGCAGGAGGTGTGCGGCCTGAAGTGGTCGCCGGACAACCAGTACTTGGCCAGCGGCGGTAATGACAATCGGCTGTACGTGTGGAACCAGCACTCGGTTAATCCGGTGCAGTCATACACGGAGCACATGGCGGCGGTGAAGGCGATCGCCTGGTCGCCGCACCACCACGGACTGCTGGCCAGCGGCGGCGGTACGGCGGATCGATGCATCCGCTTCTGGAATACGCTGACCGGCCAGCCCATGCAGTGCGTGGACACCGGGTCGCAGGTGTGCAATCTGGCCTGGTCCAAGCACTCATCGGAGCTGGTCTCCACGCACGGCTACTCGCAAAACCAGATTCTGGTGTGGAAGTACCCGTCGCTGACGCAGGTGGCCAAGCTGACTGGCCACTCGTACAGGGTCCTGTACTTGGCCCTGAGTCCCGACGGCGAGGCCATTGTCACCGGCGCCGGCGACGAGACGCTGCGCTTCTGGAATGTGTTCAGCAAGGCGCGCAGTCAGAAGGAGAACAAGTCAGTGCTGAATCTGTTTGCCAACATCAGATAGAAGAAGGACAATACACAAGGACGAAGACTGAAGCGAGGCAAAATGCAAAGGGCCAAAGGCCACAGGCAAACAACGTACACAAAGCACACGCGAACTCCAAGCAACCCAATCATTAAACCAAGCAAGCAACCAACCAACCAACCAATGCTAACTAATCAAGCTATGTCCAGGGAGAAGCTATCATCCCGTGCAGGCAGTCGCATCAGCGATTGCTTGGGCAAACCTAAGCGTAGTCTAAAAGGATATTTAGTGACATTTTAAATAGGAGACAAGGCATCATCTGAAATGAACAAAGGAATCCGGAACTAAGTCTACTCTAAGATCACATTTTAACATGTAATCCCGTCACACACACTCGCTCACTCTCAATGCATAGGCGCTAGTAGTGTGCAACTACATTTTATGTTTTATATATAACTACAGATATATATCTCTTTTTTTTCGTACAGTTAGCTAGACATCTGTCGCATTAATATATATTTTTTTGCTTAGAATTACTTGAATTATCCACTCACCCACTTACACACTCACACGTTCATCCGAGAAGATTGAAACACACATATGTATATTTAATAAATTTATACAAGTTGAAAATGTGCCCGCAAGAAAAAGTTGCATTTTTTCTTCGTTCGGTTCGAAACAGTCGAGTTTGCCACCGCGAGCGACTGCTGTTTATCCAAGCCCCAAGCCACCAAAGGTGTCAGAGCAACGAGCTTTTGTATACACTTAAGCTTTTGTCGCTTTTCTTGTGGATTTTTTGTTTTCGGGCATCGTTTCTTCTTCGATTGAGCAGTGGCTTTGGCGAACATCTAAGAAGGGGCAGAGGGCCTAAAAATGATTTTATTGAATATTTACACAGGACCTCCCATAAGCCAAATGAGCTCATCCTAAAAAATTACCCATACACTTCTCAATAATTCTGCCTGGCGGTCGGGCGGGAAAACACCTTGAAATACAAGTTCCCCTGATTGCGTTCATTTTTATAAGGACACGGCGTACGCATCGTCCAATTGTCGCAAAAGAAAGCCTGGGATGACCGCTTTCGAGGACGCTGTTATGCCTTGTCATCGCATTCAAATGTAAACAACCGGATCAGCTGCTCGTGCCACGTCACCGAATAATGTAAATGTAGCTGTGGAATCACCTATATGTACATTCAAAATGTGGCTATGAAATGGGGCCACAACTTCAAAGACTTTGATTCTTGGTGATTTTAATCAAAATCAAGCTTACAAAATTTTAAAAAAGTATATAGATGTGCAGTTAAATATTTTTATGAAATAATAAATAGTTTGACCCATTAAAGCATAATTTGATTTTCCTCCTTATAGTAAGATGCATTTTATTTTTATTTTGTTGCAATTTTCCCTTATTTTGTACGAAAATAATTATGTTTCTTGCATTTAACCTGCCCTTATGCACTTAATATCGGCAGCGTTATGAAACCACCTTTGATTGCAATCAATTTTGTAATAAATATGCAATTAGTTCGTAATTCGCACTCTTGTTTTTAGAATATTGAGAACTACAACTGATCGAATCACATTTTTATAATACTTTTATAATTGATTTAAACTTTAAGCAAAGTACGATGATATAGGGAGTTGTTTACGAACATGTAAGAAAGCTGCACTTTTGAAATTAAGTTACTGTACCATATTAACATGGTATTTAACTCTGAATAATAAATAAAATGAAAAAGTGTGTTTTCAAATATTCCCGAGGCAATCGATAATAGCAACCGAATTTGCTAATATTACATTTTCGATAAAATGTCAGTCAGACTACAAGTATTATTATAATTAGCAAGTGTGATTCTAACATATCAAGTTCAATTTGTTCTGTACATATTCGGTTAGCGGGCTTTAAGCCCCCCTGTTTTTCTTTACTACGACCCTGGCAAATGTGCAGCTTCCGTTGGCAGCGACGCTGGCTGAGCTTTGGCGTCAGCTTCTAGTCCGTCAGCTGCCGCTTCGCATATGTTGTTGTAATTCGGCTTCTTGGCCTGGCCCGCAGCAGCAACAGCAGTCTGCCTTTCAATTGTTGTTGGTTTTGGGTTTTGTGTCTTTTTTCTTTCGTTTTTTTCTTTTGGCCAAGTCCAAGTTTAACAGCGCTCGACGCGCCAGAATCAAGTTCAGTTGCGCCGCATACGCGTCGCGGAAATGTCTCGCGGCTGCCACTGTCACAAAATTACAGAAATCGTCGAAGTCGAGCAATAATAAAACCGACAAATCAACGAACGCGCCGCCGCCGACCTGCATCCGAATCCTTGTATTGTTTTCCGATAAAAGTCACTCCCTTGCTCTCGGCAACACGAAAATAAGAAGTAAATACGTAAATAAGGAACCTGCTTATTAATTGACCGTTACCGTTCACAGGTAAATGCAGGACAAAAGTTCTACCTGTTTTTTTTCGTTGTTGTTTCCTTTATTTTTATTTTGTGTTGTTAATGTGAAGTGCAGCCACCTGTCCTTGCCGTTGTTGTTTTTACTTTATTTTGCGGCTGCTGTTGCCTCCTGAAGGTCATTTCACGCACGAAGGCCGCGCCGAGGGTGTGTTCTTGGTGCGCGAGGACTGTCGGGTGTGCGGGGTGGTCCGCAGTGGGCCAAATGTCAAAAGGTGAAGGCAGCCAGGCGGCCTTGTGATTAGAGCACAGTCTTCCCTTTAAACATCCTTCATCCGCGCGGTATATGTACAAGTGCGAGTACTTATCGTTGCATCGAAATCAGGGAATAGGTAAATAGATTTAATTAAGATCACTGAAGGATTGGGGTTCAAGATCGAGAGCTCTCAAAATTAAATAAAGGTCATATTTAAAATAAAGGAAATGCGTAAAGAATATTAAGTGAAAGTGGCATAAGTTCATAGATCCATTGATTATTATTCGTTATAAAAAAAAAAAACAGCTTCAGAGTCCTTGAGAGTACAAATGGTGTACAGTACGATATCTTTTATATATATGCATATCGGGTGTTTTCAGGAAAGATAAATTAAATAGATGTAAAGCGTAAAGGTATACAAATTCTTTAAATAATATATACGGCAATTAGTTTCTTATAAGCTTAAAAGACATCGGAATTAATTAACAAAAAACATGTATGACTTTAATGACCAGAAAATTGGGAATTTATTTGGAATTAACGTGTATTGTTGCAGGTTTTTATGAAGAAAAATATCCACTTTAATAAATATTTCACTAGTGACGCTAAAATTGATGTGGTATGCGAAATTTGCATAAAATTGAAAGCAGTCATTCCATATTCCATTATTCCATAGTTAAATAAGTATTAAGTGAAGAAAATAGGCACCTAAATAATGAATTAATAATAATATTCAGTTATATTCAGTAATATTCAGTTATCGCAAAAAACATCTTTTGACGCAAGCTGAGGAAAAATAATCAGTCTTAAAAACCTGATGACATATAGTAAGTAGTTAGTCCCACCCCAATGGCCCAGAAAGTAGGCTCTTGAACAGAACTTAGCCCCATGGCATTTTGACCAGCATTTGCATGTCCAAACACTCTCCGTCTCCTCGGACACTCTAGATGTGGACATAGAGACGTTGGTTAGACTATCTAGGCAACATGGTTAAATATTTGAGTGGTCGATAAGCAAGATTCCGTCGTCAGGCCGTCAGCATTTTCGCACATTTGTCTGCCAGAAGATATTACCTCGACAAGCTGCGAAATTTGCTCAGCGATTAGCACACGTAGCCCAACTGTGTGGCGGCGGCAGGGTGTAATCCAAGGTCATGCCTCGATTGGCTCGGTTGTTGGGTGCTCGTTAGATTCTAGCAAATTGCGAAAGTCAACAATATATGTACTTATGTTCTTGACACGGCTAACTTCCGATCGGTTTTCCCCGCCCCAAACAAGACGCCACAATCCTCTGGAGCTGCCATAGAGTCGCTTCCTCTATTTCGGGCAATTAACGGCTTCATCTTGACTTTCGGTTTTTGGTTTTCGGTTTCGACTTCAGTTTCTGCTGGTACTACTATATACTTATGTGTTTTTCTTTGTTTTTTTTTTTTTTTTTTTTTTTGGTGCCGGTACGACCTTGGTAGGGGCGTTCAATGACCGCCACTGTCCAGTTAGATTTATGCATATTGATCCGCCTTTCGATCGATTTGAGCCAACAGACAATGACAGGCCTCTGTTTGTCGTCCGATTGGCCCTAATTCGATCGTCTCCAGATGGCACCACTTTATGGTTTCCGTTGTTTTGGGCAAACTGGCGGGGTTAACTTTCCAAATATCGGTGTATTTCCATAATGTTACTTGGGCCACTGGGAAATTATTTGTAATTATTAAACGAAACAAACAGATCCTTTCTGTACAAACGAATTGAGTATCTTATGATCGTAATTCATCTGTATCATAGTTATAACAAAAACAGCTTTTATTGAGATGAAGAAGGGAAAAATGAAGGGAAATCAAATATACAAAACCGGATATACGAAAAATGCAAGCCTTGTTAGCTGCTTTCCACTTAGCCAGCGGGAAAAATTTAAAGGTGGTAACAGAAAACTTTTCTGATCAATCTTTTCAATATAATAAATGTGATCATGAATGCTTTTTCATTTGGAAAAGACCGACCAAATACTCACAATTTTCCAATTTCGAAAACATATCCTTTCCATTTCCAAAATTTTCAAATATTGAATTATGCACTACCTTTTCCTATATGTAGAAGTCGGCTTGCTTACGGTGGTAGAAATATAATCTTTTACATTCATATTCTTGTTTTTAAAATTAAAAATTACTTATAAAGTTTCGTCGGATATATGTATGTATGTATATGTAATATAATTGCGTAGAAAGTAGAACTTATAAGTGGAGGTCTCAGGTCATAAAAACTATCAATACGTACATACTAGGACTTTTCTTTAATTCTTGTTTCTATAATTTGAACGGATAAGTTAATATAAATTAACAAAATGCCTACGAGCTGATTAATTTGGAATTTATTCACTAAAAGATATAGAAGAGATTGGATATAACCATATTAAGCAAACTAAATACACAGAGTACAATTAGCTGCTCCCACTGGAACATATGTACATACATACATATTTACATCAGTTGCTAAGGTCATAGTAACCGATTCATTGCTATATATATATATATGTATGTATGTATGTATATAGAATGCCGGCTCCAAGTCGCTACAATGTGCTCCGGTATTGCTGCGCTCTTAAACTTGACCCCATTTACCAAAGGGACAAGGACGGAGCTTCCTTTATGAACGGGGCACGTCGGAATCGGAAGGTCTGCGGCAATTACAGCGATTATCGGACGGCGGTACAGATGCACGGCTCTCTGTGACAGTCCACAGTCAAGCCAGCAATTACCACGTCTCACGTTAACCCCAAGCGGCGGGGGCTAGGGGGATTACAACTTGTTATTGTTGGGGGGCCGCCTCTCAGAACCAGCATCTGCGTCTGCATCGTGACATTCAAAATGCAAACGAATCACCAAACCAGTTTCGGATGCGTCCAAGTGAAGGGCCCCCTAAAATACATTGTACATATGTATGTGTGTACAAACGGACAAAATCTACATACATACTTACATACATCAACAGGAGATCGTTGATTGATGATCGAATTTCGGATCTGCCGATCAAAAACACGCCTGTCCACGATTCCGATTTTTTTTAGAGATGGCACAAAGTTGAAGGTACATAAACATTGCCAGGGGCTTACTTCCGTAACTCTCTATTGGGGAGGAGGTCACCAACATTTCACAAATTAAGAACTATAAGCGTTATTATCGTAAGAAGGGTTTTTGTAACAATTGTAACGAACTGTAAAAATAGAATTTTCCAATGTTAAAACGCGATTTTTGGACTTCAAGCTCGTGCTCGTTTTTATAAAGCGAAATAAAATATTGCTTTTATCGTTAACAAAGGAATAGTTGTTATATAATCAAGTCTGTGATCCAATGCAAGTTTGGCTTTGGTTCAGTTAGGGGTTCCAACCCAAACGATGATAAGGTTCTGCGCGTTTGCGAACCGATAGTTCACACATTTCTTTTATATTAATGCAAATTCATATTTTCAGACAGCTAGTACTTAAGGTAAATGTATTCCGAGAATTGTGATCGAAAACGAACTTTTTCTTATGAAATATTATTTAACACAATATTAGTAAATTTATTTATTATTTAATGGTGTTGTTTATTTTACAGGAATTAGCTGTTCAACCGTCAAAAAGCCGAATTTTATCCTTAAATATATCAAAAATAGAAAAAACCTAGCGGAATATCGATTAAATGGTATATATTTAAAGTGTAGTAGCATAAAATACAAAACATAAATACAAATTAATGGCAGCATAGGGTCAAAAGTACTATTTTTAGGTGCATTTGAAGAGATAAATCTAGGCTATCTAGTCTATCGGCTCCAGGCAACTATAACTATAAATTGCAGTTAGCTGTTTGTAGAGCAGAAAATGAAAATATCAAAATTATCTTCTGCAATGCAGATATTTTTAAAGGCAAGTCTAGGTTAAACATATTTGAACAGTTTTATTGCCATATGATTTGTACGAACGGCATACAGAACACCACCTTTGGCACCTGATTTATACAGTTGAGCATTCTGGAGGTAATTACATTATTTATGACAGAATAGCTGCGTTAGATCTTAGATACCTGGTCATCATCGAAGGGAATATAGTATATACATACATATATATATATATACGTATAATGAAATGTTATCTTCGGCTTTTGATAAAAAGTTTACTTGATTTATCAAAATACTGGACCGAGAGGTCGTTTTCGATTTAATCAGGACAGAAACGGAATCTAGTCATTAATGTACACCCAGTTAAAATTACCTTAAAATAGCGCTGTTGGAGAAAAATTAAGATTTTTCAATTAAAACTCACAATATAAATGTAATATAATATACGATATAGTTATATACCAAATTTGTTGATATATATATGTATGTATCTGTATAGTATATATTTAATAGTTTATGCGCTTCACTGGCTTAAAGTTTCATAGTGCCTCTGCACGAAATAAGTTGTGAGATACTGAAAATAAAACGTATTTAAAACTTAATAAGTTACTGCAAAACAGTAAATATTACTTATTAAGTTCTAAATACGTATGTACGTATGTATTAAGTCAAAATATGTATGTACATTGCAGGCAAAGCAAAAGTGTAATATTTAGACACTACACGAATTATATTTTTAATTGAGCTTAAAATGCATTTCGTAATTTAAGCTGCATACATATGTACATATATAAAGGAAATTTAACACAAATTTATAAATACATACAATAACAGTGACCTTCTAGACCGATTTTTAAATTTAATTAGGCGACCCCAAGAGTTTTTTTCGAAACGTTGAGACTTTAACAAGTTCGTGTTTTATAAGCTCGACTGTAAACGCAACTTATTTGATTCGATGGTGCTGATCTCTCTCTGCTGAGTGACAGTTTAGAGCTAAATTTATGAAGTCAAAAGATCTATAAACGGCTTAGATATTTTCTTAAAATTATTTTTTATACAAACATGTACAAACATACGTATGTATGTATGTATATGTTGTTGCTGGTGTTGGGAGCTGGGTCATTGTACTTAAGGTGCACACACGGACACAAACGAACTCTATTCGCTTTTGATTTTGACTTTGTTTTCGTTTTCTTTTGCACTGCCTAAAAAGAGGTTGGTGGAGGGAGGGAGAGCGTGATGGGGGAAGAGCGGGCGAGCAAGAGAGGAAGACTGGCTTATTAAAGCATTGACATTGAAAATTATGCGAACAAGTCAGAGATCGCGATAATCCACAAGAAGAAGAAGTAACAGCGCAGCAGATGCTTTGATTTTGCTGTGCATACATACATGTATTTACATATGTATGTATATACATATATGGGTATACAATATGTGTGTGTGTTGCGTTCGCCGCTAGAATAATGGCCGGTAGGTGTGTAATTGATTATCAATTGTTGTCACTTGTCGTGTCGGAGCGAATTATGTATTAATGCGAATTGGGATTGATCGATATATTGTGCGCCATAAATAAACCACAATTGATCTGCGCGAAACGAAACAATATTCGCCGCTTGAGTGACAGGCAAGTTCATTCGCTGACAGAAGAGCAAGGCTTTGTAGACAGGACAGGGGCGCCGCAGATGGACATACAATGTAGTACATACATATGTACATATGTACATATTTTGGAATATTTCCATTAGCGGCACATTCGGAAGGGGTATATTGAATTATCCTTTGAAATCCAAAGAGTTTGGATAACGAATTTATTATTATATATGTACATATGTACATACATACTTACATATGTAACTAACATCCTTGGTGATATAAAATGCATGATCTGATATGAAAATTATTATTAACTCTTGTATCTTCTTTTAATACGCTTGCAGTGTATTATAATTTTAGTCAGACTCCATAAATTGTATGACATAAAGAATATTTACATATGTATGTACATATATGTATATTCTTGATCTGCATTGTCTGTCAGTGTTTGATTGAAACTTTGGAGATATATAGTTTTCCTTCTGTTCTCCGATTATATCGTACTATCAATCCCATAACGGCTTGGTCCGCTTTAAAAATAATAATATACCCTGGGAAAATTAGGATAACTTTAATTAGATTAGGATTGATTTAACTCAAATTATCACATTGTATATTTGCACACTGCGCTTTAAAATCTATTACAAAATTGAAATAACAAATATAAAAAGATAATAAAAATCGCTTCCAGGCCAGCGATGCATTTTCGAGAGGTTGTCCAGATGATTTTCCATTAGAAAAAAAAATGCACTGACCCGGGGCTCGAACACAGAACTCCCGATCGAGATTCGCAAAGAAATCAACTAGTAGAGAGCAGAGACAGAAGATATGTACATATGTATATGTACATACATATGTTTAAAAGTATGAGAGAAGCAAGCAATTGAATTTGTTGTCTGATTAAGATAGGATGGCAAACAAATTTTGACTGAAACTTGAATTAAAATTAAAATAAAGATACAAAAAAAGTTTAAGCTCTTCAAAAAGTTAACAACATAAAACGGCTTATGTAAAATGTATGTATGTACATGTACTTCCGATCGCAAGTTAGGAGCCGTCCACCTGGGGCTCTGACTTGGTAACAAAACGCTGGTATCGTGGATTCGCCCATAAATCGTTTCGTAGTGGGCATTGTTGACGATATACGAGTAAAAAAATATTTCAAATTTTACCTAAATTTAATGATCAATTATATTATCAATTTATGTTAGAGCGTTGGGGAATCAGCAAAAGTTCGGTGTTTTTGCATAGAAATGTTATCTAGTAAACAACAGCATAACAGTAAGAAGACTTAAAAGATACCACATTCTCGATCTCCCCGATAGATAAACTGTAAATATGTTATATATAATAGCAGGGCTCATTGGAAAACTGCTGTTCCCGTTAACTTAATATTAATCATAAAATTTACTTATTGTTTTAAACAGACAGATTGTAAATAGATAATAAAGTAAAAAAATCTATCTTTCCTTCTAAGTTTTTTTTTCATTTGACCAAAATGAGGTATTTGTCCATGTTTTTTGTATGTATTTATTTGTCCTTTTTACTTATTTTTTCATTGTTTTAGTTATGGAACATGTTTCAGATTTCTTTTTAGTCCTTGGGTCAGCCGGACAATTGGGAAGTCATTAAAAATAAATGACTTAAAGAACATTAAATACATATTTACATACATATGTACATATGTACATAAAGTAGTACATTAAGTACATACATACATTAAATTTAAATGGCAGTATTCGCGAATTTTTACACTTAAATATATGTATGTATTTCCATACATATGTATGTACTATGTACAGATGTATTTTATAAAATTGTACAAATATTGCTTATTTAAAGTGGGGCTTTGAATACCCTTGACCCCTTGACCCCTACGCCCGTGGCTCTTGGCAGTCTCCTTGCGTCAGGTCTTTTGATGCTCTCTCTGTCTTCCCCTGATAAATGGACTCCTTCTGGCTCACTCGCACCTATGTACCTTGAAGCATGGTCTCGCGTTCTCACGCTCTTGCCCTCCCACTCTGGATGCCGCTCCAGTTACATGCCGAGTGACAGTGACAGTTGGCGCACCGTCCCTTTCCCACCACTCTCTTGCGCGAACAACGAACAATTGGTTGGCAAACAACATAAATAATACTTATATTAAGCGGCTACAGAGTGTCATCATTAATTATTTTTCCGCTTTACAACCGGAGTGGAACGTGATGTGTAAAATTGTTCCTTGAGCTGGCATTAAAACAAAATAATAGCGTAAAGTAAACTCGACACAAGCACATTCTCATACTATCACCCATACAGAGGCACCGAGAGAAGAACCAAGCGCGCGTCTCTCTATTTTTTGACTAATTAACAGAGTTGGCCGGTGACCTTCACCTTTTGCGCATTGGACAAAAACAAAGAAGTAAAATAGATAATAGGCACAAAGATGAGAAGTCAAAGAATTGGTAACACGCCGACGCCTTCATCTTCCACTGACCCACAAAAAACGGCGCCGCTCTTCCTGACTCCGACGTGTTTTTTTTGCTTATGGTAGGTCACTTGCGAGCTCTCCCTTTCGCACTGCGATGACGCTGTCCCACTCCCACCTGAATACCGTTCATCAAAAGCCATCGCCTTTTATTTTGCAAATTGTTTTCGCCGTTTTTTTACCCTAGTAGAGAGTATTATAATTTTGTCATGATATTTGCACGGCAGCGAATGAGCATTCTGCTATACTATTAAGTATATATGTATTATGTACGTATGCAAGCATATTATAGATCAGCATCACCAGCCGAGACGATCTAGCCATGTCTGGCTTTGTGTTTCTACGCAAGTTAGTATCTGAAAATTTTGCCCTATCGGGCTGAAATTTTGAGCACAGTCTTATTTTTTCTGTACGCAATATATCGGACCACTATATCATGTACTGCCATAGGACCAATCCGCTTCAAATGGCATATTTTTGCTATTTGTGGAGATATAAAAATTAAACTTTATGAACATATGCCATTCTACATATGTAAATATATGGTTAGAATAGATTTTACTGACTACTACTTAAATAATATAGCTATATATGAGCTATCAGACTAAATGGGCATATTTGGCAAGGGTATACAAACTTTGGCTCCGCCCGAACTTAGCGTTCCTTACTTGTTTTCTTCTCTTTAGCCGCGTTCATTTGTTTTGTGCTGCCTTTTGTTTTGATCGTTGGCTTTACAGTGGTCTTGGGACACAATGGCGAAGGGTAGAACTGAGAAAAATTATATTGACGTTTGGGATAAGAAAACCATATCCGAATTCTTGAAAACTTAAAATAATAATTAGATTGAAAAATATTTAGCATTTCAGATTGTTCTTCGTGGGGTTTTGATAGGATACATAAATTATTTTATCATTAATAATCTTGTTATTGTTGTTGGTTCTTCAGACAATATATAATATAAACCTAAGATTACTCAGGAACTCTTCGATTTGCCGGATAAATAAATGTGACCCCATTGATTTTTTTCTCTGTATCTCTGTAGCATAACAAAATGGCTCAAAAATGATAATTTCCTCAAATTAAAATGATCATTTTCATAAAAAATATGCAATTTTTATGCTACTTTATATGCGTTTATTGATATAAATTTGGATTAAAGAAGGGTCTATGATTGAAATGGTTGTAGACGTCACAGTATTGACACGACAGTGAATATGTTTTCGAAATTAATTTGGCGACGGGGGGACCACTGTGCGCAGTTATGGATATTTGATTCTGTCTGTGACCAGAGGTCAGACCGGACCATAGAAATACAAAATGCGAGTGGCTGGCTCTCGGGGCTAATGATGGCCCGCAAGCCATACCATATCGCATCGGCTCATTATCGCGCCGGCAGCTCATCGTAGCGGATCTCCGATCACCCGCCGACACGCCTCTTCCTTCGCCACTATTTCCCACCGCCATCCTTCTGATCCTCATCCAATTCCGATCTTTTCCCCAGTTGACGCCATGAGGGAACCGGTGCCCGTGGCGGTGCTGCTGCTTCTGTGGCTCCTCGGCTCGGCAATGCCGCCCGCCGCCTCTGGATCGGCGGTGCTCATCTCGGATATGACCATGACCGTAATGGTGGAGCTGTCATCGCGACATCCCTTCTGCAAGATGCACACCGACCGGTAAGTAATAAAAAACAATTCAAATAACCGATCTATCTGATCTCTTCTGATCCCGCCCAGTGGCGACATCCAGCGCATGCTGCTGCAGTCGGATCCACGTCGCATACGCCAGGTGCCGCGGGAATCGGTGATGGAACTGGAGGAGGTGTGCCGCCGCCAGGGCTCCTACGGACATGAGTTTCGCGGCGGTCTGGGCTTCATCTATCCTGGAACGAAGTGGTGCGGCCCGGGGACGGCGGCCACTAGCTACGACGACCTGGGGCCGCATGCGCGAGAGGATCGGTGCTGTCGGGAACACGACATGTGTCCGGATGTGCTTAATGTCGGCGAGTGCCGGCGGGGGCTGTGTAATCGCGGGACCTTCACGCGGAGCCACTGCGACTGCGATGCCAGATTCCGGCGATGTTTGCAGGCGGCCAATACGGAGACGGCGAACACTCTCGGAGCAATCTTCTACAATGTGGTGCAGGTGACATGCTTCCAGGAGCGAAGCCCCTGCTCGGCGCACCAGAGGTTCGAGGACTTCTACTACCGCACCGACCACTGTCCGGCTGAGTTCCGCCAGGCGGATCTCTATGTGCCACCACACGGCGACAATCTGATAGCCAAGATCCTGGCCCATCCGCAGGGACGCTCCCTAGCCGCCGTCGCACCCGGCAAGGTCACTGCTCGCCGTTGGGGCGTCAAGTTAGCCAGCGTCGGGCTGGCGGCGGTAAACATATTGCGCGAGGTGGTGCAGCGGCCACGGCTCCTCTGGGACAGCCTGCAGGCACCTGTCAGCAGGGAGCTACCGGCAGGAGGAGCCGCAGCCGTTGCGTATCACTACGAGCGGCCGGGAGCGTCGTCCTACGGATATGGCTACAGCAATCGTGGTTACGGATACGGATACGGAGCACCCGACTCTCACTGGAGCTGAGGGCTGCAAGAGCCGAGAGAAGCGGAAGACTGTTTTCCACGGTCGATAGCGGAGCACATCTGCGCTCCATGCATACGACCAACGAGGGGAAGTAATCCTTGGGGATGAACTCAGGCACACCTGGTGGCTGTGGCTATAAGGGAAGCAATATTGCGAAGAAGTGCTCTATGAATAGATTCGAAAAAACACTGTCCAATCAGCTAAGGTGATAGAGTTATTCTATCTACAATTTAACCCACATCTAAAGGCACACATGCATCATTTCCTTTATGAACGATAATATTTTAAAAACCTCCTAAAACAACATGATGGGGGAACTAAATTTAGGAAATAGATTTTCATCCATTCATTTACTTCAAAGTATTAATACCTTGTTAAGTTGATCCCGCATTATCAGTATAGAAATGTTATTATAATTATAATTGTTATACATATGCCAATTTCCCTTTCTAAAAGTCTAGTCCTGTTGGAATATAGAACTTGTATGGTCGACTACATATGTACATATGTATGTATATTTCTTGTTCACTTTTTTGGTTAAAAAGAACGAGATTAGTCAGCAGTGAACGTGATGTTAATTTTAATGAGCCGCGTAATCGTTGCTTTATCCTGCTTCGTTATTTATTATGCACTATCCCAGTGCTTATTATTCTGTAAAAGCCGCATAGCTATCGTAGTCTAGCCATCTTTGCTGGAGAGCAACAGAATGGAATCGTTAAGTTCTGAGCACAATGGACATTTATTTCATTTAAGTACGTACTTTAAGCGAACTTTTTCGCTATTAACGCCTTAATATATTCCTGTTCAACTTCGTTTATAAGCGACGGGAATCTTTAAATAAAGTTATAAAGCTATTATCATAATTCCGTTTAGAGATTCAAGATTCCTTTAGGAGTAATTCGACCTATTTGTGTATTGCCCCCAAAGATTACTTTCCGCTCCGTATGGCTCTTGAGCACTTGAACTAGAGATCGAACTACGTATCTACCTACCCACTGTTCCCGTTATGTATTAGTAGTCCTTAGGGCTTACACTTACGTTCACTTATCTGCATGTCCTGCATGTGTCCTTGCGTTGTGTTGCGTAGCGCGTAGCCCCAATGCCATTACAAAATAAACTCACTGATAACCGCATGCCTTCTTCGTTCTTGCCGCTCCTACGGTTTGATTGTTTCAGGGCCGGATATAACCAGACGGAACAGGAGGCCATCTGCGCCCAATGGCAATACCAGCCATCGGAGAAGTATGTGCCCAGCCAGCCGAGAACGTCCTCGTAAGGAGCGGATCGGATCAGCCTAGGAGATGGCGACGACGACCTGCTAGAGACAACACTTGAACCTGATGACGAACCTGAACCTGAACATGAACCTGAAAGCCAAAGATTAATAACAGACGCTCGGAACTAACAAATGGAAAATATATACATCTATATTTTCATATATTGAAGGCATACAAAACAGATCTATATTTAATTATAAAAATACATACATATAAATAAATATATTTACCAAAGTCGAAAGTAATCTAAAGCGTCTCTAATTCTCGGCATATGAGCCGGGTAAATGCTGAAATTCACAACAGTGGGCATTGCATATTTTTGGGATGGACGGTGGAAAATGATGTACTTTTTGAAGACGTTCTCAGCAAAGCCACCTAATAATACTGACGTATCCATGTTTATTAAAATGGCAAGACGAAATTCCATTTGTGAAACGTGCCTAGGACTTCGGTAAACTTCTAAATTTGGCCCTGTGAAAATTAAAGGTATTTGTATTTATTTATTCGATTATTTCTACCAGCTTGCCATCTTGCTATTCCAGCAGTTTGTTTTATGTAGATACTGTGACTCTGTTCCGTGGATTTCTGTACTCTTCTAGGCTCCGACGAGGAGGACAGTATCCAAATTGTTTTGTGCTGTGAACACTATTTATACCCGGTACCCATAGGGTTCAAAGGTAATACAACTAAGTGCCACCCGAGAATGCATGTAACAAGCAGAAGGAGACATCTTACACCCTAAAAAGTATATTCATTCTTGATCAGCATCACCAGGCTATCGATTTCGACATGTCTACCTCAGAGCTCTCAAGTGCAACAAAATTAATATAACCTGAGTAATCTTAGCAATATTTTCTGAAAATTTAATTTAAAATGGATGATAATTGAGGAAGTTACCTGACAATAAAGTGCCAATTCCGAAATTGGTAACAATATATATCATTACTCTGGAAATGTATCGTATTTGTATCTATTTTTCATAATTGCTATTCAAATAATTTTTACCAGGGATTAAAACAGGAACAATACAAGTAGTTAGTTATGGTTTATTTCGGTTAGGGTTACGGCTTATAATCCAAAATGAGTTACGGTTACCGGGCTCGGACCAAATTTTTCTTTGACCACTTATTTCTTCGTTAGTTACCGTTAGTTCGACCTAATACATCTATATATATAAAAATGAAACCCGTTTTCCGTTGTCATCGCATCACGTGTGAACGGCTGGACCGATTTGGCTTATTTTTTTTTTTTTAGTTTTCTAATACTCTGTACAAGGTTCTTACGGAAACAAATATTAAGAAAGTCGCTCAGAAGGATTAAAAAATATACATTTCATTTTGCATATTTTAAAAATCGCGCGAGTTACATAGAACACCCTGTCCCTGTAGCCCCTCTTGTCACACTTTGATCGGGGACATGGTCTCGCACCCTCTCGCTCTCACCAACGGGTTCTAAAGGAAAAGACGAATAATCTCCAGCCCTGAGTAACGGGACCAAAATCGCAGCTCTTAGTTTTTAGCATATACATAATTCTTAAATAAAGATTTCTTACTCTTTGTTATATCACCAAATTGGAGACACGCAGGATTCATTTTTATATGGAGGATATTATAGATTCCAGTTCAAATTGAATAGGTTCTCATACATAAGATAGGTCAGCTATACAAAATAAAGTAGTGCATCAAAGCTACGCTAAGGCAGTTCGCCGGGTGAACTATCTGAAATAATTTGACATGATAGACGTTTACGTAAACTTTACAGGAAAAATAAAACGATGTCTCTAGGTAGCAGCACTCTTGACAATTATATGTACTTGATTGACGAAATTTTGTTCGGAACTCTCCGACTCTCTCTTGGTCGGTTTTGTGACTATTGACGATGATTTGACATTCGACTTCTAGGCGAAACGAAGTTCGCCGGGTCCGCTAGTATTTTATATAAGTATATATTTGTTTAATTGTTGATTTTTATGATTAGAGCGAATAAGCATTAAAGTGTTAAAACCTTTTCCCTCTAATTTATTTCTAATGGGGTTCCAAATAAACTTAACACGTTTGCAAGGTAAAGCTACGTTTGTCATGTTAAAAAGTTCTAAATATTTACAAGAATTTAGCTCCCACCATTTTAGAATATATGTTTTATAAGCATTTAAATGTACATTTTTAAATGTGTTAAATGGTTTTCAAATTGCCATTCAGGTCGAAAATTATGCATATATGTACATTACACACATATGTACGACAAGCTCATGGAGTTCTTCTGAAAGTTTTTTGTATATAGTTATTTTAAATCAGTAGTAAGAGTAATATTGAATGAAATGTCATATCTGGCTCAACTAAAGTTTCGAACATATAAAAAGCGTTTAACAATTGGGCCCTTTTTAAAGACTTTAGTTATGTTCGGTATCCTTATCTTTTTTGCCAAGTTTCTAACAAGTCCAATTGCTTTAGAACGGGGCCTCTGACAGACTCGCGAGTTAGCCACTTTCTCAGCCCGGGCTCTGCACACAGCTTACTCAAAGATATGCAAGTATAACGTGTCAATGTGTGCGTTTGGCCAGCACTGCTTTAGAACATTCCGGTTGTTTCAAAATATCATTGGGGACTAATTGTAAAGTGTTCACCGCGCATCTGACTCCAGCTAATATTCTCGCTGAACCGATTCAAATGTTTCGGTTTTGGTATGGAAAAAAATTATATTTCGATTTTTGGATTTATTTGGCTATACCGGTTGAAAATATCAGTGGGATACCCTGCTATTTACTGACTATTATTCACATAAAGACGAATAATTTACAAAAATATATTTCTTTAAATATTAAATATGATTCAAATAGTTTTTGTAACGCAGGGCAGTACCTAACAAATTTTATTTCTGCCTGTGAAGATGAATTTGATTTTGTTTATTAATTGATTATTTTAGCTTTTCCCACTTCAAGGAACAACAGACAGTCTGCTTGTCTTACTGGTGCCTAACATTTAGAGCCAATATAGAGTATAAAATATGCATGCAATTTCACTGCTGCCGACAAAATGCACAAAGATGTAGAGAACGAAAAAGGCTCTGAATAAAACACACAATTCCATAGTTGCAGGATCTAGAATGCTGCTTTGTAAGAATATTAATTAGTTGTCGGGCGCCGCTGTGTGCATACAAGAGAGCGATTAAGTTAGGAAAAAGTCAGAGTTCTATATTAACCAAGTTTAAAAAGTGGAATTATGTGAGCGTGTTATTAATGTATTATGACTCTGCAATCAGCAACAATGAATTGTCGTTCTTGGTGATCGCAACAAAAATGAAAGTCAAATGTCAGTAAAATCCCATATAATGGGCATTGCCTTTACGAATTTTATTAACTTCCTCTTTTTCTCCCGGCTGTTTGCTATAATTTTGATTTGTTGTAAATATGACCAGAAGTTTACAATGCAGTGAAGGAAAGAATCACGATTTGGGCGTCCGTCATCTTCATCGTGAATAATGGCAGCGGTGTACTCGGATTTCTGAAACGGAGGTTGAAGGAATTCGCTGACCCCTATTTAACAAGGATATTAAACACTTCAGTATGGACTCGGCGTTTGGAGTCCACAGGAAACGCATCGTATCGGTTTTATCTGGGATGCAGACCCTATAACTATGTATGCTTTATCTTTATCTTTTACCTTATCCGCGGTGACGTGGAGAGTACCGACTTGTTAGGTCAGTTTAGTTTCCATGTACCGAATAGAGATACAAGATCTTATTTACCTTTAGTGTTGCGCCACTGTAGAAAATCGAATGAAATTTTATACAAAATTTATACAAACTATAACGATATGTACACAATATTCTCAACCGAACTCAGAGCAAACATTCAGACAGCACGCCAGTAGTTCGTTTCCTCGCATTCCTTACCTATACTTTATATTATCGCGCCTACTAAGACATAACCCAAACAGGCACGTGCTTGGTGTCGCAAGAGACAATTAAATACACTGATCCCAGTGCATCAAGGTCCAAGAAAAAATCATTTGGCAGCTTTGTACTCTCATGTAGTTCTTGATCCTTCCCAAGGGAGCGACCTCTGCCTTTCGACTTTATTCGTGTTTTCTTTTGTATACAAAAAAAAAAATTATCGCTCGCTATAAGTTTTCCAGCGTTCCATGACCGATTCAGGACTTTACTGTACACTTTACAAAATCTCGCAAAAGGAATGCAAACAAAAAAAAAAAGTGAAATATGGAACTGATTACAGAGTGCGTGAGAGATGTGGGGGGATCTAAGTGAACAGCGGCGGTTCCTTCAGGCACGCAGGGCCACAAACTGCTGGAAAACCTCTAATATATGTGTGTCCAGGTCGGAGGTAAAGAGCAGCGTCTCCAAGGTGCTGCTGTACTTCTGAACTTGCTCATGATGCTGCAAAAGTAGAGAGAGAGATAGAGAGAGAGTGAAAGAGGGAGACAGAGAAAGAGCGAGAGAGGGAGAATAAAATCAAGCCTTCAAAGAAAGAACTCACCATGAGAAAGACCTGTTGCAATCGGCCAATTGTCCAGCGATACCAGTCCGTATCCGGATCACGGCCATCCGTGTCGGAGCGCAGCAGATGCTCCGACAGGATCATAATGAAGCGCTGGAAGACGATGAGGAACAGGCGCTTCTGGTTGACATTCGCCGCCTCCAACTTCTCCTCCATGCGCTCAACGACCTGACAATATGAGAGAATAATTCCATGATCATTTTAGTCACACAAAAAATAATGGGAAACTTTGGACTTCGCTCACCTCCTCGGATGGCTTGTCGGCATGCGTAATGGGCTTCTTCCTCTTGTGCGAGGAGTCCTCCTCCGAATCGCTGGACGAGGAGTCGGCCTTCGACAGCTTGTCCTTCGCCTCGCTCAGTTCAGTGTCTGCAATTAAAAAGTGCATTAGGTAAGAAATCTATCTCTGTATCGGAATAATTCCCCTTCGCAGCAGACTCACTCAGTTTGATCACATGCTTGTTCATCTTCTTGATGGTCAGATGAAGGATCTCCCACAGATACATCTTGGTAAACTCGCCCGTCATCTCCTTAGAGAAGATCCAGGTGGCCACCGCCGAACAGTCGACGATCTGCAGCTTCAGCAGCTTGTCGATCAGCACGACCATCATTTGCGGATGCGAAGACCACAGTTCGTAGATGTTGTGCAGAATGCAGATCTGGGCCTCCTCCGTTTCGGCCAAGGCACGGAACACCGTGTGGAATTTGGAAATGGCCGCGAAGCTGTGCGAGAACGATTTCGAGCCCAAATTCAGTAGTGTCTGGACGAAGACGTCGATCTTCAAGGCGTTGAAGCTGCCATCGGACATCTCCTCGCCGCTGTAGCCGCTGTTTGGTATCTCCTTCAGTATGTTGACCACCTCCTCGGGCGTACACTTCTGCCGGATGGCAACCACCAGCTGATGGGCCACCGTTGTGCCTGGCAAATTGGCTGAGGGCGAAAAAATATTATTCAGATCATATCGGTGTACACAGGCAATATGCGTTTCTTTCGCCGTCAATGGGTAATGATAAATATTACTCTCACGCCAATTCTAACCAAATAAAAGCTATACTGAATTCAAAAACCGGAAAGGGAACCCTTTGCAGGTTGGCATCGAATAGATTCCATTGAAATGGAAATGGATCTAAGAAACCTTACTGGAGGTGGCATGGCACCTACATGGCTACATATGTGAGATAGTCCAGCGATATTAATAACATTAAAACGTTAGTAAATCTTAAATAATTAAAGCAGCTACCCTAATATACATAGAATCAAAATTTACAACAGAAGTGGCATAGATTGCCGCCTATAAATATGCAGAGGATAGTAATCTGTTCTTTTTTACTATCTTCCTTAACTTCAGTAACTAATATAGGCAGCCGCCAGTCATTCTGCACCTCTAAAATCTGAGACATCCTGAACAGTCAACCAAAAAATAATATTACTGTGGATTCCAGGCCACACAAACATAAGTGAAAACGACACACTAGACCTAGGAAGCACAACTCCTCCCTCAAATAATTGAGACTAATAACAACACTAAAGATGCAGAATTATACATAAAATTATTTTAAAAAAAGATTCAGGACAAAACACATCCGAACATTACGGATTTATTAACCCCAACACACTATCATTAAAAGATTATAATATAATATATAAAAATTCGGACACACCAAGCTAAAGAACAATGTAACACAAACAAATCCGATTTTCTTGCCTCAAATACCATTCCCAAACGCAATCGAAATGGTGTATTTTGATCAAATAACCGCAGAAAAGTAAGAAATGCCCCTAAAAGTAAATTTCCCTGAAAAGTACTGTAAGTTATCGACAATTTTGAACTGCCGCGCAACCAGAGAATAAATAAATACATTTTTTGACCGTTCCCATGGCATAGTTCCAATGATATAGTTGTCTGATCAGGCACGATCCGACTTATATGCTAATGTGAATGAGAAAATATCTAGTTTATACTATTTTGCGTATAATCTGACATACAGACATGGTTAGATAGACTCGACTGGTGATGCTGATCAATATATGTATGTATGTACATATGTATGCATATACTTTAGGGGGTTTGAGACGCCTTCTTCACTGCGATGGCCTAGCGAATTCATGAACCAGAACCGATATTTAGAAACCTTAAACGAATATGCGTTTCCCTCAGGCGACAGATTATTAGGAACAGCATTTCTTCTTTAACAGGACAAGGCTCCTTGCCATAGGGCTAGAATGATTACTGATTTTAGAGAGATGTTCAGGTGGAAACCCTCTATTGGCCACCACAAAGTCTTGACTTAAACATTATTGAAGATGTGTGGTCGCTTTTAAAGCGAAATAGAAGCACTGATCTGATCAAGACAAAAGTAGAAACCATCACTGAGGTCACAATGAATTGGAAAGAGATTTCTATAAAATACCTTCAAACCTTGGGCGATTCAGTTCCTAATCGCCTTCAAAAGGTCATAGACACCAAAGGAGGTTATATTTTTTATTAATTTGCAGTTGAAAATAAATTTATAAAAATGCTAGTTAGTTGAGATGTGAATAAAAAATTTGTCAAAATACTTATGCCACTCATACAATTAATTAGTTTTTAGTTTTTATTTATTAAAAAATCGAAATCAATGTTAAGAAGGAGAATTCGTTATATTTATAATTTAATATATTGTAACTAAATTAATTATACAAAAATACAAAAAAGTTGGAAAAGAAACTGAGGCATCGCTATGCCAAAATATATTTTCCGACCAGTGTATATAGATGTTTTATATCTCTCTCGGTCGGTTTTATTTATTTAGCCGAAATGGAGCGATTTTAATGGAAACAAACGAATTGCGGAGTCCCGAAGTTAGCTCTCCTCCTTGATCCCCCTGACAATAAACTATTTAAATTACTGCTTATCTTGGGAAGTAAGGTAAAAATGCACATTTTACTTGCTCTTCGTCTAAACAAATTTGTTGTTTGCCTTAAACTTAATGAGTCGAGTGGCTGTAGATACGAGCATTGCTCTGCGTGTAGTTGTGCCTAGTTAGGTGACACTTTTGTTGCATTTCATTGCTCGCTTTTGCTTTCGGTTATGTGCCGTTCATGGCGTGGAACCAAGCGGCACCAAGCGCATGGAGCTCTGCGTGGCGCTGCGTTACTAATGACGGCTGTGCTCCAGCTTTGGCTCTGGCTCTAGCTCTGCCAGAAGCCACCTATAGCTGCTCCCCTCATCCGCCATCCAGTACATTACATGCAGTTTATTGGCACTTGCGTCAATTATGTCAAAGCGGGGAGCCAAATTATTCGGCCATTTGGCAAACATTTTGCATTGCCAAATGCGGAAACCTGGTGCGAATTTAAAGATAACTAGCCCCAGACTTGAATGCAAGCCGCTTTTTACGAGGGACAGTGCCTGGGTCAGAACTGAATCTCAAAAAATAAGAGATTTAAGGTGGATTGATCTATGATTCATGAGGTATTTATCACGTGAAGTCTAGCCCTATTGTTAGTTAAAGGCAGAGTGTACAGTTGAGAGAGGGTCTTCTAGTATTTATTTAACCAGCAAAAGACTGCCGGTAATTTTGTGTCATTCTATCAAGTATCAAGAAAAGCCGTCTCTTTATGAACATCAGAAGTAACCTTTGCCAAATATTGAGAGACTCGAGACAATGTCAATGGTTTGGGAGTTTATTGCATGTGTCAAGATCACCATATGCGGCATGGGGCTTTTTTATCGTGGAAAATTCGCACATAGTCGTTGCTTATAATTCTTAATAATACTGTCAATTGTTCCCCCACCCCACACACACTCACTTTCTCACAAAACAGCCATCGTCTGGTGCCTCCCAAAATGGCTTCAGTTAAATACCAGAATTAAATATGTTTTCACGGGAATCTGGTTTCTGAGCTCTGGCTTTTGGTTTCCCGGTCAAATTGAGCGTGCACAGAGAGCAAGTACTCGGGGAAGTAGGGAAGTACTTGCGCCCGCGCCGTAGTTCAATGTTATCGAGAGCGGTCCGTTAGGGGGTTATCTGAGACAGGTCATCTCATTGTCTCGCAAGGGGGCCAGCAGGACAGAACCCCGCCGAAGGTGAACCGCCGGAGGGGAATGTGGCATGGGCGAGGGCGCCCTGAGAGGTAAACTCCATCGAAGCGAGCCACGATAGAAATCTAAGGCAACGTTTTTGGGCCTAAATGGAGGCTATATAGCCAAATACAAACGAAATCAAACTCAAGAAGCGCACGAAAAGAGCTTCGTGGCATTGGCATATACCCTAAAATAGTAAACTTAAAATGGGAAAATAAGGGAACAACACGGCTGCAGATTTTATTATTTATTATTTCAAAAATAGTGCATCGTCTGGAGAACACTTTAAATTCAAATTCGAACTCCAACTGCCTTAAATTGAGCATGAAAGCTAAAGTCTACTGATGGGCAGTATCTTCTAAAATCTTCTTCCTGTAAACTAATACCTTTGTTGGAAACTATATACATATTTATCTATATTTAATTTGTGTGCCTTTTCCTCAAAGAGAAAATCAACTTATAATAACAAGAAATATTTTGTGTTCCTCGATTTTAGAGACAAACTACGAGCTCTGATCAAGTTTGTGAACTTCTTTGATACGATTTTTAAATAATTTCCGCAGTGCCAAGATGATTTCTTCATTTTTTCCCTTAAGAAACAAATAAAATCACGAAAATACCCCAATTTTCAAATTCAATACCTCATTTTAGATTTATATTTATGTGGTATTTGCGTGAGTATGTGAGTGTGGGGGTCTTTGCCAACGCTACACGAAGGTTTACACTATCGGTGTGAGCAGAGCCCGGGGAGAGGAACCTGCTGACTGGTTAACATGTACGTATATCCAGCATTAACTCCAAGTAAAGTCAGGAAAAAGCTAAAAGTGGAGTCTGTGTGTCCACAAAGGGTATCCAGCCGTGCTCCACATACATAGCAGCACATCCAACCCAGAGTGTTGCATAAACGACTCCAATTCCGACTCCGTCTTAGGGGCTATGCATACGCGAACAGCCAAAGAAAATGAAAAGCACACGTCGGCCTGCAGATTGCGCAAAAAGCCTCCGCCGCTGGCGACGCATCGCAGCGCATCGCTTGGCTGCCTCAATGAAGGCAGCGGACCTAAGAAGCTACAGAAGCCGCACGGCTCCCGACGCCAGTGCGGATTATTAGCGAGCGCCAGTCTCGGGCGCGTCTCAGTCG
Source organism: Drosophila kanapiae (assembly GCA_008042475.1). NCBI lineage: Eukaryota > Metazoa > Arthropoda > Insecta > Diptera > Drosophilidae > Drosophila > Drosophila kanapiae. The sequence goes on along the minus strand of VNJM01001756.1, from coordinate 15,161 downwards.
CAGTTACAAGCGCGCGCAGCTCAAACGCTCCAAACGCATCCAGCTTGGCAGTTCATCAGCTTCTCACTTCTAATTTTTTTTTGTTTCTTCTGGTGCTGATGTGCGAGTGAGTGAGTGAAGCAAACAATGGGGAACCGGAATCTCTGCTTCTACGGGCTACTTCCCGTTCTCATGACAATCGTAAGTTTTGCGGCGGGCCGCGATGAGCAATTTCACCTCCATCCTCCCTCTCCAGTTGCCCTGGGGCGAGGCCATTGTGGGCGCTGGCCGGGATTTGCTGCTGACGCCCAGGCAGGGCCACCAGCTCAACGGCAAGCGCATCTTCTACGAGGAGGAGAAGGAGGCGGAGATGGAGCTGTTGCAGCGGCGCAGTCCAGCGGAGCAGCGGCAGCGTCCCTGGGAACGAACGCTGAAGCATGTGACCTATGTGACACTCTTCACAGATGCCGCTGCGAACGCAGCAGCCGGAAACCTGAGGTAGGCGCTCCCCTTGCCCATTATCCCCCTTCTGGTAAACTCAAAGACTGATGCTCGGGCAGCCAGCTGCATGAGTATCACGATTTCCTGCAGACTCCTTACGTGCCGGCGGACCCCCAGGGCGGCGCTGCAGCGGGATCGGTGTCCTCGCGTTTCGGCGACATCGTTACCTTGGCCAAGGGCTATCTGGAGCAGCTGGAGGGACCGGGCAACGTCACCTATCGCTTCCTCGAAGGCGGCACTTGCTTCCAGCTGAAGTGCCCCGCATCCGCATTCCCGCAGCCCGGTCCGAACCAGCGGCGGCGGGCCCTGTGGCAGGTGCAGCGCATTCGGCATCGGGACGGGGACAGCGGGGGCCGTCCCTTTCACTACGAAATGAAGTTCAGCGTGACGCCGTTGGGGAACCAGGCGTGGCAGCCGCATCAACCGATGAGCTACATCCAAAAGGAGTCCGACTATCCGGGCAGCTTCGGGCGCTTCACACGCGAGCCCGGCTTTGCCCAGAGGCGCCAGGATCGGGAGAGATATGCGACCATACCGCCGGCGGGGAGTGCGGGGAATGCGGAGCACTCGCAGGCCACCTTTGTCCATGGTATTTTCCAGCCTGCTCCGCCACTGCCGCCAGCACTTCTGCCCAAACTCAATATTGGTGAGTACCTGAAGGGCAGTCCCAAGATCGAGCTGTTTCCGGGATTCTTTGGCCTGGGACAGCGTCCGAATTTTGTGGCGCCCACCACATTCCGTCCCAACTATCCCAAGTTGAGCCCAGAACTGGAAGTGGAGAGGGTTCCCGTCGGCCTCAAAAATGAGTTCGCTGGCAATGGGGGCGACACCACTGCGGGCGCCGTGACCCATCACTTCCACCACCACTTCTATGTGGCCCCAGGAACTGGGGATACCGAGTTGGCCTACCGACTGCCCCCGCCCAGCTCCGATCCAACTCCGACGAGCCATCCTGCTTCGGGCTTCTATCCGCCGCACAAGACAGTTCACTTTCCCAGCTCGCATTCAGGCTCCTCGGAGTCTGTCGAGGAGCAGGAGGAGCACGAGCGGGAGCAGGATGTGCTGCTGCGAAGGCCACAGATCTATGGTCAGGCCTCCAAGTACCAAAGTACGTCAAAGCTGCCGCCGCTGCTGATCTACGCGGGCGCCGACGAGGACAAGTCCTTTGTGCAGAGCGAGCCCCTCGAGGAGACAGTGTATCGGTACTCGGAGCCGGATCCTCTCTATGGGCACCACGATCCCATCAATGTGCCGTTGGAGAAGCAGCAGGAGGAACAGCCAGGCACAGAGCAGGAGGGGACAGGAGAACGGCCGGGCAGCAGCCTGGAGCAACTGGAGATGGTCACCACCGTGGCGCCAGCGGCTACCACTCTCCCTGTGCTCCTTGAAGCTGCTGAAGCCTCTTCCAGCTCATCAACAACAACAACAACAACGCCAACTCCCAAAGTGATTTCCACGACGAGCAGCTCAAGCTTCGTGTCCACCTCCACCTACTTTAGTCCACTGCGCTCCATTAGTCGCTATCGAAGCACCCCGCGGATAACTGCTGGCAGGTCCACCACCACCACGACGTCCACGACCACGGAGCCGCCGATCAGCAAGTGGGCCAAGCGGCGCAAGGAGCAGGACAGCAAGGGCAAGAGCAGTTTGCGCCACGAGGCCTTCATCGCAGCCAGCAGCGCATCAACGACGACAACGCAGGCAGCCACTCCCCCGCCCAGGCCAGTGGTGGAGGTGCTTACCCAAAAGTCGGTCAGCCGGTCGGTCAGCATCAAGGTGGGCGAGAATGGAGAGGAGATACCCATTCTCGTGGACGACGAGGAGAACGAGGTGAAGCCAGTGGCAATAAAGTGACCTTTTTCGACTCCCTCTACCCCCTCCCCCTGAACTACATATAATCATAATCGTAGCCATGTAAGCACCATTCCCAAATATAAGCTGCAGCTAGCTACTCACCTGCCTCCTCGTTGGCATACTTGTAGTTGGGCACGGGCGTCAGCGGGATCAGCTTGGCGTAGGTCGTGGGCATCATCTCGGTGATGCGCTGATGGTACGAAAGACTGCCGGGGGAAAAGAGCTGGGGATTAGGGAATCAGGAATGGAGGAAGGTAAGTGATTGAACCTACCGCAGGCACTTGTGCAGAACCTCCTGAATGAACTTGGGGCGCGGATGCTCGGCGTCCAGCAGCAGGCAGCTGTCCCACTCGTCCCACGACCACGTGAACTTAAAGTTGCTCAAGTGGTAGGAGAACCAATTTACAAAGCGGTCGAAGCAGGACGTGTTCATCGAGTCGATGCGCATAAAGAGGATCTCGGTGGCCTGTGCCAGCACCTGGGGCAGGGTGGCCGGCTGCAGCTTGCACAGCTCGATCAGGATGGAGCCGTAGCAGATGTCCAAGTAGCGCGGCGTCGGCATGTGGAAGAGCTCGGCAAATATCACCTCCACGATGCAGTACTCCAGCGGTATCTTGTGCTTGAACGGAAAGCTGAGCAGCTGGGCGGCACAGTCCTTCCTCTCGTGGTGGTACGTCTCGATGATGTGGTGCAGATGCTCCTCGATGAGGAAGCGCTCGATCGAGTGGGCACCGGGCAGGTTGGGCCCGTCGGGGCAGTCGGTGTAATCAAACATGCGGTAGACGACCCAGGGCATGGGGTAAACGAAGGCATCGTGGTGCGGCGGCGGCACGATCTGCGGCAGATTGTGCTGCAGGGCCTCGCACAGGATCGTGTCGAAGGTTAGGTACGGCCGGGGAATGTGCTTTTCTGCCCAGTTGTCCTGGCGCAGCTTGCGTATCTGCGCCCACAGGCAGTCCAAGTACTCCTCCTGGGGATGTGGTGCATCTGACGACCACACGCGCAGCGCATTGTGGTGCTTCTTGGAGCGCTTGTTCAAGTAGACCTCAATGCGCAGCAGAAGCGACTCCAGCGCCGACTCCTTCTTCTCGTACAGATCGCGTCCGACCCAAGGCAGCGTGGAGAGGACAGCGAAGACGAACCAATCACGACGCACCTGCGGCACCGTGTCCTCGTTGGACACGTCGATCATTGTGTCCAACAGCTGCAGCAGACTGGTGGCCGAGATCACATGGCAGTTGACCAAGTCGGCGAGGAAGCGCAGCGAGTAGCGGGCGGCGTCCCAGCGGCACATCTTCAGCGACTCTTTGAACGTCTTCACCATGTGGTCGACAAACTCCCCACCAAACTTGTAGTTCTTGGCGTTCAGCAGACCCACCAGCGTCGTGTACACGGTGCACTTCTCCGGCATGCGCACGGCACAGTCGGACAGGATGCGCAAGATCTTCAGGCGAAATGTGCCAAGATCGGCCTCCAGCACAGAGACAAGTCCCTCGAGATTCGACTCCACCGACGACGTGCTGCGCTCGCCCACGCGCAGAATCAGCGATTCTAGGCGGTCCTCGATCTCCTGGTTTTCCGACACCCTGCGGCGCTTGTTGCGTCGATGATCTGCATGTAGGAAATTCTCTCGAGTTACCGACTCAAATGACCAAGCTAGACTTCAATCCACTCACCATAGCTCTCGTCCTCCGTATCGTGCGCCCGTCTGCGACTCATCTTTCCGCCCAAACTGATCTCTGCTCTGGCACTTTCACTGCGCTCGTCCTTTCTTTGCTAACAAGTCGCCTCGTTAAACTTACACGCTTTGTTGTAGTGGCTTCTGGTTGTGAGCAGGCTCCTGTTGCTGCTGCTGCTCCTGGCGCGGAGTTCAGTGGCTGCTAGTTGGCGGTAACGTATCGTCTTTCCTTGGTGTGAGCGCTTATTAGAGTGTTAATTTTGAATGTGTGGGACAATTTTACTGCGGATGCGGCGCTTCTTTTTTTGCCAAAGGCTAGAGCTGCACAGCCATCGATTACCGGTACTATCGATAGCAGGAAAGTCGCGCCATTGAGGGCACTAGAAACTCACGACGGCAGGTACGCAGAAGGAACCGGGGTAGAAATTATCTTTCATTTTCTTATAATTTCCCTCTTTTGTTGGCATTGTCCTAAACAAAATTATCAGTTAACTTAATTTTGCTATATGATATATTGTATAGTAATCTCATAAATTAATTGTTTTGTTAGATATGTTGAAATGGAAATTAATCCAACGAATTTTTGGTATTGCCTATTTGACTACATGCCTACATTTTTAAATATATCGCTGATACAGTTCCATAAACGAAAAATAAGAATAATTATAATTTAAATTAATTAACCCTTGAAAGGTTAACCATTCAAAAAAAATCCAAATATAATTTTTTGTATATGGGCAGTTCTCTAATGCCAAATGCGAAAACATCGACGAATAAATTCATTGAGCGAAAACTTTATATAAAAAAGGACGAAAATAGTAAGAAGAAGTCGTAGATTGGGTAGTACATGAACGAAATGTCGTGAGCAATATTTGCAGTAGCGTATCCAGATCAACATAATAAACAGCAGTGATTCCGCGAGCGAAATAAATCAATTGTATTTATTTCGCACGCAAGAAAAAAAAAAATGTAAAATTATATGATATTTTCAATTTAACTGCATTAAAATATTCCATCGTTTCTGCCCGCTCTCCTTAAAAATAACAAAGCCGAACACCAACAAAAGATGATTTGGTTTGAACTTTTTTGAACCACCTAAAAGTAATTAGTGTTTCAATGAAACCGATGGAAAAATCACCTGTCCCCATCTCAGCAGATTAATATTAATCATTCGGAAATATATGCAAAACATTTTACTCTTATCCCAGATTCGTATTTCTGAACATATATAAAAAGTATGCTGAAATATTAAAAAAATATCGTTAACCCAATAGTGGATACGCTCATATTGTTAGAGTAATTCATATTACATTAAATTAATAGTATTTTTAACAATTAAAACTAAGTAAAGTAAAGAAAGTAAATTATTTGTATGTGCTTTTTATTCATTCATATCACATTTTGAATCATTTTGTGGTATTATTAATTTGCTAAAAAAGTATATATCTTCTGCATTCGTAAATATCTCCAGTAATATGTTACTCATAGTATACTTCGCCTTATTTAGATGAAGCTGGTGTACAGCAGTACAGCAAATTAATAGTTCAACTCGCCATCCACGATTCACCTCTCTGTAAGAGTTCTGGTGTTCGTCGAACACTTTAATATACTAGTCGTATGCAACCGTAATAGCAACAGAAAATTGGTTTTCTATATAGATCCTCTCTGATATAAGTTACTCTATGCCTGGACAGGCTGTCGCAGAAAAATTGTTTGTGTCCATTTTCGTTGAAATAGAGCTTGAAAACAATCGATGTTTTCAATGTTTTTGGTTGGTGCCTAAACAAAAAAAAAATTGAAGAAAAAAAAAGTACCCAACAACAACAGAAAGCCGGCGAAATACGCTTTATCCTGCCAACAGAGTCTTTTGAACCTTTGACCATCACCGCCTTAGGCATCGGCATGATCAGTTTGGCCAATATGTTGAGTGCTGTGATGATAAAATCATACCGAGACACGTAGAGGATGAGTGCGCCGGAGTGAGTGAGTATGCAGCACTCAGAGAAGAACGTTGACAAGAACGATCTTTGGGCAGCACATAGTGGTGCAGCATGTTGTCCCTGCCCTGATAGCCCACATTAACTCCAAGAGAACGTCGCGTAAACCGATGGTGTTCAGCTTCCACGGGCAGGCAGGAACAGGCAAGAACGTTGTGGCGGAGCAAATTGCTCAGGCGCTGTACCAAAAGGGCTCCAAGTCCGGCTTCGTGGTCAAGTACCTGGGCCAGACCGACTTTCTAAATAAGGACTATGAGGGCAGGTACAAGCAGCGTATCAAAGAAGAGGTTCGAAATCAATTAAGGACGTGCCCTCGCTCGCTGTTAATCTTTGACGAGGTGGACAAGATGCCTTCGTCGACGGCACTGACAACACGAAGGCGATTTTTATCTTCCTCTCGAACATCCATCTTCCATCTGGGTGAACTGATGAAAAGCGGCACGTTGCGCGAGGACACCCGGCTGAGCCACTTTGAGCTGCTCCTGAAGAAAGCAGCCTACAACCTGGACGGTGGACTGCAGTGGACCACCTTAATAGACTCGACCATTTTATTCCCTTCCTGCCGATGGAGAAGGCGCATGTGGTCATGTGCTTGGAGGCGGAGTTCCGTCATTGGTTCCGGTGACCCGACAAGAGAATCATCGACGACATCCTTGCCACCTCGATCCGCTATGATTGCACACACGGGATATTCGGCTGCAAGACGCTAGAGAAAAAGGTGGCCATGGCCATTTTGTAAAGACCTTGTTACCCCGCGTCAGCATTGTTTGTTCCTCTGCTGCGTATTGCTAAAAATTTATTTAAGGAATAAAGCTAACACGTTTTTAGTATTAATTCGTGTTATGTTGCACGACTACCATGGATTCACCCACTTCAGCCGGGAGTCCTTACGCAGCAGCTCGGTGTCCAGGCGGCGGGGCTGCTGGTCGAACTGGTCGCGCGCCTCCAGTCGCGCCTCTACAGGACCGAGGTCCTTGGTAACCAGGCACTCGCCGTTTTCCTTAAGTATCGTGTGCCGCACATCCTGTGCCGTCGGTTCACCGTACGGAAACGTGATCGGGGTGACCTTTACCAGGTGCTTGATCTTCCACAGACGCGCATTGTTCTCTGGTATATTCTTGACTACTGTGAAGTCGCTCTGTCTGCCGTCCAGTCCTAGATCCTTGAGGATGCGCTTCTCCCAGTAGGGATTGCCCTTCACCGGCTTGATGCGCTGTACACGGAACAGCTTGGACGGCTCCACCGGTGGGTCCTGATGATCAGCCGTTCTGCGGAGAGCGGTTAAGAAGTCGTTGTCAGAAACATGGCGGAAAGTGATACACCGCAGAATCTTACCTGGGATAGAATGTGATGCCCTCGAACTTCTGGCCATCCTTGTAGAGGAACTTCTTGTTGTGCTTGCCATAGGTGCGCACAGGATAGATGCTGCTCCGAAGGGGTGCAAGTAGCCGTGACAGGTTCATCTTATTTAACTGTTTCGGTGACAACAATGGCAGGCAGAATTTGTGTTATGAAATGCAATGTGTTGAACTTGCAACTATCGATACTATCGGCATTTCTTAGAAAGGCGATACATAGATGTTCAAATTTCATGATGAGACTGTGGGGGCTGGCAGAGAGCTGTTACGAATGCTGGTGGGGAACCAATAGCTATTAGCGACTATCAAGGCTAACTTAAAAAAATCGTTTTTCTTTTCAAACAGCTAAGTAAAAAACAATGGTTCCATATCGATATGAGCGCCAAGAGGCACGACCACCAATCGATATTTTCGACGCGAACGACGAATTTTAGGAAAATTCGTTCAACTCGCACAGAGGTTGACCAAAATGCATTAATTAAAATGCCTTAGCTTGTCAAGCTTAAACCGTTTAATTTCGACGATATCTCATCGACGCTATTTTAACAGAGATCACCCAGTGGAAGCAATCTGTGTTACTGGTGCTGGTAAAAGCGCTGGCATTTATATCGATAGTACAAATTTTGGCCTAATCGATAGCGATGTGCTTATCGGTCGAAAATAACGCGCGTATTTGAATTTGATATTCTCACCCAGCATCCCACTAAGGGTGTTGGTTTCTTTGTCAGCAAGGGGCGGTTTCAGAGCCAACCACCGCCATTTTGCTATCCGTAAAGGGGCGTTGTAATATGCGCTTTTTGGCGAGGGTGGTGAGCTCGCCATTGGCTGTTCTCTTCGTGGCCGAGGGGTGTTCCGATTTTCGCTATAAATGAAGCTGCAGCTTCGCAACCGGAAGTCAGTTCGACGTGTGTGTCCTTAAGGCGAGCAATAGCAGCCGAGCCCCAGTAGATAAAGGAATACTCTTCACCTGTGTCTGCTGTGAGTTTAAGCTTTGTACAATTAAAAGATTTATGTGGACCCTGAATGTGATTAAAGGAAATACTGCAACATACTTATTAATTAGTGCTTAGTTGAATTTATTTTTATTTTTTATCCCAACATTTTGTGAAAGTTACAATACGTGTGATGTAGAAAACTACCTTAGATGCGTAGTCCATAAATCTATAACAAAATAGTTTTCTATTACTTATGAGGGTTTCAAGTTAAAAAGTACTAAAACTATGTATGGGTGTGCCCAGGGTCTGCGTGCACACATTATTCTGGTTATGCAACATTAAACCGAGTTCAATCTCCACAAAAAAACCTAATACTTGACCTTATATATTTTAATATTGTGCTATCATGTCAGATAATCATCATCAACTAAAAATGTTTCTGATATCCAAGTTTGTGATACCAAGTAGTAATAATTAATTAATTAATAAAATAGTTAATTAATTAATTGTTAATTCGGCACGCTGCTGGTAGGCAAAGTTTCAAGACTAGACAGCTTAGTGCCAGCTCCAATTTTCAAAATGTTTATTTTTCAGTTTCAAAGAGCTATATAGAAGCTATAATATAAGTTTTCTTTTTTGTTTTTTCAATTACAAAAACGGTTAAAATAGTTATTTTTAGATCTAGCGAATCATTTAGAAATGGATCAATATTGATCCGATTTTGAGGATTGAAGCTTGATCGCGTCCACATCCAACAATTTTGTTAATACACTTTGATATTCTAAATACTAATAAATTTAGATTTTACTCATTGTCGGATTTAGTGTTGAGAGAGGTACAGATATTGGGACAGTTTTATGGTACAATTGCTATTAACGAGTTTCAGTGCAAATTAAATTTTTAAATAATAATTCCCACCGAAATATTAATGCTATCGTCTTTATCGTAAGTTTATCTGGTGGCTATCTTTTCCGACAGATAGCTATCAGACACTTCTTCGGGATTAATGAAATCATGGCAAAAGATACCAATCAAAAATTATTCAATTTTGGGAAATACTTGAAAAAGCACATACTTTTAAATAAGTATAAAATCTGTATATTTAGTTGGCCCGGTGACTTGTATGATTTTTTATGAATTTTTTTTACAAAAAGCCGTCGGGTGTTTTTTAATCTCCTTTAAAAGTCTCTGCTGCACTTTTTATCTCTACAAAGACTACCATAGTCGTCTTCCTAACGACAACTGGCCACGACTGTAAATAGTTATAATACGGCTCTATATGCATCCATATGTAGTCTCCTTGTGCCCCATACTCCAGGTGCTCATCGTCACTACGTGGATTGCCGTCCACAGTGACAAGGTAAACATTGAAAGTCTTTCTAGGCATAACTTAGTAAATACATAGTCAGTCAGGAAAGGTGGTGAATTTTAATTCAAGGCAGATGCATGGTTATTAAAAATCTCCAGAGACTTGGAGCCGCGTAACCCATCGAACTATGTAGATGCATATTCGCTTGATCCCGTTTGTAGCCCCAAGAGGGCAACAATGGCCATGTCCACGTCCTTGGCTTGATGCAATATATGGAACTTTTCAGAAAATACCATTAAAAAATGAGCATAATATAATACGTAAACCACAGAAGGGTACCGGGTTCCATGGATTACTCGTTCCTAAGGGGTTGAGGTCCTTCCTAGCTATGGAACAAACTCCCGCGGGCAAATAAACGTGCCGATTGTTCGGCTATTTGTGTAGGTGTGAAAATATGTTGCGAATAAACAATAAACACAATAAGTACAATAAAAACAAATGAAAATAATAGGAAAGGCAAACACAAAGGGGTAAAAGGGGTGTGTGTGTGCGGCACACTTGCACCCTCTACGACAAATGCACACAAATGAACCATAAATAATGCAAGTGTTTGATTTGCGGGGTTACGCTTCTTAGTATTAGAAAGCAAGTGTCCTCCTTTGGCATTATTCAAGGAACAAGATTTTAGTTCTAAATAAATAAAACTATTAATTTTGTACCTGTAATATCGAAAGCTTTTAATCACTTAAAGTATTACAACATTTTACTTATTTCTATTATTCGCCGATTACTCACTTTTACGGATTATCTTTCACAGCGATCAGGGGCAGCAGGTTCAAGTCCTTTGAATCCTTTCTCTCTCCAGAGAATAAGATGGTCTACGACATGACGCACATGGCGGCGGGTCCGCCGCAGAGCATTGCCCTGAGCCGATACTACCTGCCCGAGGAGGACGAGATGGTCGTCGGAGCGAATAATTCGCATCTGATGAGCGAGGACTACGCGGCTAGCACCACGCTGGATATTGACAAGCGGTTCCAGGCGCGGATGGCCTGCGAAACGGCCGCCCAGCCAGCACCACCGCCGCCGCCTACGCCGGCACCACGGCGTCGGACAACGCCCATCGCCCACCTGGATCCCTCGGAGCTGGTGGGACTGTCGCGCGAGGAACGGCGCCGTCGGCGTCGCGCCACGCTGAAGTACCGGACGGCGCATGCGACGCGAGAGCGTATCCGGGTGGAGGCCTTCAACGTATCCTTCGCCGAGCTGCGAAAGCTACTGCCCACTTTGCCACCGGACAAGAAGCTGTCAAAGATTGAGATTCTTAAGCTGGCCATCTGCTACATTGCCTACCTAAATCATGTGCTGGAGACACCCTGAGATAGCGCCGGCGCCTCCAGCTTCGCCACCAGCTGCCTCTTCAACGAGGCCAACTTTTTTGCCCCCCCGTAGGAGGTGGGGGGGCTGCAGCCAGAGGTCAGAATAGAGTGGCACTCTGTTCCGCAGAACGAGGAGGACCTATACTGACAACACCAAATCAACACGATAACCGGGAGGGCTCTCGCACCATCAATCCAGATGCTAACCCGTTAATTGATTTCCAGTTCTTTTTAACCAGAGGTTAAACGGGCGCCCGGCTCCCTATCAACCGGATAACCTGGAGAAATTCATGCAATATTGCTGATTTCTTCACCTTTGATTAAATATTTAAGTAGACGTTAACCTGGGAACAGACTAAAGACTTATTGATGTGCTACTCTATCGTTACAGTGTTTAACCGGAAGTTAGATCGGCAACGGGTGTACCCAGTTTTTTCCCCCACCAACACCAGTAATGCAACTGGCAATTGTTTTCGGTGTTAAATCTAAATGACCTGCTAAGTAACTGCTAAAACAATTACACCAGATGTCTACTAACATTCCAACTAACCTTTGATTAAAGTAATTAACCAGAAGTTCAACATGTTCTCTGAATTTGATAAACGGTTAGCCGCATTGTCTCATCTCACTCAACTTTGTGAATTCTGATTTAAACGGAATTCATGTGTGCTTTCTCTCATGCGAGGTTAACCTATTTGATCTTGAGTGTTTCAGTGAAATTTCCGAAACATTTTTCTCTTGTAGTGGAAAATACCATCAGCCAACCGCAATGAACAGTAGGAATAATACAATTTTTATCTTTTAAATGCTTGTTTTTTAGTATTTGTTTTTTCAGGATATTGCAATTAAAATTAACCCAAGGTTAAAATTAAAATAGTCAGATTTCAATTTAGAATAAGTGTCCAAACTATATAATTAAAGCATTTAACCAAGGGTTACAATGTAAGCCGTTGAGGAGCCTAAGATGTATGAATTCGGATTCGGAGTCGCAACATATGGCAAACATTACGACTCTACTTAAATATTTTATTTGCGTAAATCTAGGCATCTTATGCAATATTTATTTAAAATACAACTTAGTCATTTAATCCCCAACAACACTTAGATCATAGAGAAATACTAGTAATAATCAATACTTTTTTTGTCTAGCTTGTAAGTCGTGATATTTGTTTACACTCTAATTAAAATGGATGTGTGTGTGTAAAAATCAGTCCAACAATAAATACATATATTCATATATATTCTTACATACATATTGCACGGAAGGGACTGTTTTTTTGGTGTTCTACCCCAGCATCCACTTTGGCCCTGCCATCTCTCTTTGAGTCTCATCTGCTGTTACTCAGCTTTTCATTTGTTTGGACGCTTTCCTTGGGAAAGCCAGCTGCTAACCGACCCCTTATAAGCCCCATACCGCCAATGCCCTATTTTCAGCCCCAGCCCCCCCACTTGGAACAAAAAGGTAAACGCCCCTTTTCGAAAACAGGGTCACCTGCGTTCTTTCATATGGAGCTAACATTGGTCGATTAAGTTCAGAAAATGTATTTTATATTAGTGACGATGACCAACGAGAGTGTGGTGCGTAATGAGACTACTATAAAAAGCCGTTGATTGAAAATATGGTAAGTTCGTTCGATCGTTTCTTGATCGAAAAGTATTTCAGACCTCTTTGAAGTTACATACTACGATTTTAAGTAAAAGCGGATTAGTGTAGAAGGAGAACTATGTAAAAGCGAAAAAGTGAAAAAAATTAACATTTTGAAAATTTGAAAAAGTGGTTAAATGGTCGGACAACACCTCAATCAATAATATAATTTATTGAATGAAAAAATACAAATAGAATCATCCGATACTCCGTTAAAAAGATATTCTAACAGATTTAAAAACAAACAGATTTCAATGCCATTGAAAATGAAATTAAAAATATATTTAAAGGGATCTGAAATATTTGTTTATAAACAGCTATAACGGTTTTGATAGCCCTCCGTAGTTTTTAAAACAAAAATTTGGCAAGTTAGCCAAAACATTGCAAATTTCCAGAGGTTTTATGCAAAAAACGCGAGACGTATGTGTTTGAAAAAAACGAATTTTTATGTGTGATTTTCTGAAGTAGATCCAGGGCTTAATGTCACTATTAATACTAACCAAAGTTATATTTTATCCTATCATTACGAAGCAAAATCGAGGCATTTAATAACGTAACCTTGATCACAAGCCATTAAAGAAATTGATGAGCTTAACGTACAGATGCAAATTTTTTAAACTAAAGATAAATTTTGACAGCACACAATACATTTTAAAACGTATGTATTTGTAAATGCTAATATTTTTAATGGTTGTAGCTTAATTTCAGTAAATATTCCATCTGAGAAATATTAGATTTTTATTTTATTTTATTTTTTTTTATTTTTTTATTTTTTTTTATTAGAAATTAGATGGAAATAAATTAAACGCTTATTCGCTCCAATAACAAATAATAAATAATTTTTAAATATGTAAATACTTAATTACTTTTATACTACATTGTTAAGATCCTTATGTTATGATAAGTTTTTGTTTGAAAGTCGCGTATATTGAACAAATGGAATAAAAATGCAGTGTTGCGAAATTTTTTTGTTCTAAAGACTTAAACCGGATCAAATATCGGCTTAGGTTTCTGTTACGGTTGCAACCAATATAATTATTTTGCTTAAGGGTTCTTAACCAAAATAAGTTACGGATACCAGTAACTGCTACTATTATCTGACACAACACTTAATAGCAGAACATTTTGGAGTTGTAGGCGCCATAGTAACTTTTATCTTTCCTTGCTAAAGTGTGTGTTTTTTTTTTTATAATAAAAGGAAAAAGAAATAATAGCTTTTTAGTTTTGGGCTGCAAACGGAATTCGACATCGAAAATTCGAGGATTACCCTCTGCACTGAACACCCTGTATCTAGGCGTGGGAGACTGTCGGACTGGATTTCTGTGTTTTCTGCTCAAACAACGGCCTAATTTTCGCCGGATGATGAGTGGGGAAGGAGGGGGCGTGGCAACGGGGCTAACACGATATACATACATACATACATATGTTTGTAAATCATTTTCGCAACGATATCACGCTGGCCGTAATAACAATAATAAAAACAACGTGGCAATGGCAACCATCTCGGCTCTCTGTCTCTTTTCTCTGTCCCTCTTGCTCCTCTATAGGAAGCATGCTGCATTCCGACAGTGTGCAGCTTGGCTTGTTGTATGCAATTTAATGCGTGTATTTTGATTATTAATACGACATACACTCAGCCGCATAACTCTGCGTACACCCCAAAAAAAAATCAAAATCAAATTTTAAATTCAAATCGTTCGGCTATTTATACATATATTTAACCAATTCTTTTTTCTAAACATAACTATAATTAATTGTCTTTAATAACGTATTTTTTTTAGAATTAAGCAAACATGCCTTATATTTTATTTTTATTTTTAAACCTAACACTACGAAAATATGTATCCGCAAAAGTCTGCGTACAGCTGTTTGAAACTGCGTGGAATGCAAGATGGTGCGATTACCGTTAAGTTTATTTTCGTAGATCTTCTTTACATTGTTTTTCCATTGGTACTGCGCAGTTAAAATTAAACTTTTGCATAAAATTCCGGAAAATTGCGACATCGAACAAAATGGCAAGGAAATTTCTGTTGAGGAGCGAAAAATCATCGTAAAGCTTTTCTTGGAAGGAAAATCGTACAGGGAAATTGGTTCTCTAGTTGGTGGAGCCCACTTCACTATCCAAAAAATTATTAATAATTACATCTCGACGGGCAGTATACTATCAAAGTTCCGGTTTAGCCGACCGCCTATGCTAACTAACCGCGACCAGAATACAATTATTAACTCTATTCGGCATAATCCCAGGACGACGGCTCACCAGATACAACTAGAGGAACCAGGCACAGATACAGGAAAGATATTCCGAAACTGTTTCCGACGATAATGTACGCTTTGTCATAATATTTGCCAATGACCGTAGTAGAGTCGCCCGCAAAAAAATTTTCATTTTTGAAGTCAACCAGCAAAAGCGCATATATGTTGAGCATTTGTGGGATCTCCATGAGCGAAAGCTCAAAAATCACCCAATAACATCAAAAAAATGCTCAAGGATGTAATTTTAGAGGAATGGGGCAAAATTACTGC
>VNJM01001526.1:0-16472 GCA_008042475.1 Drosophila kanapiae | reverse complement strand
AGAGCTCGCGTGATCCGATTTCAAAACACTTGCAAAGCTTACATTTTTAGTTATAGTGGAACTGCCGAGTGAAGATCGGGATGCTGACAAAAAGAAGACTCCTCCTGGTGTGGATTTTGAGGGTATCAATGGTGTATGGTGAGATCGTGCTGTTGACACTCATTGGTGGATCCGACTTTTTAGCTCCATGTATAATGGACGGCCTCTGTGGTTTGCTGTGTGGTCTCCTCCGCAGTTACTGCATTTTTTGCTATTTGGCTTGTTTTTTAGTTCACACATAGCAGAGGTATGCAGCCCTCCGCAAGCGACGCATACGGAGCGGAGTGTGCAGTAAGATTTTGTGTGTCCGTATTCCTGGCAATTTGCGCACTGGACTGGGCCATTGCGTTTATGCGGCTCTTCAACCGTGATTCTGCGATGCAATAGAAACTGGAGTTTGTAGATAGGATGAACTTCGTTTTTCTTGAGGGCCTTAGAGTCTGGAACAAGTTCAACTTTAAAGAGAGGTTGTGGTAGTTTGTAACGGTTCCGTATATTTGTAACGGTTTTTAAGCTAAAACCTTTATCTTTTAGGGCCTGTTCAACTTCTGCAGTGCTTACATCTGGTTCGATTCCTTTTATGACGACTTGTTGACCTTTCCGTCAATTTTGTATAGCTTTCTTCGCTTTTGACTTGGACCTTTGTTTCATGTATGTCTCCTTTAGTCAAGGGGATTACGTGGAAGCTATCCTTGCCAATCAGCTCGATTATTATGTTAACAAGTTCCTTGGCTTGAGGAGACCCGATTGATTTTTGCGACGTTTCCCATTTTCATGTCTTGTGGACTTAGTTTTCTTTTAATGTTTACGTAGCGCTCCATGCCAGTCTGTATGGTCGAACCTAGCTTTTTAAGTGGGGCGTTAGTCGGTGCTGCGCTAGTTGCAGCTGGTAAATCCACCGGCACAGCAGGTAGAACGATCGACGGGCATACAGACGAAACTGATGTTGTTGTTGTTGTCATGGCATTTACAGTTACTAATGTCGTCACTCTGCTGGTAACCGTGGCCAGGCATGTAGGCAGTTGGGTCGTGGCAAGGCAGGGAAGAGGGGGAGCGCACTTATCGCTTACCCCGCTTTGCACCGTCGCTGACATTGAGAGAGAGCGCGTCCTTTCGTTTTGCATAGGTTTGAGTTCGTTGGACGGTGTCGGGGTTAACGATCGTGGTAGAGCAGAAGCTTTTGTTGTTGCTGCTTCGGCTACGTCTGTCGATACGAAAGAGAAGTATGCATTGCTCTTTTGCTGAGCCCGAACTTCGTTTGGGTTCATCACCTTATTTAATTGTTTTTTTTTTTACTTTTCTTTGTATTTTAGTATTAGAAGTACTAATTAATAAAGAAACACAAAATAGTAGTAGCTTTCATCGCACTAAGCGACTTTTCGCCGTTTATTTTTGTTTTGTATCGGATTTTTTTTTTTTAACGATTTTCTTCCGGAGCACGAGAGAACTAAATACACGTCTGCACTCGCCGAATTCCATTCGCGAATACAGTTACAATACAGTTGGCTTAAAACAACATTCGAATCTTCTCTTTCGCAACGTACAAGAACTCCGGGACATTATATGTCTCCAGGCATTGCTTAAACAGTTGTAAGCCGGTCGATGTGGGCATTTTGCTTAAAACCACATGCGAATCGCCCTCAATTTATAAATTATCTTTGAACTATGGGACCTAAAAAAGTATTCCCTTAAAATAATTATAGTTGATAAATAAAAAAAGTTGGTAAACATGAGAGGTTTTACCAATAAGGCTTTCTTTGTATAATTCGGCAACATATAGATATGTGTTGGCATCACCAATGATCACACCGGTTATCTTACAGTCGAGGACACACGACATTAGTTTACATGTTTTATAGAATGGTAAGAAAAAAATATAATTAGAAGATTTTATATTTGTTTATTCAAAAAATGTATTTTAGTTTTTATTTTTACGAATTGTTACAGAGTTTGTATTTCTATGAAGAGCACTAACCTATTATATAAATAAATCAACTCAACTTGTTGAACTAACTTCCTTGCCGATCAAGCCTTGGTCTCGAGATGTTCTAATATTGAGTCAGCTTTGATATGTTCTAAAAGGCTTTAAATTTTTTGTTGTGTGAGCTTGAGTGGACTTTTATTACTCTTGGATTCAAGTGCATTTTCTATGATATGTACGATTTCAAATTTGGGTTTGTCTTTGGGAGCCGAACTTTCGACGTGGGATAAAATTGGTTGGAGCATTGGCCATAATTGTTTAGTCTACTTGCCCTGTAGTTTTACATGCTGATATTTTGGCTTTGACCATAACTACCCCTCCTTACAGAGGTAAAGTGATTGTTTCTAATTTATTCAGTGCCAAATGGTCGATTTCTTATTCCAAACTTCTGGTTGATTTTTTTGGCTTCGTTACTAATAAAAAGGTTCTATAAATATTTTGTGTGCTAATGTAAAGTTCCTGTCGGACCGCTTCTCGTGATAGGTCGACGTATAATAGCTGCCTTTGTTGTTTGCGTTATAAATTTTGTATTGTAGCTAACTTCAACCGTAATTCTTTTTGCAGATTATAAATTGGGTGCCCTTAATTTTAAATATTATTCATAAATGAATATTTGTAACACACAAAAAGATATTTTACAGGCAACACTCTTAAAATAGAGAGTATTCTGAGAAACTGAACTGAAATGCTCTTAAAATCTATTATCAAAATGAGTATAAGAGAAATTAGTTCCGAAAATGTATCTGATTCTCCAGGATCGACAAGAGTACTTAGGTATATGGGAATAATATAACGACAAGTATAAGTATTGGCCATAATTATAGGCTACATTTTAAGAGTTCATCTGTTCTTAAAATTTTGGGACTAAACGAAGTAACGTGCATATATGTGATCAACTAATTGAGGCACTTTAAATGAAAATGAGTTGCAAACTTACCATTGTTAATGTCATTTTGTCAATTTCATGTTTATCCTTTGTTTTATGTTGTCGAAATGGAGAATGACCTTTAAGCAATTTATATAACATGCAACCGAAGCTGAACCAATCAGCACAAGAATCATATGATGTTCCTTTTGATAGGACTTCTGGTGCCATGTATCCGTGAGTTCCCACTGAAGCATGCGGTTTTTTTTTTGAAAAGTCGCAAGCCAATCCCAAATCAGAAATTCTTATGTGTCCGTTTTCATCGAGCAATATGTTGGCTGGTTTTAAGTCACGGTATACAATGCAACGCTTATGCATATGCTCCAGACCCAAAATTACCTAATTTATAATTCAACTTATTTTAATAAAAAATAAATCAAGCTGGTAATTACCTTACCTCCGCCGCATAAAATTTCATTTCGTCCTCACTAAAAATACCATGCTGAGATAAATGATAGTGCAAGTCACCACCATTCATTAAGTCTAATATAAAACATAGTTTATCAGGTGTATGAAAAGCGTATGTCATACAAACTATGAAGGGGCAATCGATCTAGATAAATTATATGATTATTTATGAACAGTAAAACATATAAAAATATTCTTACTCCAGTGCTAACGGCTTGCAACATGTTCCTTTCGTTTAATGCCAGCATCTCACCTTGCTTCATTTTAATCCTCTTTTTGTCTAAGCATTTCATAGCATACATTTTTCCTGTGTCTGCTTTGCGGCAACCGTACACTTCTCCAAAGCCCCCACGACCAATTATCCTATGTACGCTAAAATCGTTCATAGTTAGCTGAAATAAAGTGAAAGCACATATTAAATTAAAAACATTCCAGAAGATCTAAACAGGACACGGCCAAAATTGGACCACTATATTATAGCTTCCATAGGAACGATCGATCAGCAATTTCATATTTACGCTATTTTTAAACATATGCGTATGAAACTTTACTTATGTTTTTTTAATTTAATTTAAAATTACATACAAATCGGATTACTATATCATATAGCTGTCATACGTACAATTCGCTATTTTTAAAAATATCCATATTCAACTTTATATGAATATAAAGCATATTTAAAATAACAAGTCTGACTACTCTGCGCAAGAGATTCTAACTTGTTAAAAAAAAAATAGCCTTTTTGCAGTGTGCCCCTTATTATTTTCCCATTGATTGTTGTCCAAGAAATATATATTATATCAGCTAGGCGTGTACATGAAACAACATTAAAAAAAATGAAAAAAAAAAAAAAATAAAAAATTCAAAAACTAATGCCAACGTGTAAAAAAAATCAGCAAAGCTTGGTAACAACAACAATTTTGAAAACGTATTTGATAACTATCTGGCAGGCTTCGGTTTTCATTTTCTTGAAATGCAAAACATTTCATTCTTATCACAGATTCGTATTTATGAACAAATATAAAAAGTATGCTGAAATACAAAAAAATATATTATATACAGCTGTGAACATGGAAATAGCAGTGCGAAAGAATCAAAAGAACATAGCGGTTTTTATTATTAGTTAATTGATTGCACATTGTTTAAGTAACATGGATCATAGAGATAAGAAACATGCAAAAACTCCATTAGATTTGTTCTGTTCTTCGGTTGTTTTCGTGTTTTTGCTCACGTGCACAACTTTTTGACTGCACACTGCAATAGCAGTTTTTGATTTTCTTCCACTAAATAAGCCGAAAATTTGCTTAATTTTGTAAAATGTGAGCTTAATTAGATTCATTATTTTATTTTATTCGACAATACATTATAACTAACTATAACGAAGCTGCGGGTCCTGTCGCATTCGCCTTTCTGGGGCCTGTCGCTGGAATATTTTTGTGTCCATTTTCGTTGTATGAAATGACTAGTCTATATGCTGTATGATTTGTGGTTTCACGTACCGAGTAGAAAAAATACATCAACACTTTAGAGTTTTATGTGCAAATTATAAGTACATTCACCTTTTGCATCTACTAATCATAACTCTAAGGAACACGTTGTTCTTGGTACTGACTGCAGTGTATCAACGTCTAAAAAAAAGCCAAAAATATTTATTATTACCACATACGTCCATTCCCTTTCCAAGTGAACGGTTGTGTTTTTTCCGCGCTCGATTTTGTAATAAACTTGCTTTAATTTATTAAAGTTTTTTGTGTTTGGTATTTATTGTATTTAATCCAATTTAGTTGTGCTGCCTTTGTTTGTCCTGCATTTTTTTGTGCTTCTTTTGTTTAGCCGTTGATTGCGTTATCGCGACAGCAGCTAGCCTCTCTGAAGCTTACTCCCACTCCCGTTCACTACACGCAGCCGCTCTCTTGCCCTCTCTCTCTTTCTCTTCCCACCACTCTCTACGTAATAAATGGACAGTGGTAATGAGCTAGAATGTCCTGTGGGACTGTCGGTTTTATGAAACAATGCAATAAGCCAATTGTTATTGGCGATCTTTTGGCTTTGCAACAACATTGTGCACGCCAAGTGTATTGGTGGGCCGTCAAAAATATTGATTAATAGAGTAGTTTTCGTAAAACGATCGATGTGCTCGTAGCGCTGGAGGGTCAGTTTTTTGTCCTTAAGCTGTTGAACGCCTCCCCTAAACGCAAAATGCGGATCCCCACAACTCACTGGAAGTCAATTTCAGACTCCCTTGGCAGTTCCCTCAATCTCAATATCGACCTCAATGACGCTGAGATCGGGGCGCGGGAGGAGCCGCGGGAGGGGCTGTGCCCCCAGTAATTTCCGTGCTGTCCGGTGAGGGGTCACAATCAACGAAGCCGCATAACCCAGTCCTGAAAACTCCTCAGGGTGGAAGGTCCGGACTACCGTTCCCAATTGGCAACATAGACAATAAGTCTGTGTTGCCAAAATCGCTCATAGTAGTACCACATACGAAACATATATTTCTTTCGCGGCTGTTTCACCTATTCAAACATTTGACGATGTTATTGCCTGTATTAAAGGCAAGACAAAAGCCAAAAAATAAAAAAAAAACGTGGAACAATTTTAATTTGCTTATGCAAGGGATATTTTATCTTTCAAAATATATGCTCCTAAAGAGATCTTTAGCACAATATGCTCTGATAGCATTCGCCCAAAGTATGTTGTTGTTAAGGAGTTGGAAGCAAGATAAAGAAAAGGCGGTCTATAAGAATAAGTCGTCCTAGGCCAGACCATTGCGCCGTTCACTCCTGAGGGCTCTTCTCGATTGATTTCCCTCATTCACATCTGTACATACACAAAAAGAAACCCAAAAAACAAAGACGCCATACAAAATTGAAAGTCTGTATACAAATATTTTTACAAATAATGTTTGGTAGGACAAGGCATTACGAGGATTTCTATATACATTTCTGGCCTAATATTGCAAATGCGTATATTTATTATATAAAAATGGATTTATTCTCTTTCAGAGTATTCTTCAGAAAGATTTATACTCCGATTTATACTCATTTATACTCTTATATCCATTCGACGTTTCGGCCGGTCAAAAAGGCGCTGATTTGAGCTGACGTGTGAGAACTCCCATTGTCATGTCCGTTTATCCGTCTTATTTTGTTCATTTTTTTTAATTTTTCCAAAGACTTCAGGCAAGATATTATTGTCTACCACTCAGAATTGACCGTCCTACGTTGCTCAAGCGGAACAGTCGCCACATTACCAGATTTACCGAAGAAACAGGCAACCATTTGCTTTGAAGTGATTCATCCACAATTTCCGTTGGATTTGGCAATTTTTCACAAGAAGTTTTTCAACTAAAGATGAAGAACGTAAAGTATGCCGTAATTGCATAAACGTTTCACCAAACTTATGTTACCTTAGTTGTAGAAACAATACAATTTATTTTATTTATAAGTATTATATAAATCGGGGAGTGAGGGTCGATTCCGTCTGTCATTTCGTATTTCACTACGCGCAGCGAATCGCAATGATCCTTTTCGCGTCCGTTCACTCCTGTGGGCTCTTCTCGATCGATTTCCCTCTCCTCCTACTCTTC
The DNA here is from genome assembly GCA_008042475.1 of Drosophila kanapiae. Taxonomy (NCBI): domain Eukaryota; kingdom Metazoa; phylum Arthropoda; class Insecta; order Diptera; family Drosophilidae; genus Drosophila; species Drosophila kanapiae. The sequence continues at coordinate 9,530 of VNJM01001526.1, read as the reverse complement.
TTCTCACCATTGCGCCACACTCAGCAGGGCTTTTGCTCTCCTTCCCTACCGCGCTCTCAATCCAAAAGCTTCTCTCTCTCTCACAAAGCTCATTCATCTCTCATTAAACTATACACAAAGAGACTTATAAATAATAATCGAATACATCATTTCAACATTAAATCAAAGGCCGACACGGCCTTCCTGACTCTAACACGTCCTCGTGTTGCTCTGTACAGTACAAGATTTGTCGTGAAATTTGTTTACCAATCTCCTATATCACTGATCTCTTATTCTGTCTTCAAGACAAATTCAATTGCACCTCTTGCACCTCTTGTGCCTTCAAGCGTTAGTTTGACGGGATACCACTTCTCAAATTCTGTAGAGTACAAGCTCTCTTCCGTACAAACCCAACCACTTGGATAACCATTATCAATTGCACCTCTTGTGCCTTCAAGAATTAGTTCGACGGGATAACACTTCTCATATAGAGTACAAGCTCTCTTCCGTACAAACGCAACCACTCGGATAACCATCATATATTGCACCTCTTGTGCCTTCGAGAGTTAGTTTGACGGGATAACACTTCTCAAATAGAGTACAAACTCTCTTTCGTTACGAAAGTTTCGTACAAACCCAACCACTCGGAAATCCATCAGGATAACTCTCTTTTTCTTTTTGAAAAAATTTTTTTTTTTAGATTACACGCTCTTTTTTGCTCAAACTCAATCATATGATTACCAATTCATCTATCATCTAAACATTATTTTAGCAGGCTACTCACATACAAACCAGGGTACTACGCTCTCTTCATAAAATCTCTCTCCTCTGCGACCCTCTTAGGGCGCAGATCTCTTGCTTGCACACACGGTTCTCTTGCCGTCGTCAAGCTCTACCGCCAAGTCCAAATTTTCTTGATCTTTAGGTACACTACGCAAACTATGATGTGGATATTTATACACCGTCTAGTTGTCAATGATTTTAACAAGTATCGGTGACCATCTAGCAATTGCACAATTTCAAATTTCGGAAACCAACTTCGTTTGGCGCCGCTCTTCATTTTTCAATATTACATGATTATGCCTTACTACCTGAGCGTGCTTTTTATCTACTCTTGCCTTATAATACTGATCGTCTTAGCTACCTCTCTAGCTCTATTCAAATTTACTCGCACTTCCTCATTTACAGTGAGCATTCCCAAGGGATTCGCTTCTTTGCCAATCATCAACTCCAAGGCACTATGCTTAGTTACTCGGTTTATGTTACAATGTATTGCCAATTGACTTCGCCCAAATGCCTCCTGCCATGCTCGTTCGTTCGTCTCCACAGCCGTCAGCATGCCCTTTAGCACACTCATGACACGCTCCACCTTGCGAATTTCCTCATGATTTTCTTTCCAATCAAATTCGTTTAGGATAACTCGAGGATATTTTTCGAGGATTGGGTTTTAGATCGCCATCTCTTATAAAAAAACCTAAGTACTCTATCTCCGCTTGCAGAAATTGACACTTTTTAATATTAAAGGAAAAACCTGACTTCAACATTACGCTTAACACTATCTCCAATCTGTCAAATGCTTCTTCTATAGTATTAGAAACAATTAATACGTCATCGATGTAGAGTACTGCATATCTGTTAACCAAATCCCCTAAAGCTCGAACTATGGCACGTGGAAAGACAGACGAAGCGTTTTTGAGCCCAAAGGGCATGGCTAGAAATTCAAAAATTCAATCTTACACAGTATTTGCGTTGAGTTCTCTATGCTGGACTATGCACTGCCGTCTTTCTTTTTTATTAGTAACATTGGACTAGGGAAGGGGGAGCTGCTTGGTCAAATTACGTTGGATTCTAGCATTCGCTGAATCTTTTCTCTCACTAATTCTCTCTCGGTCTCGCTAAGACGATATGGTCGTCTCTGAACGGTCTTGTTTCCGTCAACTTAACGGATTTCTAAAGAGCCTGTAGTAACGCGTCTACTTGGAATACCATCTATGAGAAATATTGAATATTTGGCCAATATGTTGTTTAGCTTTGTCTAGTCTAGTCTCGCTCTTCTGTTCTCCTCTTGCGACACTCCTTTGCCGCAATTATGGCATCTAATCGGCGTTTGCATTTTGAACTCTGCATTCCAGAAGTTCTAAATTTCTGCTGAACGTATGCGCCTTGAGTTGTTTTTGCAGCTAGGACCGCGTTTTTATGTTTGTAGTGTACGCTATGGCTGCGGCGTGGCTTTGAGTTGTTAGGCTATCATTCTATTTTGCGATTCTAATAGCCTGCGCCAGCTATTTTCGAGTTGTCATGTAGGGGCGGTGATCCCACTTCTGATATCAGGGAATGAGGGTGGATTTCGTCTGTCATTTTGTATTTCACAACGCGCAGCGAGTCGCAATGATCTTTTCACGTCCGTTCACTCCTGAGGGTTCTTCTCAATTGACTTCCCTTCTCCTCTTGCTCCCCCTCTCCTTCCCATCATTGCGCCACACTCAGCAGGGCTTTTGCTCTTCTTCCCTACCGCGCTATCATTACAAAAGTTTCTCTCTCTTTCATTTAGAAAGCTCATTTATTTCTTATTAAACTATACCCTGAGAGACTTGTATTTAATAATTGAATATAGTATTTCAAAACTAAATCAAACTTATCTCCGACATATACATTATTTTCCACTTCATTTGTCACTACCTTGTTCTGTTGACTTTCTGTCACTCCGTTGCCTGTTTTTTTACTGCAATCTCTTTTACTTGCTCCTTTGAAAAATCGTTCACCTTGCATTTCTACATCGTTGCTCTGCGCTCGCATTGTGCAATGGTCCACAAGTTCTTTTTTTTTGTTTGAAATCGAGAAATATTTTTGTTTCTAAGCCCGTTTTGCTTTAAGAAAGGTCCTATACCTTTACCTCTGTAATTTTACCCGTTTTATTTGAAGAATTCCTCTATATAAATAAATTATTTATAGAGATTTTTTTAATTTATTAACACACTGTTCAATCACCTCCGTTCAATACCTTTTACGAATGCGAATGAATTGAGACCTTTAACTTACCTCGCACAGTACTGTGTAGCTTACTATAAGTTGGTAATTGTTGCAATCGTTAACTGACTGATAGGTTTTTTTATTGAGAAGTTTCAATACAGCAAACGATCTTCGGGGCTAACTTAAATATTACTCAAATATTTTCAAATCTTTGATATTTTTACTTATTATTATTATTAATAATTTAAAAGTTTATCAAAATTAAATAAAACCAAGTCACACGTTTGTTTAAGTGTGGAGTACTACTTTTCCCTATCCGTATGTTTCCTAGATCCGAACATAAACGACTAATACTTTCACAAGTGTCTAATAATCTAAGCTCTTGTAATTATAAAAACAACACTGCATCATAAATCGATCGTCCTTTTCGCTATTAAAAATATCTGATACAAATAGCTTTTGTGTCTGCTTATAACTGTATTCAAATAGCCGACTTTTTTATACGTTCTGAAACCAAACTATCAAAAATTTTTCTCACGTGTAATTTCATTTTTCGCAGTCGTTCTTCATATGGTTTCTTACTGCGTCCACTAACCAAATTATAAGGATTGGTTTTTCAAGAACCTCGTTACTCGTTATAATAAAATAAATTTAAAAGCATATATTAATACTATTTAATATACTGAACTACTGCAGCATCCACATTCGTGTGACAGCTTCAACGCATAACATACATTGCTAATCCCAACAAAAACTAGTTTGTTAAATATATGTTCCACCAGTACAACTACTACTACTTATAATAACCGTAGAACCTACCCTATATAATAAGCATTTACAATTCACTTTTCGCAATAAATTTGCCCGAATATTATTTTAAACTACACTATTTGTTCAAGAATAGTTCTTATTTTACATATATTTTGTAGACATAACCATTTTACAATCATTTTCGAAATAAGCATCTAAATTACTTACTTGTATGTTTAGTTCCAAATTTTTCCACTGGCAAAACCTAGTAAATTTATCGCTGAAAAAAAAAAGAAATTAGTCATATAAAATGTAAAATTATATAGAAAATTATTTGTATTATTTAATTTACAAATATATATATTTACAAAGATAATTTAGTATTGGATTTATTTTCGTAAGAAAAAAAATTATTGTTCTTTGCAATAATTTATATTTTAAAAAAGTATAGAAAGCTAACTTCGGGCTGAGCCGAAGTTTTTATACCTTGCAGATTAAGCCAATTTAGTTCGATAACTCCCATAACAGTTACATGATATAGTTGTTAGATTTCATAAAATTTTAAAATCAGACAGGCTGACGAATTTCAGCTTTTAGTTTCTGTCAAATTGAAAAACGAGCACGTTTGTCTTGTAGCGAAGAAAAGTAATTGCATTTTTCTACATCAAATCTAAGCTTATTTACAAAAGAACACAAATAGTTTACTCATTGGCCTATTGGTGGTTCTTACATTCCATCAGCAGATCAATCTAGCACGTATTTAGTTTTTAAAGAAATATTATATATAAGTAATTGAAGCGGAAGTAAACTGTTTAAAAGTTGGCAGTCTTTCTTATTTTTAAAAAAGATATTTCTGCGTTTATCTGTCTTACAATCAAAAAAAAAAATGAACAAATCAAAGACATTTAAACAGCCTCTTTATTTTTTGAAACAATCATTTCAAAGCAGTAAAACGCTACTAAATATTCCGATAAGAAAACTATTGTAAAAGTCTACTGAAAATCAGATCAAAACTAAGTTTTTTTTTTTTTCAAATTTTTGCTCCAATGAATTTGATTGTCACTCGGGACAGTATAGACCCTCAACTGCCAAAATTCGATTTCGCGAGATATTTTGAGTGTTTCCAGTACGTAAAATTACATGTATAGACCAGAAATTCAGCAAAAAAACAAATAACCAAATCAACACAAAGGCATGCAAGTTGGTTGCATACGTAGATAAAGTCACCATCACAGGCAAATACACAGAAACATACGAAATGGGAGTCAACCCAAAACAAGTACAAGATCCTGCACTAAGCCCAAAAAAAAAAACAAGAATGGATTCAGATAAAAACTGTGGCATAAGTACCTGCTTACCTGTTGATAGAGCTATACAAATGTTTTAACTAGTTTTTAATTTGTAACGCTGGTAGAATTCCTTAGTTTCAATGCTAAATTATTTAATTAGTTAAATTATTATTATTAATTCAAAAACTGTAGCCTGTCCTTCAGCGATAGCAACTCAAGCTCTCTCATTATGTAAAATAAGCATAGGTGTCAAGTGTGGTATGTTTCCATTTATTGTAACCTGGATCCATACAGCAGTAGTAAAACCTATCTTATTTTATGGTAGCTTAGAAAACAGAGAAAAATAAATTACAACGAATTGCTATTCTATGCATAAGCGGCGCTCTTCGTAGTACCCCGAACGAAGCGTGAAATCGAATCTACCTAGTCTTGAAATGGCAGGCATGGAAAGAGCACAAATAGCAACGCTTAGACTAAGAGAGACCTGGCAATGACAAAATGCAAACTACTAGTTAAGCTTTAATCATCCTGCATGAAAAACGTATACTAGTTAAATTATTTGTATGCCTCTTTCAACAGGTGCTCAGGAACGTATTCCATAGTTTCAATCTGACATAAATTAATGTCGTTTTTATGTATATGTTATATAAACTTTTAAATAAGTAAATATTAAAAAAAATTACTTACCTATCTAAGAACTTTTTAAATGGCTTGCCTTTCAACTGCGTAAATATTTCCTCCATATACGGCTATAAAAAATGTAAACAATAAATGTTGCTTAATAATATAAATGTACTAATTATAAGTACTGATTATAAGTTTGGTAAATTTGAATGGCGACTGAAGCAAAGGATTAATTATTTATCTGTTTGCCTAAAAGTATGCTTTACAAAAGATAGACGATCTGATTAAGCGACATAAGAAATGCAGTTACATGCCGCTGCCTGACGACAGCCTAACGGGTACTACGCCGCCGGCTGTGTGCATTAAGGACGCCCCCGTACCTCAAAGTAGCTCTGCGAAATACCTTGGGGTTACCTTAGATCAAAGACTGACTTTCGCCAAAAATATGACTGCGTTGAGAACCCGTGTCCGAGCAACGGTGGTCAAACACAACTGGCTACTGTGTCCGCGCAACAAATTGTCACTTGGCAACAAGTTGACCATTTACAAGCAGATCATCGCCCCGTTTTGGAAATACGGCTGCCAAATCTGGGGTCTGGCAAATGACTCCCAGATCAAAAGAATCCAAATAAGGCAGAACAAGATAGCGAGGCAAATCACGGGCTGTGAGTGGTTTGTCCGGAACGCAACACTGCATAGGGATCTCGAACTGACCACGGTCTTTGACGAGATCAATATTCACTCCAGTCGGTACCATGAGAGACTCGAGCGGCATCGCAACCGGCTGGCCAATGAGCTAACCAGGACGCGCACACTGAGAAGGATCCTTAGGCGTTAGCCACGGGACCTGAGCATCAGAGCAACAAACAGACGAAGATAGCGGATTATATTGTTTTTGTTATCGTATTGTTATTTGTTTTACATTATTGTTAATTTTGAAAACGTTACACCTATAAAAGGTTAGCAGGCGCGCCCAACCGGGCTGATAAAGGGGACTTCAGATGTCCCCGTATACTTTTAACAAAAAAAAAAAAAAAAAAAAAAAAAAAAAAAAAAAAAAAAATGGAATGCAGCATTGTCAATATGTTAAAACTTGGCTAAGCTGCACAAGAGATGCAAACTGATAGATATGATCGTAGCTGCACCAGGTTAGTTTCGGAAAGGTTATTTATCCAACGTTCAGCTGTCAAAAATTTCCGCTAATGGCCTAAGCCCATATCTTGTGTTTCCCATCTATTTCTTTTCAATCCAACCGGCTTAGCAAAAAAACGTGAAATTTGTATTGCCTCTCAGCCACATATGTACATATATTTACTGGTTAAATCGAAAACGGTAAACAAGTGATAATAATTAAAAAGTGAGTTACCGCCAACGCCTAACAGCTCGAATGCTAAATTTGTATTAATTTTTCCAAAGGCGAAAAACTGTTCCGGATTACCTTCGCGGCCGGCACTGCCAGATGGCTGCCGAGTTTCAACCGGGGTGCGGCGAAGTGCTTTTGCTTACGCGGAGTATTTAATATTATAGGCTACCCTTTAGCCGTTATCCCGGGGAGCATCCACTCATTGCACACTCGCCAATTATTTCGGATTTGCTTAGAATTAAATAAAATGTTGAAAAGTGAGATAATATTCTAAGCAGCCAAGAGAAAGAGAACCGCCGATAAGAAAATACGTTTGCATTTACAAGAAATTTTTTTAAATGATTTATATTAAATTATTTATCATAAGTTTCAGAAATGTGCACTGCAAGAAATTGATTGAAAAAATATATAACATTTTTTTATACTTTTATATAATGGAGAAAGTAAAGCAAATCGGATCTAACCTTTAACTACAACCACAACTATGTAGATCTACGAATAAAACAAGAGAAATCGTATGATTCTGCACTGAGAGGAAATTTGTAAACAAGTTTAAACTTAATGTACATTTATTTACGAAGTAATGAATATAGCTGCGAACACTGACAGAATTTTGAGCTATAGAAATTGTTTAGGAATTTAATTATCACATTTAAAAGTGAGTTCTAGTAATATGTACACTTACAAAAATATATATTTTAATTCTTTTTATATTGTTTAATTTTATTTTATGTTTTAAATTTCTATAAGTGCGCGATTTAATTTTTGGATAAGCAAAAAGTTTACTTTTGATGCGTTTTGAGTTCGAGAAGCAACAGTGCAAACATGTATCTATTTCCAATTCTCTGTCGGAAAAAGGCCTTAATTTTTTTCCATCACTTCTGCGCAGAGAGAACGATCTTTCGCCGAGGAACAAGTTGTGTGAGTGGTTTTAAAACATTTATTATTGGAATTTATATATTTAAAAAAAAAAAATCATACACCATAATAACTTCAAAACAGATCAAACCATTTTATCTGAGCCATCAAAACATGACTAGCGCATTATTTACTGACAGAAAACATAAATTAGAATTTAATTACCGCAAACTGAACGGGAATAATAATGAATACCTAAAATGTAAATACTGAAGTCGGCTAAGGTTTTTACGGCCTGCGATCACAATTCCACCCGTGATTCTCCAGCAAAAATTTTACAATTATTTCATAACTCTTATAAATAATAATTTGAAGCGAAGTATGTATCTGTACAAGAAAGACCACCACCACAACGCCGACGAGCTAGAGCCGGATTATATATATATATATAATATATATATATATATATATAATATATATAAATATATATAATATATATATATATATATAATATATATATATATAATATAATATATAGTATATAATACGCCAAATGAAGAAAACTTTTTTTTGGCAAATACTTATATATTGCCAAAAAAAGTGTTCTCTATTTTGCGTATCAGTATTAGTAATCAGTTCTCGCACATCAATTCAAAAGTGAGATTTCATCCTGATGGGGTTTCTCTCAGTTCATCAACATATTGATAGTTTCGTTCATAAGAATCATATAATTAAACAGCTTGTTCTTTAAAACAACATTTTAAGGAAGCCACACGCACACTAAGGCGTAATAAATGTGTAAATAAATGCAAGCGGTGGAACACAGTGAACCGGAAAATAAGTATGAACAATTCGAAGTTTTCACCTAGGTTTGTGGCGTATATTTTACACACTTTTGAAGTTTTGAGCACTGTATATTTTTTAATTATGGCAGTGGAAAAGGAAACTTCACAAGAAGTTATTTACAATCGGAAAATATGATTAACTGCTCTGGTGCCTAGTATGACAACAATCATACAGAGAAGTTAGTCAAAAGGTTCTTTTTAAAACCTAACTGTATGACCGGCCATATTGTTATAATTTTAATTTATCTTTCGGAGGAGGCCCGCTTTAGCTGCAGCTGCACAGGGTATATTAAAAACACGGAAATTATCTGAATTTTGCGCGACGTGCATCAAATATGTTTATTTTTATTGTTGTACAACTTATGGAACTTAAATGTGTTGTTGTCTGCGTTAGAAACCACCTTGCATCCCCCACCATCTAGATTGCAGAGCAGATCGTTTACCGCTATATTCCAGATAAGTGGGGCGTGTACTCCTCCTTGCGGATTACCTTTTTCGACTTGCCTCGAGTTTGTTGAATTACCAAGTATCGCTATCACCATTCTGCATGTAAGCAGCTTATGAACTATTTTCAATATTGGGCGCTTAATCCTCAAAGTCGTAAGGAACTCTGTAATGGCTATAGGAAGAACCTTATTAACTGCACCTTCGATGTCTAGGAACTTCTACCACTTATACTGTTTTATTGTTATACTCTACTATATGTAGTGCGCAAAAGTTCACTGATTTTGCAATAGCCATACGTTTTTCGGGCAAGAAACGCGGTCCGCCCGGGCAGAGATCAGCTTAGAACAGTGGGTACCTGAGCTTAGTTGTAACCCCAGTCAGGGTGGCTCTTGGCCCGATCCGATG
>VNJM01001758.1:0-14511 GCA_008042475.1 Drosophila kanapiae | reverse complement strand
ACAAGCAAGCCATTAATAAAGTCATGTTGTGCTGTAGCTAAAAGAATATTTAGAAGATCAAATAGCTCCAGTGATGTTAAAATCCCTTAGAACTACTAAGTGTCCCTATCCGAAAGTCTACTGAAGGCCGACTGGAAAGCGGAGAGGTGGTTCCAATAAATAGGAAGTTCCGACAAAGAGGGAAAGAAAGGAACATGTAATAAAAATTAAAAAACTATTCACACAAAAATAATTTAACATGCTTGCATTCCTAAAAAGTTATTATTTCCGAAATGATTGTGGTGCCTGTATAACTTGTACATAAAAACCTTCGCAGCTAAGAATCTCCGGCATTAACCAGGTTTCTGTGAACACAATAACCTGGGATGCAAACGAAAGACTACCAGAATAAAGTTTAGAAAGCTTACTACGTAAGCTACTTACATTATAATGGGAAATAAGGATGCCAGTTGGTTATTTTTGTGGAACGGACGAACGGACTATTATAGCATATTGTGTTGAAGACTTCGTTAGGGACATTTTTTTTTTTTTTCAAGATGAAATATTCCTTGTATAAGACCATTTTTGAAATTTTTTGATTTTGTTTTGCATTGAATATAGGCAACAACTTCGTCAGATGTTTGATTAGGGCAAGCCCGCGAGGGAAATATATGTTTGGTAGGTGATATTACAATAAGGGATTTTGGCAACACACACTGATTGTCTATGTTACCACATGGTACTGGGCATGCTTCCGATTAAGCCTGCGGTTGACTGCCGGGGAGCTGCACAATCCTTCTAACTGCGGTGCGCTAACTGCAGCTTTTTTGGGCTTAGTGGACTCATTCACTAGCTCTAAAAGCGCATCGGTCGTTTTACGAAAACTATTAAATCGCTCTATAAAATTGCTTTGCCGCATTATTTCGCTTTCAACATCGCGACAAGTCTCGTAGCAGTAGCGCCATCCAATGTTTTTGGATATATCATCGACCGTCCGGGCAGACCAACCAATGCATTTGGCGTGCACAATGTTGTTGCAAAGCCAACAGCCGAACCTAAGATCGCCAATAGCTTGGGTGTAAGCAAGCTTGAGAGCGCATAGCTGCTGTCGCGGCTACGCAAGCAACTTTATAGCGAAAGAAGTACAAAAACAAATGCAAAAAGATGCAAAACAAACAAAAGCATCTAAACGAAATTGTCGAATTAAATGGATTTAATACACAAACAGAAAAGCTGCATGCACACGCAAAATGAACGGAAACTCAAGTAAATACAAAATAGATGATTTAAAAAAAAACACCATCGGTTTAAAACAAAAGTTGAACACAAAATCGAGAACGCAAGAAAAAATCACGGTTGGTCACTTTGAAAGAGAATAGACGAATGATAACTAGTGGCGAGTATTACACTAAGCTTTTAGTTAACAATAAAAAGGCCGCTTTTTTTAATTTATTATAGATGCAAAGAATAAGTGTGTGTGTGAAAGAGATTGTATGAGTGCAATACATGTTGCTTTTATTCAGCACAAGTCGACTTTTAGGTCTCTAATTTTTCCCTGATGTTTTCTAGGTCCCAAATTAAGTAGTCGCGCGATTTATTTTATATACTTTTGAACTTCTGCAACATCCTCATTTGTGTTGGCAGCATAAATGGATGGTTCTAGAAACATTTGTGTAAATTTGTCTACTTTTTATTGGGGTTCCGCTCTGTTTAAGTTTAGTTATTCATACTTTTGAACATAAGTAGACAAACTCATAAACGACTCCCATTCAGGGTGGGGCGGTGATACACCGCCGGGACTGCGACTCCAGTCAGATCTCTATCGGCTTGGCATGCCAAACAGCTCATTTCAAAGAGCCAATTGACAAAGACAACATGAGCTAAGGGAGTGACTTCTGTGTTCTGCGCTTGCACAACGTTTGCTGCTTATCAGAGCTATGTTCTTCTTCGGCGGTTGAACCAATTTCAAGGATGGTCCGAAATCGATTTGCTTTGCAAAAACTTTCTCTGTCAATTTTATTTTCCGTTCAGATTACTATCAGACAGTTTTCGTTCAGGGTAAAAAACAGGACAACAATTTTTTTTAAAGTTACCATAAGTGACAAAACATAATGTAATGTGACACATGCCCTTGTCGAAAATTGACAGAGAAGATTTCTAAAATAGTTTTATCGGGCATCACGTAATTAATTTAAATTTAATATTGGATCACTAACCCACATCACTTCAGTTGCATGGTCAGATATTTAAGTAATATATTCAAGTAGATAATTTTAGTAATACTTAGTCTAAATTAATTATTTCAATATTTTGAATTATTTCAAATATTTTGTCTGACATGATTTTTGTTTTAACAAACAACCAAATAAGTAAAAACTTTTTACAATTAACTTACCGAACGCTTCCAAAACAGTGTTCGCTTCCAAAATTTGCTGTTGCATCCATGAAGAAACATTTGTTGTAATTGTACATAAGTATTGTAATATAAACTTGGTGGTTTCTGTTTTTCCAGCTCCTGATTCTCCAGATATAACACATGACTATAAAAAATATAGAAATAATTTGAAAGAACAAATAAATTAAAACCTAACCCCATTTGGGAGGGTCTGAGTTTCATTTGTGTCTTTTATAAGTGTTTACGCCACCCTCGCAACCTTAAGACATGGTGTAAAAACTTATATTTTTAAAAACCTCTAGGTCACATTCTCTATCGTACATATAGACTCGGAATTCCGGCACAACGGAAAGCGGAAAAACATAAAAAAAAATGTTTCTTTCTTAAAAATATTCTCTCTATGGTAATTCATAGAAATATTGGTAGAAGAAATTATGAATTTCGAATAAAAAATAGAACTATATAAATCAATCACTTTCATCCTTAATCAAAAATAATGTGATGCATCATAGAGAGTGCATTTAAGAACATATGGAAGAAGTTTAAGGCGAACCAGCTTAGTGGATCTTGAGATATCGTTTTCACCAATCACTATCAAAATCTGAACTTATATGAATTGAGATGTGGTCAAGGTCTTAGACCAGCTATTCTTAAGAGTGAAAATATGTTTTAGAGGCAAAAATAAACATCGTTTTAAAGTCCAGAGTGGCGTAACCCCTTAATACAATTGGTCATTGCGATCGTACACATTTCACACCTAATGCATCCTATCCCTTCGGGATTCTTAATTTAATCCCTTCGGGATACATCATTTGAGTACTTTCAATAGTTGCGTGCAATAAGTAAAAGCCCATGGCGTAGTTCTTATTTTGTGTATTATACTTTTTTCAATTAGCTCAAAAAACACAAAAATATATATATGTATATATTCTTGAAATGATGTAACTTCGAGAAGCCGACGTTGCGAGCAATAAGTAAAAGCCCATGGAGTAGTTCTTATTTTGTGTATTACACTTTTTTCAATTAGCTCAAAAAATGCAATAATAATGTATATATTCTTGAAATTTAAAATTAAAAGAAAAAAACTTACTGGAGGTGTATGAAACATTTTTAAGTAAAAATACCGCTATTATGCTGATCTTTGATGTTTCAATTTTCATAATATTTCTCCAGAATCATGTTGTCAAGTCGTCAAGTATTAAACTGTTTAAAGATGGCTTAAGTCCGAGTATTATCAGTCGATTGTCGGAAGATTAATCACAGTTCAATTCGTCATTGGAAGATCAAGTCAAATGCATTAAATCGATCCCATTGTAAGCAGTATCATGTAGTTTTAATTAGTTATAGAACTATTAGCTATTCTTCACAAAATGGAATATCTATTTGTTGAGATTTAGTCCCAGTCTCTAAATAGTGTCACATGCTTAAGCATCATGAAGTTTGAAAATATCGCTCTACCTGCAAACCCGGAATAATATTAATAATTCTTTACCTGATTTGTATGGTCATCAACTAGATTTACGTAAGCTGATTCAGCTAAAGCAAACACATGCGGCGATAAACTTCCCAACTTGCACGTATGATATTTGTCAACATATTCCTGAAATATTTAAAATTCTTCAATTTTTTTTATGTAAAGCTAAAAGTTGTTAAAAAACTTAAAGTTAACTAAATTAATAAGAGCATTAACCACTAAGGCCTACCGATCATCATTATATGTTTTTATATTTACATATAAATACTTATAGTAAGGCAGAATTCTTAATTTTATTTATGCGTTTTATTTGCGTTTTCTGTTGTGGGGTTAGCTAGGAGTTGGATTGGGGTATCTCGGAAGAATGTTGTTGTTCTGGTTTGGAAAAGGGCATTACAATTTAAAAAAATGTGTTTGATATCTATTGCATCATTGGGGGATACATGAGATCTATTTGGGAAGTTGTGTGTTATATCACCAACATCATTATAGACGTGTCATTTCATACAACGAATATGAACACAAACATTTTTAAGCGGAAAGAGGCGCATCTCGAAGTATATTCTGCGCTTGAATTATCCTTTGCATGTATGCGTCTTCATGTTTTTATATGAACGGATGCATGTAAGCTTCTTTTGAAAATTTTCATACTTGGTACCCTAACAATATGAGCGTATTTACTATTGGGTTAACGATAAAAAGAATAATATCATGTGATATATTATATTTTTTTATATTTCAGCATACTTTTTATATTTGTTCAAAAATTCGAATTTGGGATAAGAGTAAAATGTTTTGTATATATATGTACATATATATATCCAAATGAATAAAAATGAATCTTATGAGATGGAAACAGGGCATTTTTCCGTCGGTGACACTAAAACACCAACTACTGCTAGATGGTTCAGAAAAGATGAAACCAAATCATCTGTTGTTGTTGTTCTGCGAGCGAAGAGTGCCTGCATACTCTACCAATGTTTAATTTTTAGGGGAGCGAGCAGACACGAAAACAGCTGATTAATACATGTTTTGCTTCTGTTTTGTTTACATTTTAACGGATAACCTGCTGCAAACTGCTATGAAACACCTGAAAAGTGTTCTAATGGAAGACTGTCAGAAAAATTCCAGTGGAAACCACTAAAAAGTTAGTTTCCTCAATCATTTTTTTATATTACTGTAGCAATGGGAAATCATCTTAAAGCTGTCATCAACTACAAAAAATTAGCTGTTAAATTACAAATAATAAGTTAAATTACAAATAATAAGTAAGTCACAGAATGAACTGCATGAAATAGACTGCTGAATGAAAAAAGGCTGTACATTTTGTTTTTTATTAAATGATTGTTTTGTTTTTATGACTAGGAAAATCGCTTTCGTTTAATAAACAACCTATTAAAATACTGCATTTCAATTTTTCTGCTATCTTTATTAGTTTAACAGGAATAACGACTTGATCTTTTTTTAGGCAACTGCACGAAATAAGCTGCGAGCCACTATATGTAAATTCGGACATGCTTATGTATTTGAATTTAAGAGTTCTTACGATCGTTCATAATCCTTTGAGTTCGAGGTAAAGATACGGCAGGATTATTTAATGAAGACTACTTATCGAATGTTAAAGCCGCGCCTATATAGCATAAAAACATTGGGAAACTTAAACTAATTAACTGTGGTTTTTTAAACTGGTATATCCATATATGATAGATGTGTGTATGTACATACATACATTTATATATAATAATATAAGTGAAATATAAATAACAATGAAATGTGTTTTTCAGAAATTAATTTTTTCTACAATGGCTTACAGCTTATTTCAACAAGAACCAATCTAAATCTTTACAAAACCTATTTAGTTTACCAAAATAGGACATAGAGCAACGAAAACTTGTCTTGAATCATTTAAAAAACGGACATTCGCACAGGAAAATTGCTGAAATGTTTGATCTGAGTGTCTCTTCTGTCCAGAGCATCATTTACCATTTTTTCCTCGGAAATAGGATGCTCGATAAGAGAAGAACGGCCCCCATTAAAATTTGGAATTCAAGAAACCAGCGCTATATCGTCGGGAAAACCCTAAATTACCGGCACCGAAAATTACTAATGAGGTAGAGGACAAGTTGGGTAAGTTTGGCCACCAGGAAATATTTCGGCGTATCTTGCGGGAAAGAAACATCGAAAACATCAAGAGCCGGTTAAATTTTGCCAAAGAGCACTACTTCGTTTTGGAATACCTTGATATTTACGAACAAGTCAAAGTTTAAAACTTTTGGCTCAGATGTATCATCATATAAGTGGCGAAAGCCAAATACTGAGCTGCACTCATAAGAGCCACAGTAAATAATGGCGGGGGAAGCGTTATGGTGTGGCCTGTATGTCGGCAGAAGGAGTAGGAAATGTGGAGTTCTTTGAAACTTCGATAAATACAACCCACAACCTCGATATTTTGAAGAAAATCTTGGTCGAATGTGCGGAGAAGATTGGTGTTCTGGAAGATTTCCGATATTACCAAGTCAATGATCCCAAACATAAGTCAGGCATTGTGCAAGCCTGGCTATACTGGAGTTGTCCAAACGTACAGTGGCCCGAAATCAATGTCATTTCGCAAACTGAAAATATCAAACAAAACGAACCTTAAAGCTGCATTAATCAAGAAGTGGTCATAGATTGACCCAGAAGTTAAAATGGTTGTTAACAATATAGGTGGCTATACCAAATATTAAAATATGTACTTACAGACTATAAACAATACCTAAACTTTAAAGTTGTCAGCTGGTTGAAATAAGCTGTGGCGTTGTTTTATTTTTTATTTCGTTATTAATTAAACATAAAATATTTTAAACAGAAAGCAAATAAAAATAAAATGAATGAGTACTAATTTTAAGCATTGAAAACGCACCGTGAATTTCAATTATTGCGATTATCCCCTTGGTTCCGATTTTATAGGCTTTTAAAGTTTTAGATTGGGTCTGGTTGAAATATCGTGTGAGCCACTGTATATTTGTTTTGTAATATACATACATAAATACATTTTACAATACATTACACAATACAAATTAAAGTACTTTTGATACAGTGGCTCGCAGCTTATTTCGTGAAGAAAGTAAAGTTTAAGGAACTCTACCAGTGTCACAAATTAAAAAAAAATTTTTTTTTTTTGTCTTTGCTTATTCAATAGTTTAAGTCCACGATGTGCGGGTAGTGGCTCTATCAGCACCCGCTGCTCTTTCCGTTATCGACCGCCTTGTGATCAGCGATCTATGAAGAAAGGCAACAAGAAAATCTATTGAGCGACCGCTCGCAGGGATGAGCTATGTACTTTAGGCGCGTTTTTCTCGAAACATTTTTTAAAATTGCTGAGTATTCTAAACATATTGATTATACAATCACCTACAATATTTTGGACTAGTTGAAAATGTTCAATTTGTCAATAAAAAATAACATCCTTTTAACCCAAAAAAAAACATTTCTTTTATAAAAACAACGTTATTTTGGTATTTCTAAATACTTTTCAATGATATAAGTTATTGTATAGGAAATATATTTAACTTAAATAACCTTTATATATTTGACTCAGCTACTTATTCGTCCGCTATAATGAAAGCAGTTCGAGTCCTATTTTCCGGCACCTCCAAAGAAAGCACAACATCGTAACTTTTCAATATTTATGCAGAAAAAATAATTTTAAATGCAGCTGAAAATATACCCTATTAAAAAAAAAAGAGGTACACAGATTGTAAACGAAACAAAAGCAAAACATGTAGGGTAGGTAAGCAGGCACCATCCGTTCGCAGTAAACCAACAAACGATGATTTGGTTTCCAATTTTCTGAACCACCTAAGAGTAGTTGGTGTTTTAGTATCACCGACGGAAAAATTACCTGTTCTCATCTCAGAAGATTAATTTTTCATTCGGATAAATATATAAATGCAAAATATTTCACTCCTATCCCAGATTCGTATTTCTGAACAAATATAAAAAGGATGCTGATATATTAAAAAATATAATATAACACATAATATTATTCTTTTTATCTTATTACAAAGGATAATTCTATCGTAGGACAACCATCTTTGAGATGAGAGCGAGAGCGTAAAGAGAGAGAACAAAATTGACGAGCATAACCGAAGATGCAGGGCCTGCCGCATTCGGCTATCTGGGGCCTGTCCATTTTCGTTGTATGAAATGTCTAGTCTATATGCTAAATGGATGGTGATTCTAAGTATCTATTTAGGTGTGTAGGATTTTTTAAAGGTGTTGTGTAATGTCTGGTCTTTTCCGAGTAGATGAGGAAGTAATTGTGTGGTATTAGCTTATTTTTTGGAAAATGTTTGGTGACTAGGTTACTTATTGTTGTGAGGTAGTAGTTTGATTGGTTATTGGTGTTTGTATTGGATTTTATGGATGATACCAGAGCATAAACCGAAATGGTCTGTTGTCTGTGCGCAGTCAACAGACCTGCTTCTCTGCCTCAGTGGCAGCCGGACATTCCTGCACTGAAAGAAAAGAAATGAACAATATTTTTTTTCGGAGAGGAAAAATCTTAAAATACAATTACAATAATGTGACATCTGTATTACTGAGTACCAGTAGTGTCATTTTTTCTGAGCAAAAAAGTGTGGGTCTATAGGTTAGGGAAAAAAGTTATGAAGTAAGTTGATTTTTATAAAGTAATGTGTTTGTTTTTTAATAATAGAATACTTTTTGAATATAACAGATATTAACAGTTACGCTTTTGAGCCAAAACCTTGCAGTTCCAATTTATTTCTCTACGTGCATATATTTGGTTGCTGGAATTCGTTTTGTACACATCATAATCGAGTCATACTTCAGAGATGACAGTAGAAATAGAACATTTTAATTCTGAATATTTCAAATATATTTTATAGTATAAAATCACACTGTATGTTGGGATGACTGGCATACAAATACATGGTAGATTACAAAAAAAAATGTTAGTGTAAATTATTTGATTAAAACAAATACTTTGCTGATAGAAACTTATTTTTCACACTTCAACCGTCAAACTCAATAAAAGCATGTTTTAATTTTCTAAAAAGTCTTGAATTTTCGCTGACCGCTGTTTTCAAATTTTACCCGCAAATACATTTAAAAAGGACAAATCTGGCCGGAAAAATTACACTACTGCCTAGTGGTGTCCAAATCTTTTTTGTCCTCTGAATTCATTATTATAAAAAATCGTGCGTATCGGCTTGCACTATGTGGGCAAATTAAGCATTGCCTCTTGGCATCCATATTTTCAACATAGAAAAAACACACGTTCTCATGCAATGTTGAATAACTTTTTTGAAGTGTAATTTGCGCAATAATTTATTCATGTTCTCTGAAATGCGGCAGCCAATCAGAACAAGAAGCCGACCAGCTACCGCAGCCGAGGACCCTTGCAGCGTACGTGTGCCAACTGTTCGACCCGAGCTTCGTTCTTACGCACTGTGTATACGACGCTGCCGACCCCTGGTTTGAACTATTGGGGCAGTGGCATATTTGTTGAAATGAAATAGGGTCTAACATAAAATTACTCATACTCATATAATTACACGTTCTCAACAACTGCTTATCGGGGAGATCACCGATCTATTTAATTGAGGTCTCAAACTGAACTTAACTTAACTAGCTGATCATCAAGCCATGGTCTCGAATTTGAGTAAAAGTTGAAATGTTCTAAAAGGACTTCCGACCACTTGCATTCAAGTGTGCTATCTCTGTTACGTTTCCGTGGATTCAATTGTGGTATCTCTTGGATAGAAGGGTTATCTTGGATTCAAGGGATCTCTTTTAATAAACTTGACTTGGATTTTAAATTGATTTTTATGTTTAATTTGCGATCCGAACTTTGATTGGATTTTAGTGTAGGACCATAGTAATTAAATGTAGCGTTGCTCATGATTCCCATGATCTTTAGTAAATTTTACTTTTTTTACTCGATAGGACTTTAATTTAGGGATTGTTATAAAAGGCTCTTTATAAGTCCTTATACAAGGTTGGGGCTTATTATGCATACATAAAGTAGTGGATATGTGCGGAGTCTTATGGGACTACGTATATGTCTCTATATATATTCTTACATTCTACTACACCTTGGGTATAAGCGTATTATAGCTTATTATAGTCATAAAAAGTCATAAAGTATATAAGGGATTTAATTCCGTAACCCAAACGGGAAGATGTTCCTAAATCTAATCACATTTACATTCTGTGTTTCACATATACAGATATACAATAAGAAAAAATACTTTGCTTAAACACCTTTTCTGAGAGAAGCAACGACGATTCTGACAGAGCGTGTGAAAGAGCGCCCCCAGCGTAATCATTATAGCCGCAAAAGAGCCAGCTCACGAGTCATGGTAAAAACATCTTTCATACACATACTAGCTATAAATTTAGAGAAAAAAGAAAAATTAAAAACAAATCTTGGCATATAGTTCAACTCTACTTTACCATGGGATGATCATATCTCAATACCACTATGAAAACGCTTTCCCTGACTCAATAGCTTATGTTGGTAGCCAAAACGTGTCTACCAACTACTTGTATTTTCTATGGCATTGAACTTTTTGCACCCAGTGACATCGCTGCAAGTATGCATAAGCTGAAAGTTGCATTTAATTCAAAAGCGCGTTATATTTTTAACTTAGATCGCAAAAACCACGCTTCAGGATATGCCTTTACGAACTTCGAAGTAGGCTTTGAGTCCTGGATAAAATAAGAACTCTCTCTTTTTAAGACAAGGTATTATTCAGAAATGAGCCACAATACTTAATGTATCTCCTGCAAATGTTCACATCCACTTGGACAAATAATATTATTAGCAACGGCAGATAAACATTTCTATGTACAGATTGTTTGCTATTGGAATGACCTTCCCAACAATCTTAAAAATATCAGGAGCGAAAGACACTTTATTTATATTTATAATCTAAAATTCTAATAATAAAAATTACTATGTATGTTTCCTGTATAATATTGTATGTTAGTATGTAATACTAAATATTTAATGTAAAATAAATTGTACGAAATAAATTGTAAAACAAATATAACGGAAGAGCTACAGTGCAGCTAGACAAAATAAGGACAAACTCGATATCGCGGGCATCGGGAGCTTTTTTTTTTTTGTCTCTATCTGAGGCCTATTTTCAATAGATTTTGTTGCATTTTTCTTGGCTGGGCACGAGCGACGGTCGTCTACCTACTGGCGCCTCCAAAAAATATAAATAAAATACAAAAATTAAAAGTTATATACATTTTATAACTATTTTCCAACCGTTTTTATGGCAGCTATATAATAAAGTTGACCTATTCTTATAAAAGTGATATACGCTTGCCGAATATGCCAATTTAGTCCAATAGTTCCTATAGCAGCTATATGAAAGAAAGCCCGATTTGCATGAAATTTAAAAATCTGCTGGAAGCACATATGCATTTTTTGTTGGATATCTTTTAAGGAATACCTAAAAATGCCATTTTGGCCTGATCGGCTCCTATGGAAACTATATGATATAGTGGCCCGTTCCGACATACTTGTATGTATATACTGCTTATCAAAACTTAGAGGCTAGTTGCCTAGAAACCGAAAAACAGACAAACAGGACGGCCAGACGGACAGACAGACATCCGTACACGGCTAGATCGACTTAGCTAGTTATTCTAATCAAGAATATATACTTTATGGGGTCGGAGGACCCGTTGCAATTATCATGACAAAGCTACTACCCTCTCCTAGGGTATAAAAGAAAAGAAAACTTATTTCGACATGCCGAAGTTTGTATACCGTTGCACAATTGCACAATTGTCAAAATGAGTTGAATGCGGACTTAAAAATATTTCAGTAAATGTGTGCATTCGTGTAGGCCTTAGACGCACAACTTTTGGACGAACGAACACGAATTTAATGATTGAGAAGGCCTGCGGTATTCTGATTAATTCGAATCATACAAAGCAGCATCATGTGTAATATAATGTGCGAGTGAGAATGGTTCAGTAAGTAAAGGTTTCGACTAAGTGCGAGTTTTACAACATTCTTCTTCTGTGGTTGTCTGGGCTCTGACCAAACCATTCGAATTATTAAGCTGAAAATTTTACAGATTTACATTCATTGGTGCTGCCATCACAAATGAGAATAATGCAAAAGTCCAGAATACACACAATTTTTTTTATTTATAAATCCTATCATCCGATTTTACAAAAATATGTTATAACGGGCGCACAAATATATTTATACCATTTATATTATATTTATACTGAAAATTAAAACTATAGCTTAGCACTTACGAAGCAAAACGTACACATAGCAAACCAATTTTTTAAGAGGTAAATTTAATTTAAATTGTACAGTTTTATTTACTTTATCTAATTAACTTTGTACCGAATTAAATATTATCACTTAGTTATAAGTTTTTCATGCTTTAAAACTATCTTGATTTGCGTGCAACAGATACCAGATATTATCACCAAATTTGACAAAAAGACAGACGGACATTGATAAATCGACTCGGCTGGTGGTGCTGATCAAGAATATATAAATATATTTGCGGCCATCTATATATTCCCTACCGGGTATAAGAGTTAACTGCACCAAGCCACGAGAATACATTTATAGTGGGTATTCAAAATGGTTCAATACCGTGAAAGACAATGTGCCGTGCTACTTAGCCTTTTTCTACTCCAGCGAAGAGAGCTCTTGCCCAGAGTTGGGGGTTCACTTAAAAAGTTCATAAGATTAATTTAAAGAGTAAAAACTAAACAATAACAATAATATACAAAAATAACCAGAAAGGATTCCAAATTGCGAAAACCAAAGGTTATATACCATCGCATTTATATCACAAGCTATAAAACTCGACAACTGTTGAAACATAAAATCAACATTAATAAGATTAAAGTTAACAAACATTTTTCATTATCCATTTTTTCTGTGATCCTTTTCAGGGACCTTGTGGGAGAATTCTATATTTCAGAAATCATTTAAAATTGGAATATATCGGAGTAGATGAAAAGGAAGGTTAAAAACAAGACAGCCTTTCCTTTTTTTTATTTTTAATTTCCAATCATTTCTAAGATATGCATAAGATATGGTATGATAATCGGGCCACTTCTCAAATATATACTACCTACCAAAAATAATAGAATAGGTGCAAAGTTTCAAATAAGAGACTAGATTGCGTATAAACCAGGATAATCAAACGATACTATTGCCTTTCTTTTTAAACGAAATCATTATTAAACATAAGCTCGAAGACAAGCCTCGTCAAAGAACTCGAGCTTGACGTATGTATGAACAATTTTCGAACTAAGGGCAAAGTTAAAAACCACTCAATATATTTGAAAAACAGAGCTAGCGGAGCTCTAATTGTTTCTGTTAACGTTAAAAGAGTCAGTTCAAAAACAAATTTTCTGAAATGATAAGATATACAAATATTTGTTTGGTTTGGTTATTTCCTAATAGTAGGCACAGAATTCTTCCATTCCCGATCATCAGTCAAACCAAATAACCCTATCGATATATTGTATACCGCACTGATGTGGTCATTTTACACTGTCGGCAGCGCAACCAAGCGTGAAGCTTCCTTACTTTAAACTAGTTAATTGTGCTTGCAAATGAAACCAAGGGGTACCTTTGTAAACATAAGCATAACCACGCTCTCTTCCTTCCTGATCGCCACAGCACATTGACGATCATAAGTGCAGTAAAATACCTTTCGGTTAAGTTTTACATAGGGCCATAAAATCGTACAAATATCGGCCGCTATAAGCCATCCGATTGTGATTAACCCCGTGTTCGTGCCAGACATTGAGGGTAAATATTTCAACACAAAATTGAGAATATAAAATGTTTCTATGGTAGCTCATTTTCTCCCCTGGCATTATACCAGATCACCAACCATACAGCATATAGACTTCCCATTTCATACAACCACCAACCATACAGCATATAGACTTCCCATTTCATACAACGAAAATGGAACCAAAAATTTTTAGCGACAGGCCCCAGAGCGCCGTATGCGACAGGCCCCGCAGCTTCGGGAATGCTCGGCAATTTGCTCTCTCTCTTTTTACGCTCTCGCTCGCATCGACCGCTCAGATCAGATCATTCGCAAAGAGGCGCATCTCGAAGAAGGTTGTCGTGTGCTTGACTTGGCCTTTGTATGTGTGCGTGTTCATGCATTCACATACACGGATGCATGTATGCGTGGTTATTCCATTTCGAAGCCAGCAAGATTTTGTCTTTTGCTACTTTTCATACTTGGTACTGTAACAATATGGGCGTATTCACTATTGGGTTAACAATTAAAATAATAATATTATGTGTTATATTATATTTTTTAATATTTCAGCATATAGACTTCCCATTTCATACAACGAAAATGGAACCAAAAATTTTTAGCGACAGGCCCCAGAGCGCCGTATGCGACAGGCCCCGCAGCTTCGGGAATGCTCGGCAATTTGCTCTCTCTCTTTTTACGCTCTCGCTCGCATCGACCGCTCAGATCAGATCATTCGCAAAGAGGCGCATCTCGAAGAAGGTTGTCGTGGGCTTGACTTGGCCTTTGTATGTGTGCGTGTTCATGTATTCACATACACGGATGCATGTATGCGTGGTTATTCCCTTTCGAAGCCAGCCAGATTTTGTCTTTTGCTACTT
>VNJM01001759.1:0-14370 GCA_008042475.1 Drosophila kanapiae | reverse complement strand
GAATATAATTTGGCTCGTCAGACAATTTATTATCAAATCAATAAATATAAAAAATTTAATGATGTGATCAATGTTCGCCGTAAGGGCAGAAATCGAAAGACAGGACCTGATGCAGACCGTCTAATCGTCCGTGCTTTTAAAAAGAACCCTCTAAAAACACCAAGAGCTGTGTCCTTGGAGTGGAATGAGACGGCACCAACTTCCATAAGTGAGAGGACAATACGCAGGCGTTTGATAGAAGCAGATATAAAAACATATATTGCAAAGCCAATACCTTTTATCACCCCTAAAAATAAACTAAAGCGTTTGGAGTTCGCGAAAAGGTACATCACCAAGCCCGCATCATTTTGGCGTATGTCCTGTGGACGGATGAGAGCAGTTTTGAATTCCACACATCTCAAAAGAAAGTTTTTGTACGAATTAACAAAAATTATCGTAAAAAAATTGCTCCTGTGTGTCAAAAAGTAAACCATGGGGGTGGAAGCGTAATGTTCTAGGTTCTGTTTCATATAATGGTGTGGGAGACTTGGTTCCCTTAGACGGATTCATGAACCAGAACCGATATTTAGAAACCTTAAACGAATATGCGTTTCCCTCCGGTGAAAGATTAATAGGAAAAGAATTTATTCTTCAACAGGACAACGCTCCATGTCATAAGGCTAGAATGATTACTCGATTTTTAAGAGATGTTCAGGTGGAAACCCTCGATTGGCCACCACAAAGTCCTCACTTAAACATTATTGAAAAGGTGTGGTCGCTTTTAAAGCGAAATAGAAGCACTGATCTGACCAGGACAAAAGCAGAAACCATCACTGAGGTCACAATGAATTGGAAAGAGATTTCTTTAAAATACCTTCAAACCTTGGTCGATTCCGTTCCTAATCGCCTTCAAAGGGTCATAGACACCAAAGGAGGCTATATTTTTTATTAATTTCAAGTTTAAAATAAATTTATAAAAAATTCTAGTTAGTTTAGATGTGAATAACAAATTTGTCAAAATACTTATGCCACTCATAAAATTAATTAGTTTTTAGTTTTTCTTTAATTTAAAATCGAAATCAATGTTAAGGAAGAAAATTTGTTATATTTATAATTTAATATATTGTAACTAAATTAATTATGTACAACCCATAAATATTTTTCTCTTTAAAATATAAAAAATTTAAAAAGAAACTGAGGCATCGCTATGACAAAATATATTTGCTGACCAGTGTATGTAAGATGTTGAGGTACAGCAGGGTAGCGAGAACAGTACATACATATCTAACTAGTGAGTCATCAGAAGCAGTCGCTAATTTAAGTTTATATCACCCGCTAAACTGAGGGAAAATCAGGAGTCGCAGTACAACAGCTTTTCTGCTGCAGATATGTATTTATATAACAATGAGTGGTTCCAGGAATCTCAAAAAATGGTTTAATTTAGACAAGATACAAAACAAGCACGATTTCTTTTACAAAAAGCCAAACAAATAATACTGAAAATCTTTCAAACGGAGTGTAGGAATGAGATGATTGAGGTGTTTTTAGCCACTATTTAAAAATACAACCTCGCCCTAACAAAAATGTTGTCCGAGTTTTCTTAGCCGGCAGCATACGAACGCTTACTTTGTTGTGTGCAGAGCTCGGGTAGGAAAACTTGCAGACTTGCGAGTCTATCTAGTCCGATCAAAACTATTTGTATCTTTATCGAAAGGTATTTTATAGTATTTTAAACTGCATACTTTAAAATAAGTAGGTCATGGGAAATGGAACTAAAGTAAAAAAATTAACCATTTAAACAAATAGTTATATTTCAAATTATAATTAAATAGTTTCGTAATCGACATTAAAAAATCTTAACATTTAAAACAGAAAGAAAGAAAGAAGGGATAAATATATTCTTAATTTCGGAGTTATTTTATTTCAATAATGCCACATCTTTGGAATTTAAAATACCTTTTTAGCGACATATAACCCGTTTCTTCAACATTAATCGTTTAACACTATAGTGTTATATATATACCATGCAAGGGCAACAAATTTAAGAAAGGGAGCAACAGCGCATCGGGACAGCAGCTAGACACAAAACCCACCCCGTGCAGTCGTGAAGCAGGACGAATGTGTGCGCGAAGGGACTACACTACGGTAAAAAATCGGAACTTTCAATTTCTTCAGTCACTTTTCTTTATTTTTCGTGCCTATCTAAGAAGAACGACTAAAGACAAATCACAATTTTTTCACTGAGTGTAGAGATCGCGGATAGCTGCGCAATTTATTTTTTTGTGCGTGGCCAAGACACTGTATTTGTTGTTGCAAACTCGATATCGCGGGCATCGCGACGCCTATTTTCAAAAGATTTTGTTGTTGCCTTTCTTCATGAATGGCTGGCCACGCGCGACCGTCGTCTGGCTCGACTTGATGGCGCCACCGTAAAAATTTTAACTAAGGAGCAAAGTGAGCTGAAAGATCCACTACCTAGGTTATATACATATGTACATATGTAAGGTGTTGATGTACCGCAGGGTAGCGAGTCTAGCTTGACTTAGCTTTTGATGCTGTTCAAGAATAGACTGACGAGCAAAACTGTAACACGAATTTAATAATCTAACTTCATACAATATGTTTCTCTAAAGCCATTTTAAGCCATTTGATAGTAGGAAAAAAAATCTGGAGATAACTGTAAAAAAATCAAATGTTACAGTTTTGCACAGTTTTTTTTAACAAATATGAATAATTTTGTACTAATGTGTCAATTCACCCACTCGATTTGGCACTGAGAATTCAGTTAGAACCTGATTTAGCAAAATCGATTTATTTTGAGGAAAAGGACCTGTCATACTATGTACCACGATCCCCAAATTTGGAATACATACATACTTAGCCGAGTTTTCCTGCAAGGCCATTTAATTCTTGGTCGTTGATGCACAAGGCGGGATAGGAGAAAGTATCGGTAAATGTTGCGAGGAAATGCTGGCGTGCTGTCTGAATGTTAAAGGTTTTAGTTTAGGAAGCCATATGTTTGATGTTATAGGGTTCATATCGTTTAAATCTGCACATAAAACCCCACACACCTTAGCCTCATAGAACCACGAATTTGTTTGCATTTTGCAAGAATTAATTGAAAGAGTAATATTTGCCTACTTCTTGTTTTTGTAGTTTTTTGTTTTTTGGCCTATTTCGTTCTGCAAAGAATTACTTGTATTTTCTCCCCAGGTCAACAAAGAGTTTGGAAAGAAACCCCATCCTACGTCAGTAAGAACACCTCTGCACGAAGGCAACTAACTACCATTGTAGTGCTAGACGAAAACCTTTTATTTTTTGAGGTTAATACAAGAGCTGTTTAGCCTATGCTATATAATTATATTTAGTATTTTCTGATCCGATGGCTGTAACTAGTATGGAGAAATCCAAACAATAGTAACATTCTGAAGAAAAACATAAATGAAATAAAAAAAGGTGCCCTTTTCTCTATTTTTAAAAATATCAAAATTAACATACATACATAGTTTTAAGATAATATACATATGTATGTACATATGTAACTACATACATAGCTGCATAGAACCGATGGGTCCAAAATGGAAACGGTATAAAAACTTCAGCGCCGCCCCAAACTAGCTTTCCCTTTTTTTTTGTAGACGAATGAGAAAAAAAAAGAAGACTACTATATGCAACTTTTGATACAGATTTGAATAACCTGGGTATAAATTATCGAACACAGCGTTACGGTGATTTGAATTATTTTGGGAAAACTGCCTTTTCATATTAATCCAAATACTTTAATGATCTATCAACTGTATCTTGTTTCGATTCACCGGTCAGTTTATCTACACCCTCCCTCCCTACATAATATACTTTTGTTTTTAAGAACTATAATCACAAATAGGGTTTAAATAGGATTTATTGAGTTGTGGTGAATTGATTTCAAATGTCAAACAGTTTATTATCAAATTCAATTCGTATTAACTTGATCGATTATTTAAACATTTGACCATTTGTATATTAAATTAGGCGGCCTCCTTTGCCAGCCGATCTGCTTTTTCCACAACCTCCTCAATGGGCCCAACCATGTAGAAGGCCACCTCCGGCAAATGATCATACTCTCCAGCCAGGATCTGTGAGAATCCCTTAATGGTCTGCTCCAGAGGCACTAATTTGCCAGCATGACCGGTGAAGACTTCAGCGACCTGGAATGGCTGCGATAAGAAGCGTTGAATCTTCCTAGCACGTGCCACAGTCAGCTTATCCTCCTCTGATAACTCGTCCATGCCCAGGATTGCAATGATGTCCTGAAGAGACTTGTAATCCTGCAAGATCTTCTGAACACCACGAGCTACATTGTAGTGCTCCTGACCAATAATGTTGGGGTCCATGATACGGGAAGTGGAATCCAACGGATCCACAGCCGGGTAAATACCCAACTCAGCAATGGCACGAGACAGCACAGTGGTAGCGTCCAAATGGGCAAAAGTTGTGGCTGGAGCTGGATCTGTCAAGTCATCAGCGGGCACATAGATGGCCTGCACGGAAGTAATCGAACCCTTCTTGGTGGTGGTAATACGCTCCTGCATAGAACCCATGTCGGTGGCCAATGTTGGCTGATAACCCACCGCCGAGGGAATTCGTCCAAGCAAGGCAGACACCTCGGAGCCAGCCTGAGTGAACCTGAAAATGTTGTCAATGAAGAGGAGCACATCTTGTCCCTCCTGATCACGGAAGTACTCGGCGACAGTCAGACCAGTGAGAGCAACACGGGCACGCGCACCTGGAGGCTCATTCATCTGACCATATACAAGAGCTACCTTAGAGGTCTTATCCTTCAGAGAAATTACACCGGATTCGATCATTTCATTGTACAAATCGTTACCCTCTCGAGTGCGTTCACCAACGCCGGCAAAAACGGAATAACCGCCATGAGCCTTGGCCACATTGTTAATTAATTCCATAATTAACACAGTTTTACCAACTCCGGCACCGCCAAACAACCCAATTTTACCGCCCTTGGCATATGGGGCCAAGAGATCCACAACCTTGATTCCGGTAACCAAGATCTCTTGCTCGACAGACATTTCAACGAATTCAGGGGCTTCGGCATGAATGGGAGCAGTTTTATCCGTGGGAATAGGGCCACGTTCATCAATAGGCTCACCTAAAAAAAAAAATTAATATTGATATTTTTATTTGCATGAAATACATACCAATAACATTAATGATGCGTCCCAAGGTTTCGGCGCCAACGGGAATACGAATAGGGTAGCCAGTATCGAGAACCTTTTGTCCGCGAACCAAACCCTCCGTACCATCCATGGCAATGGTGCGCACCGTATTTTCACCCAAATGCTGAGCCACCTCAAGGACTAAACGCGGCGAGCGGTTGTCCACTTCCAGAGCATTCAGAATTGGCGGTAAATTGTCGTCGAATTGAACATCAACGACGGCGCCAATTACGGCCACAATCTTACCATTGGCCCCGGCGGCAGACTTAGCAGCGGCCTTGGCAGCATAGCCACGAGCTGGAAATTACAGAAATTAAAAGTATATCTTCATGTTAAAAGAGGTAATGTTTAATTGCTTCCCCTGATTTCAGACATTTACTATGACAAATTCAGACTTCCAGTGGATGAGAGTACTTGTCACAGGATTTTCGTATACATATGTTAAGGCTACATAGCTCATAAGATATAAGTGTAAATTAATAAACAAAATATACACATGTTAAATATGCTAAAAAAATATATACATGTTAATATCAATTACTTATGTTACTATTACGTCATATTGTGATTGGTAATTGGTAATGAAAATAAACCGTAGGTTTAAGAAAAATCACCTTAAGCGGTAATTAAATATCTATAGATATATAAACCCATATTTTATCATACTTTCGGCAACATTAGTCTCGGATTATCTCTATTCATATTTAAAATCATTTAATTATTAACAATTTATTCATTTTAATAATATTTTTATATAATAAAACAAATGTATTATTGTTAAGTAATAACTAATATGTATAAAGATTAGTTAAAATGTTATGCAACCAATTCTCTTCTGCTCGTCGTAACAGCAGCATACCACATTAAGGTTATGTTCGATTATTACACCCTCTATTTTTTATAAGCTATAATCCTTTTAGAACTTAAATAATATAAACTTTAAGCATCGCAACAAATAAATTATATTTCAATCGCTACTTACACAATTGTCCCAAAATGGGAATTAAATTCTTATCGGCTTTGGCGGCTGCACGTAACGCGAACATTTTTCGGCCTAATTCAATCGTTGTGTGTGGGAGTAGCACATACGAATAAGCGACATTTGCTAAAAAGAAAAAAACACTAAAAAATGCAAAAAAAACCACTTGCAGAAGCAATATAAATATGACCAAACTGAAGGTTCACACTTAAAGAATTTTTGCTGTAATGCTGATGTAGAAATACCAAATTTTCTGGAACTTTTTTGATGTTTATATAGATTCCCAACAAAATGCTAACATATGTACTTCTTTTTATTGAGCATAAAATAATTATTTGTTGTTTATATCCAATATAGAGTGTAATTTTAGTTAAAAGTATCTTTAGTATATATGTATGTGGTGTTGATCAGCGTCAACAGCCGAATAGATGCGTGTCTGTCCGCTTATACGCAACACATTCTTTCTCACGCGCCACATCGGAAAAGTACAGAACTGTAACACGAGTTCAAAGGATTGTGTCTTCTGTTCTAATGTATGCATACTAAAAATTTTAGTCTTGTTTTGTTAATAAGTAAGCCGTTTGATAATAGGACAAAATATTACATGTACAATTTTACAAAACTGTAAAAAAGTCAAATGCTACAGTTTTGCACTGAATAATTATGAATAATGGGTCCACAGTTCTCTTAGCTTTTTTAGTTCTTCTAAGCGATTTGGAATACTCTGGGTGTAGCGTTGCAAGAAATCTCCCACAGCTCTTTTATATCACTTGGCGGAACTGCATATTTCGCCTATTTCGATGTTACACGACTCCATAAGATTTAAATTCGATTCATGGACTACATATTTTGTTTTATTAAAAAATGCACAAATGTCTTTCCCTTCGCTTTATTCCATTACTAAACTTACTTAGCTCTTCTTTTATGGTCGCTATAATGGAGTTTTTCCATCTTAATCTGCGGTCGAAATGCATGCCAAGATATTTCACACAGGTATTTTGTGGAAATGCTGAACCGTTCAGTGTGACATTTGGCCAGATTACTGATCTTAGTAAGAAGTTATTTGTATAGATTTTTGGAAGTTTATTTTAAATTTTCAGCGAAGAAAGATTTAGGCTTCAATGCAGAAGATGGAAAGTTTTATCTCAACATATGCTGATATTACAGGCATATGTTGCAATGGTCATATTATTAAATGCTGATAATACAGGTATATGTTGCAATGGTGCATTCGTTTGTTGCTGGCATGTCAGTATAGGGTATAAAGAACTAGTCCCAGAACCCGCCCTTGGGGGACGCCTGCGTTTATGAAAAGTAGTGTCGATGCATTAATACTCTGCACGTAAAAGCATCGTTCAGTCAAATAGGATCTCAAACAAATAGTGTGGACACAGTAATCCATTGGGCAAAACTCGATCAAACGCTTGTCAAACATCAAGAAATGTAGCAACATTTTCTTCAATAGTATTTTTTCAAATACTTTCGAGAATATTGTCAACAAACTAATGGGACAATAAGATGTTAGTACCGTTTCTATTTATTTGGCTTATAAGCGTAAGAAACCGAATGCGTTTTGATGGTAGGCTTTTTAGGGTAATGCTATAGGGTAATGCTATATATTTTAACCCGGCCTGGTGATTTTGAATTCTTTAGGCGTTTAATTTCTGTCACATCATTGTCGTAAGCTAATTTGACAAGGTTACCGAATGATGTTTTCTACTTCAATCTCTGTTACAGAATGGTTAATGTCACTTGGATGAACTACAAAGTGCAGATGTTGTGCAAAGGCTTCAGCTTCTTCTTCATCAGATCATCACCAATCTTCATTGCTTTTACGGTGATATGTCGGACCCAGTCAGACTCTGCTTCATGTGGTACCAAACACAGAATATAATTCTATGTTTAACATGGATGATCTTAGGTAATCTCCCCAATTCACATATTTTTTTTTTTATATTCTTTTTTAATCACTAACAATAAGACAACAATAACTAACACAAGCTTAGGAACTGCGACGTGGCAAGAGCCCGCATTATGCGGTGCGGCCGTAAGGCATTGCTTCGCACAACGGGAAGCTCAGCGCATCCGCTCTTTCCTCCTCCTCTCCAGGGACCTCAGGGACTTCATGATCCTGGCCGAATACTCAGCCACTCGCGACGTGGCAAGAGCCCGCATTATGCGGTACGGCCGTAAGGCATTGCTTCGCACAACGGGAAGCTCAGCGCATCCGCTCCTTCCTCCTCCTCTCCAGGGACCTCAGGGACTTCATGATCCTGGCCGAATACTCAGCCACTCGCGACGTGGCAAAAGCCCGCATTATGCGGTACGGCCGTAAGGCATTGCTTCGCACAACGGGAAGCTTAGCGCATCCGCTCCTTCTTCCTCCTCTCCAGGGACCTCAGGGACTTCATGATCCTGGCCGAATACTCAGCCACCGCGTCCCATGTTCTTGGATCCGCTAACATCAGCGGCATCAGCGGCACCTCTGCTTTCGCCTCCTGCGTCGTCCTGTCACTCGAAGAAGACGTGGTGCGCGTCCTCAGGGATCCCTGATCCGCACTCCATGCAGACTTCTTCCTCGTCATGGCCGAACCTCTTCAGGTAGCTACGAAAGCAACCATGCCGCTGAACACCTGTGTTAGGTGGAAGTCCACCATGGTTGCCATGCAGCTCGTCCTTTTCACGGACCAACTCCTGCAGTGGGACTAGCCCGGCTATGACTAGCATGCATCGTAGGGATGGTCCGGAATGCGCTCGCCACTCGGATCGCGCATAGCCTGTACGCGGACCCGACTCCCCGTATATACTACTCGAGGCGCTCCTGAAATGACAGCCGGGTGTCAAAAAGAACGCCGAGGTATTTGATAGCCCTCTGCGAGGCTATCACGGCTCCACCAACGCGGATTTCCGCCGTTTCCACCGCTTTCCGGCTGGATATCAGCACCGCCTCCGTCTTGTGCGCTGCCAGCTCGAGGCCCGCGCTTGAGAGCCACCGTTCGATGGCTCCGATGGCCTCGTTCGAATTCTCCTCCGCTGCCGCCCGCTCCTTCGGCTCCACAGCGACGTCGTCGGCGAAACCTACGACGGTGGTGTCGGTGGGCATCGGGAGTCGCAGAACCCCGTCGTACATGACGTACCAGAGCAGGGGTCTCAGGACGGAGCCTTGCGGGACTCCGGCTGAGACCTGGTATGCCCTGGAACCCGCCTTCGAATCCACCGTGAGCACCCTATCGCTGAAGTAGCTCTGCACTGCGCGTAGTAGGTACCCGGAAATTTCCGGGGCAGCCAGGGCTTCCAGCGTTCGACTCCAGTCCGCGGTGTTAATGGCATTCCGGATGTCCAGCGTAGCCACTAGGCAGAATCTCTTTGATCCGCCTTTCCACGTCGTGCCGGCGATCGCCGTCTCGGCTACCTCCTTCACCTTCTCGATGGCGTCTAGCGTCGACCTGCCCTTTCTGAAGCCGTACTGGCTTGGGGAGAGCCCGCCCGCCGCCTCGATTGCCTCGCTGAGCCTGGCTGCCAGGATCTTCTCATACACCTTGCCAGTGGTGTTCGTCAGGCAGATTGGCCTGTAGGATGAAGGCTCCCCCAGAGGCTTGCCCGGCTTGGCTAGGAGCAGCAACCTCAGATGCTTCCACCTCCCCGAGAAAATCCCCTCCCTCAGGCACCTCGAGTACAATTTGGCGTACTCCTTCGGGTGTAGAGCGATGGACAGCTTCAGCGCTCGGTTGGGAACCGCGTCCGGCCCTGGCGCATCTTGGGGTGCACGCTTTTCCCCAGCCGGAGTACCTCCTCTTCTGCTATTTCACAGTCGTCGTTGGCGTAAAATCCAGCGCTGTGCTGCAGGGTCAGCGGTGCTCCTCTCGGGAACATGGCCTGCACAATGCCATCCAGGGCTTCTGGATCTGACGGGGCGGAGCTACCCGCTTTCAGTCCTTTAACGACCATCCTGTACGAGCCGCCTCGCTGCGCTCTCCGACTAGCTGCGTCCTCGCGAGCGGGTCAGCAGCCTTCGAGCGCGTATGCAGGTGGATCGGAGGTCGGCTATCGTATCGCTCCACCAGAACACCGGCTTGTGGTTTCCGCGGAAGTCACCTCGTCGCCTCATACCCCGGTCAAAGGCGTGCTCCAGAATGGCAGCCATCTGGTTCGCAGTCTCGTTGGCTCCCTCCGTAGCTTCGATATCCATACCCGCCAGCGCGCTCGCGAAGGCCCGGGTGCACAGAGTGTCCTGCCTGTACGCCTTTGTATGTCGCGGTGCCGCTCGCTGCTCTCGCTCAGTTGCGCCTACCGTGCACAGGATCGCTTCCAGTGTAAAGGTCGCTGACCCACCATCTGGCGTGCCGGGAGTTCGAGGTACTCGCGTACGTGAGGTCGATGATTGACGCGGCCCCTCCTCTGACGAACTTGTGCCGTTGCCCCTTGTTCAGGAGCACCACGTCGGTCGACGCAAACGTCTCCAGCACGGCATGGCCTCTGGCGTTGGTCCTGGTGGAGGCCCACTCCTGGGCCCATGAGTTGAAGTCGCCACCGACTATAGCGTTGGTCCGCCCACGGAGGTCACCGCAAAGGTCGTCGAGGATCCTACAGAACGCCTCCAGCGCGAGACTAGGGTTCGCTCAGGATGGCGACCTTCGCCGAGACCTCTGGCACCGTCTGCACCAGTAAGTCCTGCGCGGCTCTACAGCGATTTAGATTGAGTTGAATCTACATGCTGTCCGTGAAGGACCACCGCCATTCCTTTCCGGGCAGGTTCTGGTGCCGGATCGCTGCGTAGCCTCTCTTCCGGCTCCTTTGCTTTGTCCCAATTCACATATGTAGAATTCTAAACTTAAAAAAACTTAAAATAAAACTTTAAGCGATACCATACCACGTACAGATTGTGCGAGGTCCGTGTGGAGAGCGCATTTCGGACTATTTCGGATAGTGCTAGTTCCACTGTAGGAGCTCGTACGTGAGATGGCCGAAATAAGAAGCGTGCTTTGCGGTAACCGAGAGTCAGAAGACGTCAGCTAGGCCGAGCTTAAAAGCACTACCAGAATTAGGAGCTACGAAAGTTGGCAGACCAAATGGGATGCCTCGTCCAAAGGACGATGGACCCACAGACTGATACCCAACATCGTGGTCTGGATGGCTAGTCAGGTGGATTTCCAGCTAACACAGGTGCTCAACGGCTGTTAGCTACATCAAGAGGTTCGGCCATGACGAGGAGGAAGGCTGTCCTGAGTGCGGATCAGGGAACCCGGTCGGCCGTAAGGGAGGATATGCTGGTGCCGCTGATGCTAGCGGACCCAAGAAATCGCTTAGGTACCTGAAGAGAAGGTGGGAGGAGCAGTGAACTGAGCCGTACCGCACAATATGGTCTCTTGCATCATTGCAGTTTGGTAGCATACGTACTAAGTTAGTCAAAATTAAAAAGTTCTTTTGAACTGATTCGATGCGTTTTCTGTGGACATCATATTGTGGATTCCAAACGCACGATCCATACTCTATGATAGTAAGAACTAATGAAGTGTATAGTTTTTGTAACATAAGAGTCATCGAATTTCTTCGACCACCGCTTAAGAAATTCAAGCATACCCCTGGCTTTATTCACCATGCACGAAATATGATCTATAAAGTCAAGTTTAGAAACCAGGCGGACGCACAAATCGTCGACCAGAGTGACTCTTTCAAGAGAGCTGCCGTTTAGCATATAAGTCGCAAGCATGGGAGTAATACGAGTCATTAACTTGCACTTAGAGCCATTTAAGATTAATAAATTAACATGGCAACATGTTTGTAAGTTGTTGAGATCTGTTGTAAATCCGACTGGCCAGAGGTGTCTTATACTGCACACAAATCTTAACGTCATCTGCGTACATGAGCACTTTAGAGTTAGCCAAAACTTTGGGCAGGTCATTAATAAATAATGTAAACAATAAGGGACCCAAATGGCTCACTGGCGGGACCCCAGAGGTATCCCGGTGATCATTATATAAGTTGTTTTTAAAGAAAACTTTCTGCGTCCTGCCTATCAGATAACTTGAGATCCATTTAAAAAGATCAACCAGAAAACCCAATAAATCGAGTTTCCTAACAAGAAGGAAGTCAAATGCTTTACTGAAATCAGTATAAATTATATCTGTCTGAAAGTTTTGTTGGAAGCCCTTTATTATAAATAAAGTGAGCTCCAAAAGATTTGTTGCTGTTAATCTTCGCCTAATAAATCCATGTAGATATGGAGAAAAGACTGATCTACAAAGATGCTGCAAATGGGGAGTTATAGATTTTTCAAAGAGTTTTGGGATGGTTGACAACTTAGAGATTTCTCTATAATTGTTGGCATCCGTTTTGCTATCTTTTTATAACAAATGATTCCTTCCAAATAGGAGGAAAGATGGAGGTTTCTAAGGATAAGGTAAACAATTTTAGAAGGGGATTCCACAAGGCCTCGACACAGTACCTACCTCAGCACACAGCCTGGTATTCCACATTCAGTGAACATATAGGAATCGGACCAAATAAAATCTGATATAAAATTTTCAGCCTTCCGAAGTCCGCCCTGCGAAAGCAGTGGACCTTTTTAGATGATCGATCAGACCAACACTCCAGAGCAGTCCCAATATCGATAGTCACATCGAACGTAAAACATGGTTCCAATAGGAAGTTCCGACAACGGAGGAATTTAGGACGATGGAATATAAGTAAAACTACCTTTAACAGAAGCTTTACACAAAAACTCAAAATCTACGAATTCCGACTGAGTGTGGAGTCCACAGCTATGATGACACCATCACCATCGCGGATAGCCCATTCCAGCTTGTATAAAGTGTACACAGCTGGAAAAACTTCGGAGCTAAGGATCTCGGCTTTAACCAGTTTTCTGTGAGCACAACAACCTGGGATACAAACGAAAGGCTATCAGAATACAATTTAGGGAAAAAGTAGTAACTCTTTTCCTTTGCTTCGAACTCCTTAACTATAACTCTCGCTTTTACCAGAGCGGTAGCAGAGTCATAGCAGAACAACGAAAAATTTTGAGCTCTGCTATGCTCCGCAGTTTCTTCTTCTGGAAGCTATAGCAAGAGCGATAGCAAAATATGAAATTCTGTGCTCTGCGTAGCCGTAGCAATAGTAAAACAGAGAGAGCGAGATGAGAGCATAGCATGTGATATTTTTCGTGTGCTACGGCTATCGCTATTTAAATATGTTAAGAGAATGACAGCGAGATACATTCTCGCAAAAATTCTGTTAAAAATTTAAAAAACGATCGTGTTAATTTAAAAAAACATTTAAAATTGCATGACATCCGAACTGATGAGCAGTGAAATGATTCTTGTTGCATACAACCAAAAAAAAACATTAAGCATTAAATTATTAATTAATTAATTAATTAAAGTTCCTATAAATAAAAAAAATTTAATCCGGTCTTACATTGGTTACTGAAGACAGCATTTCGTTTAATGTGCCTAATTCCAATAATATGCGCAACATAATTGACCCCATATGTGAGGGTCTTAAAGACAAAAGTGGAAAAACTTTACATTAAATGGAAGGAAGTGTAAAGATGTTCTAAATCAAGTTGCAGCTAATATTAGATTTGAGCTATTAGATTGAGCTATATTAGATGGAGCTGGGTCAAGTACAGCCAAAAATCTCGCAAAAGAAATTATTTCCGTATTAGACAAATACGAAATAGCTCTAAGCTAAATTGTATCAATCACATCGGACAACGGAGCCAATAAGATAAAAACTTCAAAAATTTTGTCAGACATGCAGATGAGCGATGATGATAATGACGAAGCCTGTATCGATCGCGATTTATTTTTATTTATTTGGTTATATTAGTTAACAAATAATTGGCTGTTAACATTAAAACTAATATGTATCTAAGTAAAAAATCTTTCCCTCGACCCAGTAGGAGAATTTTTTAACGATATGCTCCGTCTCACATCGGGTGGGTCAAGGAAAAGATTTACAGCTGGGAGGATAAATGCAACTTAATATTAGATACATTAAAAGACAATGATTTTTCACTACATAGGACATAATATAATTCATTATAAAGAGAACACATGATGCGAAAGGGGTCATGGGAATCAAAGTTAGATCTGCATATTTCCAGGAAAAGAGGTCGAAACTGTCTGGAACTTCTCAGAAGAACTGCGAACTTGATATTTCCAAGCAGTGAAGCTGAGTCGACTAGGCCATTAA
>VNJM01001760.1:0-15789 GCA_008042475.1 Drosophila kanapiae | reverse complement strand
TATGTTTGCAAAAATATCTTGATATTCCCTGTCGTATGCAACCACAACTGTAACTACAAGATAATGTGATTATTGGATCACCCTAGTGTTTTATATGCAGATTCAGCATAAGAGCCTTTAGGGCTCTGATAGGGCTCCGTGACTGATTCCCATTGGTTCCTGGTGTGGTGAGATATGCTGTTTTTTGCTAGTGTCAGCACTTTGTCTGACGGGCGATCGGCTTGCCGGCCGCGCTTAGCTTAAGGTACAGTCGTTCAGTTTAATTTGGATTGTAATAAAGAACGCTTTGCTAACCAAGTTAACTCCAGCCAACGCTGATTTCATTGAATTGGTTAACTAGCCATCTACTCTACGGAAAATAAGTTATTCTTAACCTGAGTGGTTCAATTTTCAAAGTTTGCCATTGTAGAGCCAATACCTTCTAGGGCCATAATTGACGTATTACAACTGGTAAACTTGTTTCCAAATATCAAAAACGATATACTGAATCCTTTAACTCGGAGACCATAACTTCATTATTGAAAATTAATATGACACTGACATCGTAACACACCCCTTTACACAGCAGCTCCAACCGACAAGTGGAGCGATTTCACAGCACCCTATTGGAGATAGGTGCATTAAAATTGACGAAAAGGTTGAGGACACCGTCGAGCTCATCATGAGAGCCACGGTAAAGTTTAAGAAAACATTGCACTTAGTTACTAAGTTCAAACCTCAATATGCCTTTTCACTCAACCAACAATGATCAGAAATTGGCAAAAGAAATGATGTCGAAAAGGCGCAACAGGTTAATCTAGATAGGTGCAACCCTACTAGAGAAAACCGAATTTTTGAGGTAGGAGAAAAAGTATACCTCAAAAATAACAAAGGGTTAGGGAATAAACTAATCGCACTGTACACACAAGAGCGTGTACAAAGAGATATGGGAACGTCTATCCTTCTCAGAGGTAGTGTGGTCCATAAGGACAACCTCAGATAAGTTCCTCTCAATTTTTTCTACTTTATTTTCATGCACCCTAAACTTAAGCATATTTACCCCGTTATATGCCCAATAGATTTAATCTTCAACCTTCATACAGGGTCTCGGGATGTTATGTTGATAACGTTAGCTATAGTTAATAATTTCTTAATAATAAATTAATAATGATACAAATTATTTTTATTAATAGAATCAAATAACAGGCAAGTTATAATTAATACGCAAACGTAAAACAAAATTAACGAATTAACAGTTAACTGAGTTAACTCCAGACAACACTGTTTTTATATGCTTCTAACACAGCTCTAAAGTTCTCTGTCTTTTCAATCCCAATTTCATGCTCCCTTTAAGGGGCTAACATTTTTTGTCGTTGCTATTTACATGCTATTAAAATATTAACTGCTACATGTAATTCGGTTTTCAGATATGAGTTTAATCTTCGTTGTACTGACCATACATCCCACCTTATTAAAAGCAAGCCCCAGATATAAAACATTCTGATAAAAGAGGCATTTCTTATGGTCTTAACATTCTTGATGGTCTTAACATTTTTAGAGCGCTCCTTACCTTAAGTCTAAATAAAAAGAGTTCTTTCAAGATTAAAGGTAGTTCAAACTTTTTTATATGCTTTATTATGGCTTAAGCAATAGTTTTTTAGTTTTATGTGTAATAAATAATAATATTCCTTATAAGAATAATGTTAACTAATATTATATAATTTTAATACTTAACATGATGTAACTAAGGCATTTAATATAAGTCATTACTTATAGCGTTATGATAAAAATAAAATGAAATAAAAATAAATTTGAAGTAAGATAAAATTAAATATTTTCCGTTATATTGTGAGGGTGAAGGGTAGTTTATTTACATTAATGTAACATACATACGTAATTAGACTAGCCATACGCACTAAAGATAGAACTATTGTAAAAGCTTCAACGATCGGAGCTTTTGACTATTTATAGCTAGGGTGTATCGATAGCTATCAAAGCGTCCAGATCACGACTGATCGTGGAACACTAATGGCAACGCCATGATAGAATTATAATTGTATCATGGGCAACGCTATCCAACACTCACGCACAGGCCAAACCGAGCCTAAACGGCTAAGTGCACGTAGATTAAATTTTCTCTCCAACCTCGCAGCACAATACCAACCTTTTCCATAATCAAATCGGCAGCAATAAAAAGCTCAAAACTGCCAAGAAAAGTGCAACAGTGGTCGTGATTTAAAGTAATGGGGTAAGAATAAAGTGAAATGGTGAAACAAATTGGATAACTGTGCTTTTCCAGGCGGAGTCCCGAGTTAGCGCGCCCACGCTAGAAGGGCAAAATCTTTAGCTGGGAGATCCAGCCAAACCAAAACAAGGGCTTCAGACCAACGTTGTTGTTGTAAATCGCGTCGTCTCGCATTGGGCTGGCCACGGTCGTTGCTGCGTCGCCGTTATATTAACCGGCCACGGCTGCTGCGTCTCCGTTATATTAACCGGCAACGGCTGCTGCGTCGCCTGTGTATTTACAGTTACTGGCCACAGCTGCAGCGCCGCCGTTGTATTTACCGGCCACGGCTGCTGCTACGCGCTTTATACCGTGTATTTTGGAGATTGGCAAATGGCAGAAGGTCATTCACCTTACCGGATCTACGTTTAGGAAACTCAGTGATACTCAGTGATTTGATGGGCGGTTAACCGCATACATAATCACATATATCATCGCATTGTATATACATAATCTTAGTTTTATTTTTAGAGAGATTTTACTTTTACTTTAATTTTGTTTTCATGTGCTGCTGAGGATTTCATATTTGTTCTAACTTTCTGCCCTTATCAGCCAAAGTCACCGCGATTTCTACGGGCCCGTCGACGTCAAGGAACTAGGTCGTAAGTACGGCATAGCCGATACCTAGCATATGAGAAGCCACTGTCAGCAGATATTAGGTGCCTTTAGGATCTGTATGAATTAGCGATCCTTTATTTTCTAACATTTAACTATTAAAGTAAATATCACGTATGGATCTAAATAGCTTTGAATATGTATGTATAATCCTAGAATTACGTAAACATTATATTTGGAGTATAAAATTTATTGAATTATAGCGAAATTGAAATCATGAATACGTAGTATTATTTCTTTAGGCACCTTAAGTTATCAGCACCTCGGATGTGTTCAAGGCAGTAGAACGCTGAGATAAATTCCACCTAGTGTCTCATATTAAATTTGTTTATGTCGTTGAAAATACAACGTTTTCGGGTTTCCTTATTTCCTCCCTATACTCTGTCTACAAATAATTCGAGTAACGGGAATGTCTTAAGAGTTGCAAGAACCACGCCACTTTCCCTGATCACAGCTGGACCCCTTCGTAGACAGAGAGCAACTCGAAGGACATATACCGTCCGTTACAATATGTATCAACAATGTATTTTTTTTTTTTGTTGATTAGCTTATTTTGGGGTCTCTAAAAATTGTGTAAACATTGTGCTTAAATGTCTTCCGTTGGTATTAATTATTTTTACTGATTTTTCAGCATTAAAGTAAACAGATTTATTAATTACAAAGTTATTTTTCCTTCTTTGAAGAATATTTATCATAATACCTTCGCAGACGGGATTATATTTTCGACATAATAAGAAGAATATATATTTTTTTATCAGCATGACCAGCCGAATCGATCTGTCATGTATGTATGTATCCGTATGTCTGATTGTCCTTCGGTTTCTATGCGAACTAGTCTCTCGGTTTTTTATCTATCGCGCCTATATCATATACTGCCACAGAAACGCTACTGCCCAAATTGCATATTGCTTCTTTTATATTATTAAAGCGGCAGATCTAAAATTCCATGCAAATCTGACTAATATATAAATATTCATTTTCGAGTATATAATTACTTTGGCTCCGCCCGAAGATTGCATTCCTTACTTGTTTTTTAGATTTTAGAAACAGTTTATGCTGCATCTCTTATTGTTAAAATGATAACAATAATTATAATATTTGTAATTTAACAAATTGTAATTTAACGAAAAAAATTTGTAGTAACGAATACTATGCAAGCAACATAGTGAATTAAAAATAGAAATGTTCAATACTAATTAAACTCAAATATCGCTAAATAAACAGATGGTAAGGAAAAAATACTGTTTTAAATATCTTACACTGACAAGTCCCACAAAGTGTTTATCAGCTAAGTTCATAAGTATGTATATGATTGCAATAAAAGTTTAGATACAATGC
This sequence comes from Drosophila kanapiae, assembly GCA_008042475.1. NCBI lineage: Eukaryota > Metazoa > Arthropoda > Insecta > Diptera > Drosophilidae > Drosophila > Drosophila kanapiae. Next base: position 11,573 of record VNJM01001760.1, on the reverse strand, counting down.
CTTGAATATATGGATGTGGTGTACCACTTCAAACACAAGTGAAATCCGATTTACTTTGCCTTTACTTTGGTTGCTTTCGGGATTGCAGCATATGTATATGAAAAGTAGAGCTTATCAAAACAAGAAATCAACGGAAGTTGTTGGTGCAAACAACTGCCAAGAACACAGGCGTAAATAAGGAAAGTCATCGGTAGCCGTTATATTGACTAAAGGAAATTCAAAGTGAATTCCAGAGGTAAGACCTGAACAAGGTACATATACATACATATGTACATCTTAGTATTCAGTTGCACTGCACTCACAGCACACTCCTCCCACTTCACATCTTATTGTTTAAAGTCTTTTAAAAAACCATCAGCTTCTCACTCGGCTGACTTGTGTCTTAGACATTGGCATCTTGAATGTATTTATTGTTGCTAATGCCGCTACTGGTTACGCAGCCTATAAGGAGAATACAGATATATTTTGGTGGACACACAAACATACGTTGCATACATATGTATATTCTGTGAAAGAGGGTTGGTTTACTTGGCAATTGACAGTGCTTTAATGGTAAAGATAAGAATAGTCTCCCATGTGTTCGCATAGAGAAAGATTATCCTTGTTGGCTAACTAACCGGAAGCAATGAAACTTAAGCTGTATAGAGGACGGACATACAAAACTGTGTGGAGGGGCTTATCCAAGGATTTCCCAAAAAAAAGAGAGTTGATTTCTGTCTAGAGGAGAAACTTTATAAATTAATTCTAAGATTCATTACAAAAAAATCTTATATAATATATAATTTGAAATATATCGATTTAAATCAATCGATTCTATTAAATTCGGTTTCATGAAGTTGACGTACTTTCTTTTTTATGTCCTTAGAATTTCGACTTCACTTAAATTAAATTAGTAGAATGACCGATAAAATAATAGGAAAGTGGCTGAATAACATAACTCCGCTGTTTTTAAAAATATTCTCATTTTATTTCAGACGACAATATTAAAAAACGTAACTGAACAGTATAAAATAAACACATAAAAACACCGTACTTTTACGATTTCCTATGGCAGCAATGATATAGTCGTCTGATTTGGACTTATTTAAAGCAGAAATTCTATGGTCATAAGCAAGAAATTACGCCAACTTCGGGAACCCTAAGCTTGTATACCATTGCGATCACAGAAGCCTTACTGGAGGTATATAAAACATTTAGAAAGAACAATACCTTTTAAAGCAAGTGCTAATTAAATATATTTAATTGATCTAAGATCAGTACTTTTTAATTCAGGTGGCAATTAAATAAATTTGATTGAATTGGAAATTGATTAAATACACTTTACTGGATATGTATAAAATATTTATAAATACAAACACCAAACTATTGCTGATTTTTCTAGGTTGCCGTAGAAGTTTACTAATCGTTCCTTCGACTGTTATTTGATACAGTCGTCTAATTTTGAAAAAATTAAACAAATTATTTTAAAATCAATATAACTACATATATCTTAGCGAATATACAAAAATTTTTAAAAAAGGAAGCTGTCAATTAGCATATCATTTTCATATTTATTTTTCGATCGTTCCTATGGCAGCTATATGATATGGAAGAGAGATACATATTTACAAAATAACAAGCGATATTTTAAAATTTTTAAAAATTTTCATAACTGAAATTACGCCTAAAAACTGCGAAGCTGTATTTTTAGCTTTATTTTTATATGAAGTTTCACTTAGATATTTTTAAAAGTAGCGATATAGTAGCGTATGTAATATAATGGCAGCTACATATTTAATATAGTTTATATAGGATTTTAAAATCTGCTGCATAGCTAGGGAAAGGCGCTTACCATCTGTTGGCCGCTTAGCTATAGCCTCCCCCACCATAAGCAACCTCTATAAAACTGCTACCAAATAAAACGGCCTGGTAGTATATTTTAATTTTAATTCGCACCAGATAACTGATTGTATCGGAAGATTTTTGGAATTGTCAATTAACGAACTGTACAGTTATCCGAAACTGATATTTATTCTTAACGGGAATGTAAAGGATGTTAACCTCCGCGCCCGTGCTGGTTACACTATCTCGCCAAAGTGGAACCTGTGTATCGAAAGACACACCTAGCTATTAGTGTAATAAAAAATGTTTAAAAAATGAGAAGGTATAGAAAATTTAAAAGATGTGGAAGTTTTGACGTTTTAAAAGTGCAATTAAAATCAAGAAATGACCAATTAAATAATTGTTCATAGAAATTATGTAATAATGAAAAACAACCACCTGCCGCGGAAATTCCTACGGAAGCAAAATCTTAAAATGAAAAAAATCCGTAAGCCTACTGCGGTAATCTTCTTGGGCGTTGATGCTTTACGGTCAGAACACTCAAGTGGGCCCTCATGGGTACATATCGCTATAATTTGAACATTAAACTCTAAAGGGTTCGTGCATTTCGTACCATCTACAGTTGCGCAAAATTAAAGGTAAACAGGATTTCTACGAAAGGTAAGTTATATATAGTAATATATACTTGTATAGGAGTGTACCCTTCGGTCTGCATTCCAGATAAAACCGCTTAGGGCGAATAGTAAATAATTTTTTTGATCTGATTCGATCTTTCCATACATTTTCTGGTGTGGCTTATTCTTATATATTATAAAATATTTAATATATATATTATATTTTAAAAATGCATATGAAAAAAACGATTTTACAAAAAAATTTGGTCAAGCAAAAATAACGGTAACTAAGAACTAGTGTAAATTACATAACTTACCTAAAAAAATCAAGAAACCAAAAAATATTGGCTAGCTTTATAAAGGTTTCTGCCTGCCGTCATTTCATAAATCAAAATAATTAATGCGGTTAGGACAAATTGGCCTTTTCCAAATACAGTTTTTACATTTATCAATAAAATCTTCACACATTTTTTCCATGTGTGACCAAGGTTGATATCGATTAACGATTATTCAAAAACGTACCTCGCCAGAAAACTAATTCGTGAACATTTTCATGCAATCCTTTTTGACCACGAGAGTGAATTGATGAAGTTAAATCTTTGTATGGCGATGATAACACTGTTAAGAACTTGTTAAATGAATTCAATCGCCAACGCTAGCTCGAAGACGATGGTCGTGAAGATCGGCCAAAAACAATCGTAGTGCCAGAGAACATTGATGCCGTACGTGAACTTTTGGGCTTCCACCAGCATACATTCGATATTGCATGAACAAGTGGCCGTAAAAAAGGTTTGCTCTCGTTGGATGTCGCACAATTTGAGAAAATTTATAATGGTGTTTCTTAAGACTATTATAAGATCGTCACATCATGGATCTATGCTTATGAGCATAAGTTTCGGAGAAATACGAAAAACGCACAAGAGAAGACAGAACATTGTGCACCCCGACAATGCGAGCTCTTATTTTTATTCCCAACGGTATTTGTCGCCAGAAGATGCTGTTAGAGCTTTCTAAAAACATGTTTTGGAGGTGTCTCAAAGTGAAAACAATTGGTTTGATCGCATACAAAAGTGTACAAATCTTGCTGGAGAATACCATGAAAACCACTAAAACCATTTTTAATGGTTAATATTCGCATTTTCATTATTAGGCCAGATAGAGCCTAGACGTTTTCAAAAGAGGAGTTGGCGGCGGCACTTATAGCTTATCAGTGTTTAGCAAACCTAAAGATTTACCAGAAGCGATCTCTATTTGTTTAGAGTTCTAAAATGTGTGGCCAAGGAACCCCATGCAAGTGTTCCGGTATATAACAAACATATAATCTAACCTATCGCACAATGAACATGCAGAGGTTCCCACTACAACCAATCACTCAGGGTATGTAAAGATTCCAAAGACCAAGACCAGCTATTTAAACATAAGTTCAACCATTCTGGACTAAGTTATGCGTCAAATTTAACAAACAAAGACCGCATAACAACTCTTATTTAAATACTTACCGCAAAGCCAAAAGACTCTATCACCTAAAACCGACATTCTCCTAATCGGGCCGATGGCATACTTTCAGAACCGATATTATAAACCAACACCCTGGTTATGAAGTTGTCGACACGAGGTCCTTTCTCAAGGAGTAATCCGAGATTACCCTGTGGAAAAGGTATTTTGGTAAAGCGATGTGGAACTAAATTTTATGTCCGTCGTTTAGCGGATAGAGATAGATAGAGTAAGGAACCGAAGATGAGCGGAAGTTACAGTTTCTCATAGACACCAACGTGAACAAATATTGCATAAGCCTTAAAAATTCCACCGGATCGTCAACATTACGCACTCCTTTCTATATCCAAACTGTTGCGGGAACACATCTCACGTCTCACTGGTAACTGTACTGCTCTAATTATTTTTGGCTTCCGTAATTTAAATTCTTTTGAAGATATCAACGGGGTTAATATCCTCAAAGCACGAAAAGTCCTGATCGATAGGAAAAATTACCTTTATTGTATAGCTCCAGGGGTATGCTACCTCTTTTGGCCAGAAAATCATTAAATGTATATTTGCTTGCTTTATTGATTTATCTACGATATTATCAAAAATAAACATCGCAGGGCTCATCAAGGTCCGAAATAACTTTTTATAAGTATAAATAAAAACCAATTGCGATGTCAGGGAATTGAATTGTATCACACTCAAACTCAAAAAAATCGAGGTTTATGGAAATTTATCGATTCTTCAGAAACGACTATTTGATTGTTAAGAGAACCAAGATTGTACCCATTGTCGTTAACAGTTACAACAAATTTTTACATTCGGTGATAAAAAAACCTGTGGACATTTTCATTGAGTGTCCTTCTAGAAAAAATTACTCGGGATTGCCAAATTTTACGCAAAAAACACTAAGGATATAAGAGCCCTAATGAACATACATTTATATTCATGTATTGCGTTCTTCTAATGCTTGCCGTGATAAGCGAGAGGGTGGAGGCTTATAACCAAACCATGCATACATTTTCAACGTTAAGCTCAGCAGGAATTATAAGGGAAAGTGAGTATTGAACGTTACGCAACCTCTTATATATTGTCTCGATTACACAACTCCAGAATTAATCAAATATAAATTAAAATGTAATCTTCCCAATCTAAGTACTCAAATACCAATAAAACTATAAAGCAATACATAACCAAACGTAAAAGTAAGATCAAAATAATTAAACAATAATAATTAATTAATTAAACAATAATAATTAGTTAAAAATCGACAAACAGAAATATTCAAAAAGGAATTGTATGGGCAAAAGTTTATTGAGCTCTGACTTTTATTTACAAAAAAAAAAAAACATATATACAAGCTTTTATAGTAAGATATTTTAACCATTCTATAAATAGTTTATTGAGCTTTGACTTTTTATTTACAAAAAAAAAACATATATACATGTACATTTAACGCCCTTTTGGCGTTACAAGCAGTCCGCTATCCACGTTGCAACCGCCATTCATATTTTCAAGTGCGATGCTCCGATTGGTTATTTGCAACAAGACATCGTCTGGCTCAAAATGGCTCACGTCACTAGATCACTAGTGCGGATCGCTAGACAAATCGGATTAGGATGTTAATTTGAAGACTGAAACAACATGACCAGTAACAATAATCAGCAGATCCGAATTGGATCCGACTCAACTCAGGAGTCAATCCAACAACTAAATGACGTTATTTGGAGACTTAATGTGTAAAAGGGAACGTCTGAAAGCTTGTCAACTCGCGAAAACTATTAGTAAATGCAAATCTATTGAACCACGACGATGTCGGCACAATACTGTCAGAAGTAACCGGCCTCTTTGACATATTTAAGTACTCTATTTGGCTTAATATGTATGTACAAGTTCGGCTCATTCATTAGAGATGTGGACAGAAATCCGCATTGCCCGGGTAAGCGGTAGAAGCGGAAAATATACGTTGGATGTCCGGGTTTGCTTATTTGCATCTCCCGCTAGCACATAAAATAACTAGCGGCCCGGTACCTGCTGCGCTACGTATAAGCCTTATTAGTAATTGTTAGGTTAATTTATTTAAACAAAATAAATATTTTATATTGCTTTCTATTCAAAAGTCAAAACGATATTGACAGGTACAAATAAAACTGTTTCTTATTGAATGTGTAGAAAACAATATTATAAAATAAATACATAGAAACATTTTTTTTATAATCATTTTATTATGAAAAATATGCTGCTGCCATTAAGCACAAAAGGTTTATACACTTTTCTAACCTTCTTCATTCATTGTATTACCTTTAATATTTTCAGTAATTGCTGTATGTAAATAAAAATTTCTTTTTATTATTTTTTTTTTGTTTATTAAGTGAAGAATCTGTACAACAAATAAGTACCTTAAAATCACATGTTTGCAAAATGACAAATAGACCAAACCTAAGTACTGTAAATAAACATAGAAATAAAAAATAAAAATTAAATGTCTTACTTTCTTTGCTAAACAAAACCCACTACAGAAACATAATTTTAATGTTTACATTATATTTATCGGCACAATATACTATCAAATGTTATTTATGACATATGACAAAGAGTACAAAGTTTATGGACATCGCAAATGACAATGCACAGGATATTGTAATCGTTTGAATTCAAATGGCATATCAGTTGGAATCAAAGGGATATGCGGTATCAAACACACTTCTTCTATTTACCAGTTAAGATTGCTGCTTCAATCAAATTTGGGAATAACTTTTTTACTGGCAATCTTGTGCCATTACACAGTTTTGGTGGATTAATATTTCGCAATAATATAATCAAAGAACCAACATTCAGATTCAAGCAATGCGGTGGTATACTATCCGGTCCCAATAAATTTAAAACTTCCATTGCATAATTCGAAGCCTCATATTGATTTATAACACTGCAAATAAATTTATATGTGGTGACTAACACTGGCATTTTCGTTTGAATTTGAAAATTAATTGCGTTCTCTCAACCAATCATGATTTCTGTAATTCTGAAGAATATTTGGAAAAATCCATCCGTTGGTACTGTCGATTTGTATTTTACCATCACCAATTTCTAACAATTGTTTTGAAAACTCATGGGCATTTGCATCATTATGTAGGTGAATACGTATAATAATTTCAGTGTCAATTTTTGTACATATCTCCAAAGAACTGATGACTTCAAACAGGCATTTATTTCATCAGAAAGAGTTGATCGAGGAATGACAGGCAATGTTCCATGACCCTGACAGCAATATCAAAGCACCACCAAAAAGATGACGAAAATCTTACATTGTTCGATTAAATGCTTCTAGTGATTTTTTTATTCGCCATTGTCCATTCATTCTACAAAATAATTGACGTTATATATTACAAGTTAAAGTTTCAATCACATTCGTGGACAATTTGAATGCAGAATGTGCGGTCCGACCACCTTCTAATAAAATAGCAGCAATTTCCGAAGATGCAATTGCTAATGCAATCTGTTCCGATCGAATAGTCTCACGAAGCAATAATACAACGAATGTTTTGCCTGTACCATCAGGTGCACCCAAGAAATATAATCCACCTGCATTATTGGAAGCGGCTTGCATGATTTTGTCATGTTTTTGTTGAATATTCAATTTGGTTATATTCGATTATACTTATAAACGTAAATCATTAGAATTAAACTCCTGCCTCGTAATAATAATAGAAAACCGACAACCATTAGAATGCGCAATCAGGACGTTGAAGTTGATAATCGTTAGTAACAAGTTTGCAATTTTAGGTAGATGTTGGATCAGAATTTTTAAGAATAAAATGTTATATAATATTTTAGTAGCACCAAAAGAAGTCATTTGAAATGTCGAATTGTATTGTTGAATATGACTTAAAACCTGACTCATTCAAAAAATAATATCAAATAAAAAATATCATTAAATAATTCACGATTTAATTTTACTCTACTAATTCAAGACTCACCGACTGTTTAAATACACGCAACATTATTTTGAAAAATAACAATAATTATCGCTGCTAAAATAACATTGAATGTGTTTCACGGAACTAACGTCATTTTGTTTGTCTTCGATTGTTTTACCTTCCCGAAATCTCTTCAAAAATACCTACTTGAACTTTATAGTATTAAGGTTCAAATTGTCTTTTTAAGTATTTGTACAAAATGTTTGTATATGGGAGTATAGAATGATGTTGATTTTACACTTTTTCAAGATTTTTTTCTCTACGTACAAACCTTTGCTGGACTTCCACGAATAATTGAACACCAAAATTAGCCAAATCGGTAAAAGCGTTGTTGAAAAGTGGCATTGATTTTGATATATATTGATGTTATCCCTTGCATTTGAGGAGGTCTGTTAACTTAACATTAATATGTTAAATAAACTCGAGACCAACGAAGTAAATGAAAAAGATGAACAGTTCGCGCTTAAGCTCGCTCGTGTTTCTGTTTTCACTATATCAGAAGTGGGATAAATCCTACGCGCACTTATAAATATTACTTAATTTTCGGTTGTCCAATTAAAGAGATATCTCTCAGCATTTCAATTGTTAACAAGTGGGACAATAGCTGAATTAATGGCACGTCTGAGACAGTTATCGCTGGAACAGCGTGGCCGGGCACCAAAAGCAGGCATCGTGCAAAGTGCTGGAGACCATGAATATCAAAAAGACGCCGATTGCCCTGAGGGATCTGTTATAGTTCTACCAGCCAACGAATCACTGCCGCTGCAAGAAGCAAACGCCAGATTTGGGTTTCAAGATAAAGATCTTCTGAGAATGATTCAGCAGTGACAAATCGAACTTTCGCCCGAAGTGTCTCACAACAACAAAGATCCGGCAACACTGCAGACCCCATCGATTCAGTAGGCGCTATCAACAACACGGAAGATCTTACCGACTCCTCAACCGTCGACCCGACTGCAAACGATTCCGAGACATCTGGCAACGCTGATATCATCTCAGGGGTGGATCTCTTAATTTCGCCAATGAAGGATCCATTGAGTGAGCGGGACCGCAAATTTGAGGAAGGCAAATGTCAGCAGGGAGAACGTTTTGCAAATGTATTTCGAGAAATTTTTTGCTGGCTCAACGTATTCCCTTGGACAGGGATGAGGTTCTAGATCATCGAGGGAGTGCCATCAGCTTACCTACGTGATCAAGACCGCATTCGAATATTCACCAATCCTGAGCATATACAGCTCTCATTTGCGAACATATTGCTACCAAAGAAACCGGAAGTTCAGACACCGAAAAAGACTTCAGTGGAGATTGATGTAATCATCGAGAAACTGCACCTCCAAGGCCACTTGGCCAACGGTTGCAACACGCCTAAAAGAAAATAACTACGTAAGAAATTAATACTTTCCTAATACTTTTTACAAAATGGCACTATATCTTTAATGAAGATGTCTACAGTTCCCGTTCAGATAGTATTTACTTACTCATTATTATTATGGGCGAAGCCAAAGCCAGCTTCAAGTACGAGTATATGTAAAAGCTTTGTGTTATGTTTTAAATGGAAGAATGCTAGTTTTTTTGTTTTATTACAGGAGACTTGCGTTTACGTATAGACTATAGGAAGCTAAACAAAATATTGGTAAAAGATAATTACCATCTACCCTTAGAAAATTATTTATTTGATATGCTTGTCAATTAAAAAACTTTTACCAAAAATCTAAAGGACTTTTATTTTCACCTTATTTTTTAGCGAAAAGTTGGTAATCTGGTATTGGAGATTGGTTGTTTGGTATTTTATTTAGGACAATACGATTTTTACAAAATGCCAAAGGGCATACAAAATGATTCAGCAGTATTTTAACGTTATGTGTATTTAGATATTTTGAGAAAAGATAAATAATTTGAATTTAGAAAACAAAATTAAATTGCTTTGTAAATCTGAAAGTCTTTAAAAATGGTTGAACTAAAACATAGAATAGCTAGATAGGCGCTTGAATTTCAATATTATGATTACGAACTGATTAATAGATCTGAGACAAAAATGCAACATTTAGAACATAAAGTTTTGTAATAGTACAGACAAATAGGTTGAGGATAACCTGGTAATTTGCCAATCAACAAATTAAAAAAGAACTAAAAAAAAGTGAGCATTAATTGTTTGAAATGAGATACGGTGTGGTATACTGGAAAGTAGGCGATGGAAGTTTCCTTTCTCATGTTTTTGTAGACATGGAAGGGCAAAAACTATATAATTATCATAGCTAGCTTTGTCACATAGGTAGCGATGCATGCTATTTTCAAAAGCTTTTAGCTTACAAATATCAAAGATAATAGTTATACTGAAAATGCTATTTGGCCTACAACAAAAGAGAAGAATTATGTATGCTGAAATTATAAATGCTGGAACGAATCGGGTATAAGCAAATGTTTGGTAGACATATGACAGAAAGAGAATCAGACAAAGACACGGATACACAATTAATCTTATAACAACAAGAAAAGACAAAAAAAAACTATTCTATGGTAATAATTCGTCTATTCTCTTCCAAAGTGAACGGTCGTGTTTTTTTTTTGCGCTCTCGATTTTGTCACTAATCTTTTCTTTAAACCGACGGGGTTTTATTTAAATTTTCTATCCTAAATTTATTAAAGTTCGCGTTCACTTCGCGTGTGCATGCAACTTTCTGTGTTGGGTATTTATTGTATTTATTTAATCCAATTTAGTTGTGCTACCCTTGTGTGTTTTGTTTTGCATCTTTTTGCATTTCTTTTTGTGCTTCTCTTGTTTTGCCGTTGATTGCGTCGTCGCGACAGCAGCTAGCCTCTCTGAAGCTCACTCCCACGCTCTCTTTTTCACTGCACGCAGCCGCTCTCTTGCCTTCTTTCCCTCTCTCTCTCTCTCTATCATTCGTTGCACCTCTCTCAACGTAATTCAGGTACAGTGGTAATTAGCTAGGATTTCTTGTGTAACTGTCTGCTTTGTTAAACAATGCAAGAAACCAATTGCTATTGGCGATCTTACGATCGGATGTTGGCTTTGTAACAACATTGTGCACGCCAAGTGCATTGGTTGTACGGCCCGGACGGTTGACGATATGTCAAAAAATATTGGTTTGCGCTACTGCTGCGAGACTTGTCGCGATGTTGAAAGGGAAATGCGGTCTTTCATGCGGCAAACCAGAAGCGGAGCTATTTAGTAGTTTTCGAACGATGTGCTCGTAGCGCTGGACGCTCAATTTAATGGCCTTAAGCTATTAAATGAGACTCCTAAACGCAAAAAAACCGCGGTTGGCGTCCCGCAGGCAGGCGGAACGCTACAGCTCCCAGTAAGTCAACCGCAGACTCCCTCAGTCTCAGTGACGAACTCAATGACGCTGAGATCGGGGGCGAAAAAAGATTCGGTATCCGAATGTGTCGCGGGAGGGGGTGCGACCCCAGTAATTTCCGTGTTGTCCGCTGAGAGGTCACAATTCACGACCCCGCAGAGCCCAGTATCGAAAACTCCCCAGAGTGACAGGTCCGGACCACCGGCTCCAGCTGGCAACATAGACAATCAGTCTGTGATGCCAAACTCACTCATAGTAGTACCCCCTACGAAACATATATTTGTTTCGCGGCTTTCCCCTGATCAAACATCTGACGATGTTATTGCCTATATTCAAGGCAAGACAAAAGCCGAAAAACT
>VNJM01001761.1:0-12261 GCA_008042475.1 Drosophila kanapiae | reverse complement strand
TCGATAATCACTCGATGTCAGTTCGCGCTTAACAGCTCTAGATTAAGCTCTGTTAAGGTGCAACTGATCTGGCATCTCGATCGCTTGACAGAAAAGTACTGCAACCCTGTACTCTGTCAATCGAATTTCCGCTCGGTTGAATTGCGATCAAGTTCTCCCGAAATCAAAACGCATCTAGATAACCGAGTGCCATCCGAAGGCCCAACAAGTGCGAAATACTTAGAAGTAGCACAGTGATAACAAAATAAAGGCAGTGGCGCAGCAGCGGAGGATTGGCAGCTCTAGTTGTTTACATAAATTCGCGTGTGCGTGATTGGGGCCGCATATAATCAGGTGTCGTGCTAAAACCTGGCCAATAAGTAGTCTAAATGGGAACATAGGCTCATTTTCTACACGAACAACCGTGTGGCAACGAACCTCGTGACTACATAACCACAACTCGGCCATGTAAAAACAACCCTCGACTCTCAACAAGAACAACAACAACAACAAGAGGAGAAGCGGATCGAAGCAGTGCTAATATCAGCACGCTTAATTAAGTAGAATATAATGAATAAGTTTAGTTTAAATTTCCATTGACTAGATATAATAATAATACTCTTTTATTCTATTGAGCATTAATTGGTCGAGATCACCTAATATAATTTGAATTTCTCCACGTTTATCGAATAAAACAGTACTCCAGTCTACAGGCCTGCGGATTTCGAGGGATTGGTTCGTGAGTACATTTACAACCTCGATCAACTAAATATGTATCTATTATAAAGCGTATGAATATTAATTTCATGAAACGATAGTTAGCGAATTTCAATGCCAAGCGCACTTAGTATTAGTATTTACATTTCCTTTCTCTAATCGTATAGTTTTATTGAAATATAATTTAACTTAGTCAATCAAACCCAATCATTTAGAGTTACAGAATATTAGGAGTAGGGATTAGGTTTAAGATAGATGTAAGCAACTGAAAAATAACATGAAGTCTAACGTAATTTAGTGGTTTAAGTGTGAAATGAAGCACGATTAGAATGAATTAAAACGGTATTATATGGGCACCTGAACGATTTCTCATTAAAAAAGGGTAGGGGCAACCACAATTAGCTTGTCTTTACAGGTAGGGCGGCAAGCAGAAGAGCTACTCCATCTCAGTTCTTCATTAACCAGGTCTCCTGTCTCACTCTTATATCCATTGAAATGACTTTATCTCCCGCCTTAAGTTCGCAACTCTGTCTACAAAATATTATTATGTGGCGGCGATGATGATTATGAAGTAACCCGACCTCCTGGACTCTTCCCTGAGCTAGGCCGATCCTGTAGGCAGAGTATGCTACCAATCGGTATCCACTTCACCGTGTTCGTCACAAACGTAGTTGTTAAAGATATTCAAGGAGTAACGGACAGAATCCTTCCCAAAGACTCTAAAACTTATAGAGTTATTGTTGACCATTTTGAAAAAATGGAAATTGAATTTCACACTTATCAAATGAAGGAAGATAAGCCTTATAGGGCTTATAGTTAAGGGGCTTCATCACAGCACAATAACCAGCGAAATTGTTGCCAATTTTAAAGCATTCGGCTTTGATGCTCTTCCGATGCATCATCCAAGATCAAGAGTTAACCGAGATGAAAAACTGAACATGTTTTTCGTTAATATTAAGCCATGCGCAGGAATAGATGATATATATGGCATAGTAACACTTTGCCAGCAACGAGTGAGAGTAGAAAGGGTGCGGAAAATATCAGATATGCATTCGATGCCAAGATTTGGCCACACAGCGAAATATTTCCGTCGACATCCCAATTGTGCTCAATGTGGAGAAGGTCATCATACTAAGCAATGTGTACGTCCTCAAGATCAGCCGCCTACCTGTATACACTGTAAGGGAATCATACGGCAAACTACAAGGTTGACCCTGAGTCATATCGACCAATAAGTCTGCGACCCTGTCTAAACTGTGGGAGAAACTAATTGCGAATTGAATTACAGTTATTATGATTCAAAACAGTATCTTGCCAGATCATCAAATTGGCTTTCGAGGAGGACATTGTACCGTGGTACAGGTCCACAGGTTGGTGCAACATATCTTGCAGGCCTTTGACGATCCGGAGTATTCCAATGCAGTCTTTATTGACATGCAGCAAGCTTTCGATAGGGTGTGGCATGATGGCCTATTAGGCAAAATTAAAAATTTTCTACCTGCTCCCTACTATGGACTTTTGAGATCATATCTGGAAGGACGGGAGTTTATGGTCAGAGTTAGAGATACATAACTCGAGAAACTTTAGAATGAGAGCAGGAGTTCCACAGGGCAGTGTGCTTGGACCGTTGCTCTATTCTCTGTATACAGCTAATATACCCAGCCCTTATAGCCAACATATGGTAGCACCCTCCAAGGCAATTATTGCGACTTATGCAGATGATATCGCAGTCATCTACGATTCCAGATGTCACAGAGAAGCATGGGTATCTTATTACTCTTGCAGCTTGGTGCAAAAGGTGGAACTTGAAGGTCAATCCGCTGAAAACAACGAACATCTGCTTTACACTGAAGACGCTTGTAATAAATGCCTTTCAAATCCAGCTTGAGGGAGTTACACTAGAGCAGCCAAACCAAGCGAAATATCTTGGCATTACTCTGGACAAGCGGCTTACTTTCGGCCCTATTCTCAAGACGACGGATCAAAAATGCAACATGAGGATACAGCAACTGCGTTGGCTTATTAATAGAAAGAGCACCTTGTCGCTTAGATGCAAGAGGGAAGTATATGCACATTGCATCCTGCCTATTTGGCTGTATGGTATACAGGTTTGGGGGATTGCATCCAAATCGAATTATAAACGAATCCAGGTCCTGCAGAATAGAATACTAAGATGCATAACAGACTGTCCCTGGTACGTGCGCGGTTCCATTTTACATAGAGACCTACAAGACATACAAGCCGATACAGTGACAAACTGATTAAACATCGCAGCCTACTTGCTCGGAAATTACTACCATTTGTCACATAAAATGGAGCATTAACCATTCTTCTTAACATTTTTGACTGGAAGTGCTGGAGGATCTCTATGTTTGAGTTGCCGTCTGTTCCCCACATTTGTATACCGTACGTCCAGACATGCTTGAGAATCGCTTTATACTGCTATTTTATTTTCTACGCTGACTTGGGAATTTCGACCCATTTCGTTAGATTTTATAGTTAGTTGTTGTCTCTTTGCCTTTATGTAGTTCTTCCATGTAAGCCTGCGATCCAGATGCATGCCAAGATATTTTACTGTGTCACCTCTGACGAATAAGTGAGTTATTGAATCTCGCTTCTGGGCAGTTTCCAGAACTTAATGCAAATATTATCTGCACAGATTTAAGCGGGTTTACTTTTATTTTCCATCGCTGAAACCATGCTTCAATAAGTTTGAGCTCGTGTTGTAGATATTCAGATGCTTCTTCCCTTAGAGAACTAATTGCTATAATAGCTGTGTCGTCTGCGTAGGTTGCCACTCTTACATTATTTGCAATTGGCATGTCAGCCGTGAATAGTGTATATAAAACAGGACCTAGAACGCTACCTCATGGGACGCCAGAATTTATGTTTAATATTGAAGAAGACTTTTGGTGAACGTATCCATTCGAGATACGATTTTAGCAGCAAATGGTATTCTGCAGGCAGCCATTTTTTTATTTTATATAGTAAGCCCTCTCCTGAACCTAGGGAATGATGGCAAGTTCGTCCAAAATAGACAACATTCTATTCAAGAGTATTTTTTCAAATACCTTAGAAAATGTAGACAGTAAGCTTATGGGACGGTAAGACGATAACTGAGTTTCAGGTTTCTTTGGCTTTGAAATCATCACCACCTCAGCACATTTCCACTGAGTAGGAAAATGGTCTAGCCTCATGATAGCATTGAATATAAGAGTTAATAAACGAATTCATTTTGGTGGTAATTTTTTTATAGTTAGTCCATCAATTTTGTTAGGCCCGGGTGCTTTTTTGTTTTTAAGTTCTTACTACCTTCTTTTGTATAGGATGAATTGGTAAGCTCATTTGGGACGGAGAAACTAAAATACATTTTTATACATTTATCTCTCTCGACAATTTAGTTTACAATATCATTTGGCTAAAATACAGAGTGCAAGTGGTTCGCAAAAGCTTTAACTAGCTTGTCATCAGATCTACACCACTCTCCGTTATTGTTTTAACAACTGTGTCTATCTTTGCCGGTCTTTTGAGATATTTTGTTGCTCTCCACAGAATATTTTCATCCTTTGATGATTGAGGATCTACACTTTTAAGAAAAGTGGTAAGAGATTCATTCTTAAAGTCTGACAACTTTTTTTTAGATCTGATATTGCTTTGTTATATATATATATATATATATATATATATCGATATTCACTCAAAGAAGCGGATTTCAATACCATCTTGCAGGGGCTTGGGCCATTCTCCTATAATAGCTACATATAACGCTGTAGGTTGAATGTATGCAAAGCCATATAAAATAATCTCAGAAACCATATCTTTGCATCTGCATGCATACATTTTATCTCTATAACAGCTGCTTGTGTGGAATCTTCCCTAACACTGTCCATAATTGTAAATTTTTTTCAATTTTTAACGAGAGATTTTATGGATTTTTAATCGTGGTTTTGGTGGTAAAATGTGTTTCAGATATGAGCATGACATATGTTTCATTTGGTTTTTAAAACATAGATATTTCATTTAGATGACTGGATATTAAATTATTCCGATATTAAGATTTATTTGCATAATTTGTTTACAAGTAACATCATATTAAGTAAATTATTCGTAAGTTCAAACTGTTTTTTCATCAAGTGTTCTATTCTTTCTAATGTGTTTGGTATTATGCTTGTGTTAGTATTATCTGATGCCACTTTAGCATATGTTTGGTATTCGTTTGATTTTTTGAACGCCGCTGTATTCGGTGGAACAAAATTGAAGGTTGTTTCGGTTTTATTGCCTGTGTTTATATTTTTTTTGCGACCTGTTGGTGTCTTTTTGGAAATAAGCTCTGGGTAAATACTGCACCCTTTGTAGCTTGCAGCATGATTTTCATCACAGTTTGCACATTTAGCTGGAGACTCTTGATCTGTCGGGCAGCAGATGCTTGGACGTGCAAAAGAGCACATAACGCACTTGATGACTTTGTGACTCGTTTTTTGATGTTACTTGGGTTTCTGACCTTGTGTCCTTTAGAAAAGGCTCTATCCTGCTTAAGTTGATAGGTATGGAACTTAACTAGATCATTACTTAGAGTTTCAATACATTTTCTTTACTCTTCTACAGTTTTAACCATAACTCGAACATGTCCATTGCGTTGACTTTTGTAGTGAAAATGTTGCTTATCAATTTTTTTCTCGAGAATGAGAGCATTCGAGTTATATTAGCAACATCAGATACAAATATTGGCGGTGGCTTATCCGAATCGTTGCTTGCAGTTGTCGTTTCTTGTATTTCACTTTCGTTCACTTTTCCATGATCAGCTGGCTTATCAGTGCTTAGAAGATGAAACTTATGTGAGCTGGTGCTTGGTACAGCATCCAGTGCAGTTACTTTCCTAGCAACAGATGGAGAATTTGGATTCGGTCGTTTTTTTGCTTCTGTTTTACCCTCAGACAGTGCAAAACCGATCTTCGTTGGTGTCACACATGTTAATAGGGTATCAACACTTTATGACTCCAACGCTCGATGATAAGGTCCAACGGTACTCAGAATGAGGTCGAATGATAAGTAACAAAACGAGTGACTCTTGAAAGTAAATAAAGCGTGGGCTTCGCGCAGTAATTAGGCACGTCTATACTCAATGAGTGTTTGACACCGACTGAGTCTCTGCAGTGGCATTAAGTTTTTGAACTGTTTTTAAAAATGTATGATATAATAATATAGGACTTTATATATAAAATGATTTAGGACTATCGTTATATAGACCTTTGGCATTCGATTTCACTTTGAGAGTTCCCTTTAACACGTCATATCACGTACCCGTATCACGTAGTGATTAGAAGCTGCTTCAGGTACATCGATGAGCGAAAACGATTGACAGAGTTCCCCGGCGTCTATATTGGGATCGTTTATTTGGCTGCACTTTCCTATTTCTAAATTATTTAGTTCTTTCCAGGTTTCATTAGAACAGTTACTGTCTTTATTATGTTCACTCCTTAAAATGTTTACTCTTTACAGACTTTATGAAATTTGTAACTCTGGGTCTTAACGTTTTTATAGAGCGACATCCCATTGATGTATTAGATTTTTAATATCATTGTTTTTACTATAATAGTCCCTAAGCTAAATAATTTTTAATTTTGAGTACATGTTACGTCATATGTTTAAAATATAAGATCGTGCCTCGAGAACACCGGAACAGAGACCTGGTCATACAATCAAATCATTCTAGTGTCATAATTCATTAATCTTGTCTCGTACCAGTTGTCTGGGGAGAGCTAAGCCTATATGATCTCTTTTGAAAAAATTTTCTTGGGTCTACTAATTTAATTTTCATTTCACCTAAAATATCTCAAGTCGAAGGGACTCCATTAATAACAAATTTAGCATATTTTTCCAAAAAATCTTGCAAATCATCACTATCTTCCCCAACATGATCAGTATGTAAAATAATAAGTTTATCCATCTGCGTGTTGCAGCTGGGTGTAGTCCCGCGCCGCTGTCAGGGGTAGCTGCGATTGGGCTGGGAGCACGCGGTTCTCGCTGTGCCGGTGAGTTGTATTCTTCCTTAGTAGTCAACTGCCTCCGTTATTAACGGCCCTTCAGGCACGAAAACCAATGATAGCAATAATTGGGTAAATTACGGCAAGTGGCGTAGTAATGATTTATTTGAGCTTTTGGACAATCGGTCATCGCCGTCGCCCTCGGCCGACCCTATTTGGGCAATCATCTCTTTTAGCTGGGCCGCAGTTCTTTTGGCCTGGGTGACCCGCCGATAAGTTAAGCCGATGCAGATCAACGCGCAGCATATTGATCCTGCAATTAGTACCATCTGATGTGAACGATAGTTACTGACTTCCTTCCCAAACTCTGTGATATGCTCCAAATTACGCTCACTCAAACGGTGAGGGTGTGGAAGACTGTGGACATTGCGCTCCATGGTGAAGTTCAAGGAAGGTGAGCTGGCTACTCCTGGAGCCCTTTGCTGGGATGTGTCATGGTTGACAAGTCGGGTTTCGTTGACCGTGGCACTCTCGGTAAAAGTGATGAGGTAAGTGCCCCGTATACGGACGAAAGTGCCATTGTCCACACAGACGCGAGCCGGGCGATCGTTTACAATGACAATCGTATCGTCAACGTAGGTAACGGGATGCAGGTCACTTTGCTGGATCTCGCAATGTGCGGTGCCTCCAGCGAAGAGCTCCTGGTCGCACGATCTTCTTAGCGTCAGCATGCAAAACGTAGCCCCTGGTGTTATGGAGCAATTCCGCTATTACGTTACCTTCCAGCCTGAGTATGGTGTTGTGATGCGACCCGGGAAAACGGTAATCTTATTGCAGGTTGACTTAATTTTAGGAAATGTAATAATGAAGTGTAAAATGTTAACGGATTGTAGGATTTTAACGGACGCTACGGACAATACGTCGACGATGTTAACTTTAGTAAGAGCTACTGCAAGCATTCAATTCTGCAGCTCCATTTTACTCATCCTATTTTGAGTTAATAACATTTCGTATAGGTGTCCGGTATTTGGGCCGACCTCAGAAGTTGATAGACAGTCGTGGAAATTCTATTGATTTGGTCTTGTACTTTGTTATAGATATTTACTTGCCTATTGTTTGCATTAATTAGTTGGAATTCATTATATTTGATTTTTTCCAAAATCTTCAGCGTCTGGCGTTCTCGCCACTACCTTTACCGCCGTCTCTAAGAAGTCTAAGCTCCTGCCTACCCTTTGATGGATGCTCAATGAGTCGAGCATGTTGGTCAATCCATCAGACTCTTCTAATAAGCGCCTATATTCGAGAGATTCGCTGACTGTTTTATAAATGCGAATTCTTCCCATACAAAAATTCGACCATCAACAATGGGAATGTATTTAGCTTTTTTGTAGTCCGGAACGTGTGCCGATGTTATGGTTAAAAGGAATAGCAGGCATATTGATCTGAACATGTAGTTGAAATATATTGTAATGTTAGTATGTTAGTTGTCCTTGTGGACCGCACTCCCCTTAATGAAGACTGTGGACCCCATGTGGACCCACAATGGTGACATTGTGTGAAGAGAAAACTGTGAAAGCAGTTCAGTTCTTTCACTTGGACCTTCTCGAAAACTTTTAACACCCTTTTTTGGTTGGAAGCTTTTTCCTTGTTTCGGAGCTTATCTTGAGCGTGATTTATCCTATCCTGTACTTCGTGTTGTGGGTCATTCGATTGTGTTTGAACCACGTCGGCTAGCCTAATCGTTGACCGAATGTATAGATTTGTTATATCTGGCAGCGGCCAGCAAAATTAGCTCAACGGTGTCACTAATGCCTTTATCAAATTTAAGATATCTAGAAGGCTCCACCAGAGTGCTGTGGAATCATTCCACTTCTCCGTTTGAGAAACTGTGGAGGGGCGGTGCATTCGAGATGCTAACGCCGACATGGTTTTCCAGCTTGGCTAAAATGGTGTGCGAGTTTAAAGATGGTTCATCGTCGCAATTTATGCGACGAGCTCTAGGGAAAACATTCATAAGTTGCAGTAGTGCAGTAGTAAGTAGTAGTAGTAGTAAGATGCAGTAGTGCCGGATTGAGATAATCTTGAGATCCTCAATTCTAGAGGGAATTGGCTGAACAATGGCAAATTTCGAGAATTTGTCAATGCACGTAAGAAAATATTTTTTGTCTGTGGAGAAAATGGGTATATGTTGCAATTCTCCTACCTGAAATGGGACTGGTGTTTCGACATGCTCAATTTTTTTGGGATGCCAAAATTGCAATTAGCGAACATTTTACTCGCTAGCTTGGCTATTTGAGAGTACCTGTTTCACATTTCCTTGGGCCGATCTGTGAGCCATGTTGTGCTCGACAGTAAGGACTTCTCGGCCCGCAAAAATATCCGTTACATGGTTTTTGCAATGCCAAAATTTGGTGGATGGGAATTGCCGAAGCAATTCATCCTGTATCGCAGCTAGCGTGTATAAATCGCAATGAATGGCGTTTACGCCTTTCGGAACAATTATTTCGGCGAGTTCCTCAAGCAATGACTCCTTGCACGTGAAGTCAATGCTATGCGGTCTCTTGTTTAAGCTGCGTTTAAACGGAAAGCGTGCTTCCCCCAGAGTTATCTGATTTTTAAATTAATTCAAAGGCTTGTCCGTAGTATCAATAGTGATACTGGGTCAGTGACACTTCTCTGTGAATTGTGGCCGCGCTAGAAAAAGCTTCTTCCTCTTCCACAACGTTAAGTTGTTGTCTTGAGAGGGCATCCGAGATTATCTTTGCCGGGCTTGTAAAAAATGTTTGCTCCGGACTCGTCGATGCGAGCTTTCCACCTCTTAATTTTTGCATTCGGGTTGGATTCCGACACTGCAAAAGTCAATGGTTGGTGGTCATTAAAGATATTTATATCCTTAACTGCGTATAAGTAATGGCGCAATTTGGCCAGTGCTCAAACTATGGCTAACAGCACCCTTTTGTTGGTAGCGTAGTTTACTTCTCTGTCCTTTAAGGTTGTGGAGATCATAGTTATGGGCGCCTCTCTTAGCATAGCTGCGACTGGGCTGGGAGCACGCGGTTCTCGCTGTGCTGTTGAGTTGTATTTCTCCTTAGTAGTCAACGTTGGGAGGAACTGCCTCCGCTTTAAACGGCCCTTTAGGCCCGACAACCAATAATAGCACAAAGACACAGTTTAATCTCTATTCTAAATTTAAACGTGCCGGTTCTCAAGCTGTCTTGTCTCGCTATTTATTTGATCGGTCTAATTCTAACGAGCTCAGCGCGCATTGTATAAAAAATACTTAACTCGTTGTTAGGTTCAGTTCTCGCAGGACCCAAAACCTATAATTTTTGTACCACAAAAAGTAAGCCTATTACATATACTTACTCTCTTTCATTTGAAAATATTAAGGCAGACCAAATTGCCAATCTTTTTTCTCAGTGTTTTCAAGTTTTCAGGTTAATTTTTTTTCATTAGATTCAAAACAGACCTATTCATACAACTTTAACCAAATCGAACCTTATCTTTATTTCAAGTTTAAGCAAGTACTCTTCTTTTCGGACTTCCACGTGTAAAGCAGTCTGTGTGCTTGGGTACTGGTACCAATTCCCTGTGCAATCCCCTTTTAAAATAATTTTCCTTTCCCCTAATGTGGGAGGTATCATTTGTTATTTGTCTACACAAAAGGGTAGCATAGCGGATGCCAACTTATATAGAGGAACCTTTAAGTTGTCAGCTATCCCATAATTAATAATAATGGAAATAGTAATAACCATTCCTACCTTGCAAAATTTTTTAAGGTTAGTTATTTTTCCTAAGTGCATGTTGATGCCATTGTCACCCCGATGCTTTCGACTTATGCGCTGAACTACTGATGTTTGGAAATAGTCACTTTGGTTGACTATTTGGGCGTTAGTCTGGCCTAAGCTAGATTAGATCGATTTTATTTTGTACATAGTGAATATAGCCTGGTGTGTGCTTGGACTTTATACATTTTATTAGTTCGTTTGGAATTCACATTATGATGTCCACAGAAAAACCCATCGAATCAGTTCAAAATAACTTTTTACTTTTAGCTCCACGCCCTTTTAACTGCGATGCAGACAATAGGTTACCCTCCTATACTACTTAGTAGACTTCTCCTAATTACCTTAGCTTCCTCAGCCAAATCTAGAAAAATACCTTTATCTAAAACCAATTCCGTGATTTCGTGGGGAGTTCCGACCTGATAGGTCTGCTTAATTTCCCCGTACCCAGTATAAATACTTATCTTTAAGTAACCCAGATCATATTTATCTTTAATGTTGCTACACTTTAGAACATCGTATAAAATGCATGAAACTTTTTAAGTTTTGTGAAAATAATAACGATATGTACCCAATAGCCTTCCTATTAATCCTTCCATTAATCTTAACCAACTTACGGAACCAAACATTCAGGCAGAACGCCAGTAGTTTATTTCATCGCAAACTCTACCTATACAGTCGCAAGGCCACTTGAATGTACTGACAGTATTAAAATTTTAATTCAGTGCAACCTCTCCCTCTTTATATAAATAAGTATTATTTACCCCTCTATATATTGTCGAAATATTTAATCTTGATATCCGCAAGCACAGCTCCATGAGACATTCCTAGTGTTTTATATAATAACGACGAACATTTGCTGGAATATTTCTTGATTCCCATGCAAAAGATTTATCACTCCTGTTTAAGCTATATGAGGGAGTCATCTAATTTTTATAAAATTTAAAACACTCAGCTCCTATTTCTATTTACCATGCCATAGCCAATTAGGAATAAGCACAAGCAAGTTCAGCTCGAGCGAATAAGATAATTTAATTAATAATAAACGATATAAGACTGATTGAACTATACGCTATATGTCTGCGGGTCGAGGGTATAAATAAATGATTTTTTTTACCGGAAGACTTACAATTAAGAGATTATAGAAAGATTGTTAAATAGTATTCGTAGGTAATCTATTGAATTATTCCGGCCAGGAAACCAAATCATCTGTTCTTGGTGTTTTGCGAACGGATGGTGCCTGTATACCTTACTGAGATTTGATTTTTAGGGGAGCGGGCAGAACGGGAATCAGCTGTTAAATACATGTTCTGCTTTTGTTTCGTTTACATTATTTTGAGAGCACTTGTTATGAATTCTTTTTAATGTTATAATAATATTAAAAATATTATATTGTTTAAAAAATTATTTAAAAGTCGCCGCTCGATTTAGTTACCAAACGTAATTAAATAGTAGTTTTGAAACTTTTTCAACACGAAAAATGTGAATCTAGATTATACTTTAAATATTTTGAAATATTTCTTAAAATACACATAAATATAAAATATTTAAAAGTGTAAGCAACAACTGTCAACTTTTCTGAACCACCTAGCAGTAGTTGGTGTTTTAGTGTCCTCGACGGAAAAATACCCTGTTTGCATCTCAGAAGATAAATATTTATTCATTCGGATAAATATATATATGCAAAATGTTTCACTATTATCCGAGATTCGTATTTCTGAACGAGTATAAAAAGTATGCTGAAATATTAAAATATATAATATAACACATATTATTATTTTTATCGTTAACCCAAT
>VNJM01001491.1:1596-33416 GCA_008042475.1 Drosophila kanapiae | reverse complement strand
CAGATAATGCGTTGTACTTGTCGATATCCCGACTCGTGTTCGTGGCGAACATATAGACCTCGCTGATCCCGTTCACCGCCAGCAGATAGATGGCCAGACAGTGCCACTGCAGCAGACTCTGCGGCAGTACGCCGGCCACAAAGTCCGGACCGCCGTACAACAGCAGCACGGGATAGGAGTAGCTCTGCCCGAAGGTGAACGCAATTAGGCCAATGGAACTAACGCCAAGTAGCAGATTATTTAGGACACTGCTCGCCTGCCGCACTCGCTCCGCCTCGTTGAAAATACATAGATATATTCAAATTTTTACCATCACACTAGTTTTTCCACAATTAGATGGACCAACTATTAGAGCTTTAATTGTGTTTGGTAATAAAGAGCTATGTCGCCGATGAGTATTGCTTCCATGTCCACTACCTTCAGTACTTTGATGGTTTTATTTTGAGTTAATAAACGCATGCTATATAGATAAGAACTTCATTCAAGGACAATCATTCCATAATTGATGTTGATATAAAATGGGAAATAAGTTTTATAATATAATTAATATAATAATAATTATAATATAATTATAATCAATTAATTTTATTATATAATAATTCAAATGTCAAACAGTGTACTGGACTCTTAAATAATTTGATAAACACGCTACCCTTTGAGGCTCATTTACCTGGTTACAATTACTGTGGACCAGGTACTAAGATAGTTGAACGATTAACACGCGGTGATTGTGGAATCAATGGTTTGGATGAGGCTTGTAAGGAACACGATATTGCATATTCAAATAGTAAAGACTTGAGTGAACGCCATAAAGCAGATAGGGTTTTAATTGATAGGGCTTGGGATCGTGTAAAAGCGAAAGATAGTAGAATTGGGGAGAGAGCTGCAGCATATATAAAAGAATTTATTTGATATATATAGCTCTCTGCTGCCGATTGTGGGCAGCGCAGCTATAAGACTTAGCTTTTATTAGGCCTTAAGAAATAATGTAAAGACAGAATTAAATGAATGGCGGAAGCGACAGCTTAGCTGCTCCTCCTTGAATAAAAATATTAAAACGCACAAAGACCGAGTTTTAAATAAATCGATAACTACACCATAAATGTTTGAACAATTTGCTCTAAAATTTTAAAAAACGTCTGTTAGCAATAAAACATGCATTTTTTGATACAATTGCAAGTAGTATATTCAGCGATGAGACATATTCCTAACATGAGACCACACCTGACTAGCGTGGGAGTAATCTGAAGAGTAATGAGTAATCTTCTGAACATTCTGAATCTGTCAAATTACTATAAAAATTGATTCTTGTTGGAAGACAAGTTTTTTATAGTTTTTCTTCACAATTTAAATATTCATAGAGGAAATCTCCTTTTCTACGAAGTAAAGCGAAGTCTCTTGAACTGGAAAATTGGGTTCTTAAGACTTTAAAATCATCCTCATTTAAATTAGCTGCAAGTAAGTCCAGCCTAGAGGGTATGAATAGGAAAGTAACTTTATTTCTAGCTTATTCCTTCCTAGAGGGATAAATTTGGAAATTTAAATAAATACTTCCTCATTTAAGGGAAATACTTTTTTTTCACCCTCATCTACCCGAGTTCTATCACATATAAGTGGTAATCACAGTTTGAGAAATTGTGAAAGACCATTGGTATAAAATTTCCTTTCTTAAATTTAGGATTGCACTCATTATGTGCTGCATCTCGATATTGACCAGTAAAAGGTCACTCTATCGTTACCTAAAATCTCCTTGCAAATGTGGCAATTAAGAGCCTCATAAAAATCAAAAATTTCTTGAGTACTCATTTTCAAAGAAAGTTTTAGTGGTTTTTATATATCTCAGACAAATCGGACGTTAAACTATCGATAAAAGTGCGCCCGAAACATAGTTTCGTTTTTCCTTCTGCCGGTCGCTCAGTCACCATATTCGAGCATCTTTCTGTATGACGCATGAATATATATACTCTTTGAGTATGAAAGACACTTATTGCAGAAAAAGCGTTTCACACTTTTCTTTCCCAATTGTGGAGATAGCAGGCTGTAATTAAATAAACTAAATTATTCAATTTATTTAAATTGGCGGCAGATGTCGCCGAAAACGGCATATTGATGGTGTAGTTGGCGCTGTTGGTATTTATTTTGATGATGATGAAGATGAAGTGGTGTTTTTAATATTAAAATTATTTTGGTATTCATTTTTAGTTTGTTTTTGAGTTTGTTTTTGCGTTTGATTTTGTGTTTGTTTTACTTTTTGTAAAGTTTTGTTTTCACTTTACAATATTTGTACACTTGGTTTTAAGATACTAAGTTAACCGGGAGACGGCTCGCTCTGGCCAAATTAATGCACGGGTTAAGGTACATAGCCGGCAAGTACTACCCATTGGAGTGGCCGCTATGAGTTTCATTATGTTAGCTTTAAGCTTTAGTTAAGGAATATAAGGAATAAAGAGCAACTGCTCATATAAACTTGTCTGAGGCCCTGGGCCAGCAGGTAAAGAAGGGCAGTCAGCCTTCCATCATAAACTTTCTAATTCATCTTAGGGAACTCTTCGGCCCATCAAGTTATCTTCAACAGCGAGGGACCAACCGATCTCTTCATTCTATTAATTTACACCCTTCGACTAGGTTAAAACTTAAACTAGAAGGGATTCTTAAGATTCGAAGGACTTGATAGTTTGAGTTCCTGATTTTTCAATTTGTATTTTTTCAATTTTTTTTTTTTTTGTTTGTTTAATTTAATGTACATGGAGTAAGACGATAATGTATGAGAATCTCTTTGAGATGGCCACGCCTTTTCCTTTTCGTTAAGTTTTAACATGTAGCATCTTGTTTCTTTTTTCACGATCAGATTAATATTATGCTAATGATTATGATAAATTTAATGAATTTTTATTATATGATGATAATATTGATGTTGATTCTAAGCCTCAATTTAAATGAAGGGTCGTGTTGGTATTCTTTTCATCCTCTTTGAAGCGTGCCACTATGTGTACCTGCATGTATTTGAGTTTGGTTTTTTCATCTTTTTCAATTGTCCCTTAGTCCCTTTTCAAATTGAGGGAAATTTTAAGAAATCACTTGATTTTCCTTGGTTTCCCCACACTCATCCCCTTTTTGAAGGGTGGGATCGCGCGTAGGCATCCTTCGATGACCCGTGTTTTTTCCCATTCCCCGCATTTTTTTAATTGAGGGATCGTGGGAAGGCATCCGTTTATGTTCATACACACATGTGTCAGACACCCCCGACCCAATTTTGCTTGTAAGTAAGGGATCGCGGGTAAGCATCCCTTTTCGAAACGTACATCGCCGCAGTTCAAGTCACAGCTTTCAAGCTTATGCACACAATACAGCGATGTATTCGGATTGAAAACCGAATCAATAACTAGGACAATTTTTTTATATGCAACTGAGATTAAAAGATAACAAATTACCGAAGACCACATAGTAAGGTGAACAAAATACAAAGGCATGTAGGAAAATTTATCTCCGACGGGATTGTTGAACCATATGTATCTGATTGACTATTGCCAGATTAATAAAAAATTACTATCTGATAAATTTCCACTCCCTAGAATTGATGATATTTTGAATCAACTAGGCCGAACGAAATACTTTTCATGACTTGATTTAATGTCAGGATTTTATCAAATTGAACTCGAATAAGGTAAAGAGTTAACGGCCCATATCGCTTCACGCGAATACATTCATTTCAGAGAATGATGACTATTGCATTCTCTGGACTAGAACCTTCTCAAGCATTCCTTTATATGGATGACTTAACAGTTATAGGTTGTTCCGAAAAACATATGCTTAAAAATTAAAATGTTTTGAGAAATGTAGGAAATACTATCTGAAGTAACATCCACAAACATGTTAATTTTTTATGAATTTTCTAACGATTATAGACGTTAAAAAGCAAGCAAACATGTGGAGCGGTTTTAACTCAAAACCATAATGGACTCCAACTTCCCATTGCATATGCATCAAGAGCATTTAAAAAAGGGGAGAGTGTCAAGATGATTCAGACTCGAATTAAAAAAATATGACTTCACAGTCGAATATTTGAAGGGAAAAGACAAATAGGTAGCTAATGCGTTATTACAGTGTGAATTACAATCATGGACTTAAAAAATATCCAAACAAACAATAAAATTCCGAAAGTAACTACTAAAAACCAAAATAAACAGAAAAATTCCTGCGCAGGAAAAGAAAACGAAAAAGTAGATTTGCATTAGCAAACTGTAAATGAAGCTTCTTAGCCCAAAGTAAACGAAGTCATTGTAAATGATGACGTACGAGTGCGATTAACGGATTCACTGTGCTTACTAAAGCATAGAAAAAGAGTTATAGCAAGAATTGATGTACGTGATTATTACACCAATGGAATTCTCTCAGTTCTTTCAAAGGCTTGAAAAAAAGCTGGTATACTAAATATCAGCCAACTGAAAGTGGCACCGAGCAAAAAGATCTTTGACACCATCTCAATAGCATAAAAAAAAAAAATAAAATAAAATATTACAATCTCTCAAATTAAAGCTATCTCAAAGTAGAGAAAGAAGCAATACTGTTTAAATTCCATGACGATCCAATACAAGGACATCATACAGGCATAGCTAAAACATTAGCAAAAACAAAATGGCATTATTATTGGAAAAGACACAAAGACCCCATTAACTATAACTGAAACGCCACAAATGGCTGGGTACGATCGGTCTACTACCTAAATCTGATACAGGAAATGAATATGCAGTAACCTTAATCTGCGATTTAACAAAATACCTTGTAGCAATACCAATTAAAAACAATAGTGCAAATACAGTAGCGAAAGTACGCTCTAAAGAAGACGTTCATTACTGACATAGGAACAGAATATAAAAATTCAATAATAGAAGATTTATTCGGGGAATGAGGGTGGATTTCGTCATTCATATCGTATTTTACAACGCGCAGCGAGTCGCAATGATCTTTACACGTCTGTTCACCCATCACTGCGCCACACTCAGCAGGGCTTTTGCTCTTCTTCCGTACCGCGCGTTCACTCAAAAAGCTTCTCTCTATCTCACTTAGAAAGCTCATTCATCTCTTATTAAACTATACACTAAGAGACCTATAATTAATAATCGAATACAGCATTTCAACATTAAATCAGACTTATCTCCGACATATGTGTATATTTATGTTCACATTTCGAATGCACACTCAGTGTTTGCATTGCTTAGTTTGCATATTTGACATTCGGACGGCTCTGTCACCATAATACCCTATCTCATTTTTTGGCGCGGCGACTCTTTGCCCGTTTTATACATATATGTATATACATTTTATATAAGCGTCGACTGCTGCTCTGCCGGCTTCACTGGCCGCGCAGCTGCTTGGTCTTTATCTATATGCAAAACTGTAAAAGAATTAAAAATCATTCAAAAAAAGACAAATTAATAAGAACGGTTGTTCGAATTCAAAAATATCAAAACAATTGTTAAAATATGATTTATATTTATATATTTATTTATTTATTATGAGAGGGCCACTGTCCAAGCACGTGATTGTTAGGTGTTAGTAGGCGCGATAGGAGAAAGTATAGGTAAAGCTTGCGAGGAAATTAACTACTGGCGTGCTGCCTGAATGTTTGGTTGCATACGTACTAAGTAAATTTGGATTAAAGTTTTTAGTTTGGGAAGGCTGTCAACCATACTCCAAGATAGGACGAACTAATGAAGTATATAAGGTTTTTGTAACATTAGGGTCATCGAATTCCTTCGACCACCGCTTTATAAATCCAAGCACACCCCTGGTTTTATTTACCATGCTCGAAATATGATTTATAAAGTATAGTTTAGGATCCAGGCGGACCCCCAAATCGTCCACCAGAGTGATTCTTTGCAAAGAGCAGCCGTTTAGCATATAAGTCGCAAGCATGGGAGTGACACGTGAGAATATCATTAGCTTGCACTAAGAGCCATTTAAATTTAATAAATTAACATGGCACCATGTTTGACAGTTCTTCAGATCTGTTTGTAAATCCGACTGGCAAGAGCTGTCTTTATACTGGACACAAAGATTAACGTCATCTGCGTACATAAGGACTCTAGAGTTAGCCAAAACTTTGGGCAGGTCATTAATAAATAATGTAAACAATAAGGGACCCAAATGGCTCCCTTGCGGGACCCCAGAGGTAACCCGAACAACATTAAATAAGCTGTTTTTAAAGACGACTTTCTTCATCCTGCTAATCAGATAACTTGAGATCCATTTAAAATCAACAGGAAAATTAAATTAAATTATTAAATTGAGTTTCCTAACAAGAAGGGAGGGATTAATAAGTCAAATGCTTTACTGAAATCAGTATAAATTACATCAGACTGAAAGTTCTGTTGGAAGCCCTTTATTATAAATGAAGTGAGCTCCAAAAGATTGGTTGTTGTTGATCTTCGCCTAATAAAGCCATGTTGACATGGAGAAAAGACTGATCTACAAAGATGCTGAAAATGGGGAGTTATAAATTTTTCAAAGAATTTTGGGATGGCTGACAACTTAGTGAATCTTCTATAATTGTTGGTATCCGTTTTACTACCTTTTTTGTGAAGAGGAATAATAAATAATTCCTTCCAAATAAGGGGAAAGTGGGAGGTTTCTAAGGATAAGGTATATAAGTTTAGAAGGGGATTGCACAAGGCCGCGACTCATCGGGTCCTGGCGCATAAAGATAAAAAAAAGGGAACTTTCGTTTAAACTAGCACTGAAGATAAGGTTCGATTTGGACATTTTGTTAGAATTGGTCTGGCTTGAACCGACTGACGAAGAATAAGTACTTTGAAAAAACTGAGCAAAGATCGGCAATTGCATGATCATTGTCTGCTGTCATATTTTCAAATGATGCGAGGAAGGATGTGTAAAAGCCGATCAGACCTAAACTCCAAAGCAGTCCCAATATCGATAGTCACATCGAAAGTAGGATGATATGGATCTTCGGGAACCCTGACCAAACTGACTCTTGCCGGGTCTGAGACAAAGCAGAGATCAAGCAAGCGATCTAAAGAGTTTCGTACATGGTTGACTTGAGACAGCGAAATGTCAAACAAAGCATTAATAAAGCCATGTTGTGCGGTAGGAAATATGGTTTCAATAAAAAGGAATTCCGACAATGGAGGAATATAGGAACATGTAATATACATATATGTATGTAGCTACTTTTAACAGGTAGCTTTACACAAAGGAATTCAACATCGTTGCATTCCTCAAAAACTAATAATTCTGACTTGCGTGTGGAGTTCACCGCTATGAGGACACCACCACCATCAGCACCTTTAGCGCAGCATAACAATTTCAGATAGGCAATAAAGTAATACTTAATTATTAAAAAAAAAAAATCAGAACCAAGGAGAAAGAACAATTATTACATATAATTCATTACCTAGAAATGTGAAAATGATGTCTGAAAGAAACATAGAATTTTAAAAAAGGAAGTCCGGAATCTTTTTCGAAATATGGCAGTTAGAAGCCAAGGTAGGCTTAACGGAGCAGGATGTATTAAGATCAGAATAGCTTAAAAAACTCTTCATTTATTATCACACACTTCTTCTTAAGATCGTAGATCGACAAGATCATGAATACATCAATTCCAAACTGATTAATGATGCACAAGTGAGCAGCTTTGCTTGACTTGTAACAAACCTAACCACACGTTACTTCATTTTAAAATTCGAGAAAAATTGATCACATGTAGAACAACGGATCAAGCACTATTAGCCACATTAAAGTCAAATCAGGAACTGGAGGCTTTGAACAATTACGGGCTTTGATTGACAGTGGGTCTCAAAGCAACAGCCCTGATTAAAATCAAATCAGGAAATGGAGGCTTTGAACAATTACGGGCTTTGATTGACAGTGGGTCTCAAAGAAAGAATACTGAATTCGGGTGGATAGTGTCGGGCTGCACAAAATCGAATGGCAATAAATTGGAAAACAATAACAAAATAAATAAAAGGCTGGTGTTATCAAACCTCGCCAAAATATATGATCCATTAGGGAGGTTGATTTATATACATTACAGCAGAGATATAAATGGAAAAAAAAGGTAGTCAAAATATAGAAAAAGGGCAGGTAGTGCCCTTAAAAGATGAAAACTGTCATCTAGCTAGATGGCTAATGGTAAAAGTAGAGAAAAGTCATAAAGGTAGATATGATAAAGATAGGGGTTTCAAAGTAAAGACCCCAGAAGCATAATTTACAAGGCCGATTACCAAAATCTGTTCTTTAATTGGTGTACAGTAAGCAGAGGCTGTAACTGCAACTCCAACCATAAGCAACGAAAGAAGAGTTCCCCCTAGGTTATTAAAACTTGGTAGCATAGTGATATTGGTTTTGCTTGCTTTGGTTTGTGTCAAGTGCCGCAGCTATAAATTGAAGATCAATGCAATCTGGTTTTGGATAATATGCAAGGCCAATTATTGGAACTAGAGGTGAATAATAAATTATTTATGATGCAACCGAGAGCTAGAACCAAACGTGCTCCCTTCGAGTTTATGGGTTTATTGTATCACATTTTATTTGGTATAATGCATGAAGATGACAGGGAACAGTTAGAAGAAAATATGAAAAATTTATTAGATAATCAGACGAACATGGATAAATTGGTTTAAAAGCAAACGTCAGTTGTTGATTCAACTACTAGTTTATTAAAAAGAACAACCGAGGATGTTAACGCCAATTTTAAAAGTATGCAAGAAAGAATTGAAAACATGACAGAAGTTCTTACAGAGAGTTACTATGCTTATAAACAGCTTCACTCATTGATTGAAGAGGCTGAAAAAGTTCAGCCGGGAATTATAAGCCTTTTAATTCATATTAATCACGGCAAACTAAATACAAACATTCTTAGGCCAAATCAGCTTAAAAGTGAGATTTCCAATTTTCTTTCAGGAAAATCTGTCGGAAAATCGTATAATACCAGGGAAAATATCAGGAACAGAACTTAAGGAAGTGTATACCTTGTTAACAGCGAGGGGACTATTTATAGAGAATAAATTAATCATATATGCGAAGGTGCCTTGGTTCAGTAGGCATCCATCTAAATTATTAAGACTACTTCCATTGCACATTAGGAATGAAGATAAAATTATAATGGTGCACATAACTTCCGAATATTTCATTTATAGTTTTGAATTCGATTCGAATCATATGAGTGAGGCAACCTTAAATCAATGTCAACAAAATCAAAATGGCAACAAAATAAAAGGATATGCACAAGAAAGTTGGCCCTGAAACTCCGCGAATGACAACGCATGTGAAGTTCAGCCGTTAAAACCAAAAAGAGATTCGAATTGTGTATACAAATCAGTAGTTGATTCCACAAGTTAGTGGGTAGAGTTGGAAAATAAGCAACTGTTGTTTAAGGTTCCGATTGGTACAAAAATAAGAGTACAATGTACTGGATCTTAAATGGAGTTGGGTGAACTGGCAATGAATTTTAAATATTGCACCGTATTGCACGGTAAGGACGGATGACAAAATTTGAATTGAAAGCGAAGAGATACTGTCCACACCATACGTAGGAGATGTTAGTGACATTCCAAAAATTATGTGGGACCCGTTAAAACTCACGTCAATCATACAGTTGAAATTGAAAGAATAAATAAAGAAATTAAATATCTGAAAGAAAACCATCCTCAATTGAAAGATTTGCACTTCCATCATATTTCCTGACAAGCTGGTCATATACTTGCCTTAATAATTATGGCAATTCTGATAAAATATTTTGTAAAAAAATGTTTTGCTAAGCAAAGATACAAAGATTACAAGATTACTATACCTATCTGATATGTGCATATCTGTAAATACCTCCGCCACTCGGACCTAACATAACAAGGTACCTAAACAATTGTAATCTGACCTCCTACGAGCGGTCGCATGTATGTTTAAAGATAAGTGCGATCGGGTTAGCGATCTATTGCTCTTAGAATGCTTGAGATAAGGAATATTTGTAAATCTAATGTTAGCTACCTAAGCTAGGATTTTAAGAAATAAATTTAGTTTGAAATAGCGATATTAAACGCTTGTTATATTTGCAATTCCTTTTATGACAACTTGTTGACTGGTAGTGATGTTAGCTGGTAGGTATAGTAGTTATTTTTGCGTCTTTGTTTTATGTATGTCTCCTTTAGTCAAGGGGATTACGTGGAAGCTAAGTTCGATCAGATCAATCATTGTATTAGCAAGGTTGTTGTAGTTTTTCTCTCAAATAAAAAGCGAAGAAGGCTTCGCTTTCTTTTTGTCCTTATCAATGACTGAAGAAAGAATTTCGTCAGACGTGTCAGACAAAATTTCAAATCTGTTTGCTGTATTAGAGTTTTGAACAGTTTCTTGGCTTGCGGCAATAGCAAAACTTATCTCAGAAATTTTAAAAGGGGAAAACGGAATAGTTAGTAGACGGTACAGTTCTCTTAAGCTCAAAAACACGCGTTTCAGAAGCTTCGAAATATCTTGGCATCTGACGACGTCGTGTTAAGATAACCCGATTATAAAAAGGCATTCGATCTAAAGACAAATGCCTCGGCCTATGGCATTTGTGCAGTGCTGTCCCAAGAGGGACGTCCAATTACGATGATCTCAAGGTCATTGAAGGCCAGAGAGGTTAACTATGCTACCAACGAAAGGGAGCTATTAGCTATAATTTGGGCACTGGACAAACTAAGGCATTATTTGTACGCGGTCAAAGATATTAACATCTTCACCGACCATCAGCTGTTAACCTTTGCACTATCGGAATCCAATCCGAATGCAAAGATTAAAAGATGGAAAGCGCGCATTAACGAATCCAGAGAGCGAATGTTCTACAAACTTGGGAAAGAAACGACGGAAAAGCTCTTGAATTGGTTCCAAAACCAAATAACTTTGGAGGAGGCAACAAGAGACGGCACGCTATTAATTTTTCCTGCATAGAGTCATTACTCGATGATCTCGCAGATGTAATCGTTCCTAAAGGCGTAAACACTATCCATTGCGATTTGCACACGCTGGCAATGGTACAGGACGAACTGGTTCTGCAGTTTCCGGATAAAATTTTGGCATTGCAAAAATTGTGTAACTGGCATTTCTGCGGTCAACGAAAGACAGGAAAATGTAAAGCAGGTACTCTCTGAGTACTAAATTAGCTACCGAAACCGTAGCTAATTGGTGAACTTGCGCGAAAGCCAAGTACGACAGGCATCCAAAGAGGTAGGAGCTCGCTGAGACACCGATTCCCTCTCATGTGGGAGATATGTTACATATTGATATTTTTTCTACAGGTAAAAAATACTTCCCCACTTGCATCGACAAGTTTTCGAAGTTTGCCATCGTCCAACATGTCCTCTCAAGGACAATTGAAGATCTCAAGCCGGCACTACTACAAATCATAAATTTATTCCCAGGAGGTAGAGTAGTCTATTGTTATTATGAACCATCATTAAATTCCCCCACTATCTCAGCCACGCTCGACAACCATTTTGGCACTAGATTTGCAAATGTATCGCCCCTCCATATCGTCTCACACGGGCAAGTGGAGCGCTTTCATAGTAGCCTTGTGTAACTTGCTCGATACCTAAAAATCGACAGGTGAATGACGGATACTGTGGAAATAATTTTATTGGCCACCGCCAAATATAACAAGTCGTTACAATCGGTCGTTAATAAACGACCAGCCGACATTGTGCAAGCACACGCAGACGACCTGCAGACAAAAGTCCAAAATATAATCATACAAGCCCAGAACAGTCTTAGGGACAGGGAAAATACCTCCCGACAAAACAGAGTATTTAAGGTCGGCGAAAAAGTCATGCTTAGTCGTCCCCAGGTCCCACGATCCTCATCAAGGGGAGAGTGGTCCATAAAGACAACGTCAAATAGGCCACTTGGCAGTTATTTACGCTTTAGTGTTAAATGCTTCATTAAGTTAGGATAACATTGGCGGTGGAGATGAACAATTAGGTATTCTTGTAAATAATTATTATATCAAGGTTCATTCCACAGATGCGGACTTAAAATCTTACTATCCCTGTCTTTGGCATCGGCACATATCGCCGACTATTAGCAAACAAAATACATTTCCATTCTTGATGAAGAGGTATTAGTATGGGAGGAGTTTGCATATGTGACTCGCTCTGCAAACCTTTTGGAGTACGCGAGAATACTAGACGAAAGAACAAACATGTGTGACGAGTTTCCCCAGCCGTATATGAGGAAGTTTGCTGGAAGTAGATACCGCGCATATGCGAGACATACTGGAATCGCTAGGCGTGCACCATAGGGTTGCCAGGAGCTTAGGTTTTCTGGGATCAATCTTAAAGGTAGTAGCAGGAACACCGGCTGCCGGTGATATGGAGAAGACAAGATTTAAGGATATGCAACTAATAAACGCAAACAACAGAAAGGTTGATTTTAACACTAAAGTTCAAGATAAAATCAATCAACTGACCGCCACAGTAAATCAAATCCACTGGGTTACAAAGAATTCACAAGACGACACAGGCTATTTATATGAAACCCTTGCCAGAAATAGAATGCTAATGATGTTATAGTTCTTAACATTACCATCAATCCCGACGTACTGAGCTTCCCCTACCTTCATAGATTAAACGAACGTAATATGGGGAACATTCGAGAGTTCGACAAGAACATTGGGACCAATCTGAAATACCGCGCAATGCTCTAAATACTAAGTCGTGCGATGATTGCCAGCTGCGGTAAAGCTGAAGGAAGTCATCACCGAGATAGCGTCGGCCAAGGGCGGCCTTAATTCAGCGGGGGGTAGTTAACATAATGAAGGGGTAACTCATAAATCAGTACAAATCTTGGGCGATTCTTGTGTCACCCCAGTTTGTTAAATGCAGATTCAGTATAAACGCCTTAAGGGCCGTGCCTGGTTCCCATTCGTTTCTGATATGGTGAGTTATGCTCCTTTTGCGAGTGTCAGCGTTTTTATCTGACCAGCGATCGGCTGGCCGGCCGAACCCAGCTAAGGTAAAGATTTTGTTTTGTTTTGGATTATAAAAAGAGCACTACATTACTCATCTACATTACTACGGCCGAAGCCTTTATATCTTTTATTCGTTGCTGAGCCTTAAGGGCCAGTGATATAGAAGGGTAGTTTCCTTTCAACCTTATCCTCAGTGGAAGAAATTACCAGCCGGCTACGAATTGTAGCTCGTTGTAAAATTATCGTCACCATTCGTAAACTAAAGGCCCGGACGATACCATACACAGCCAACTATACGCTGACGTCACCAGCATGCGATCGTCGCTTGTAACCACCCTGCACCACGATGCCGATATTGGACTGCTGCGCGGGATATAGGAATAATCTTAATTTATATATCTTAACCACATGGAGCTCGCAACTGATTTCAATATTAACAATCTTTATTATATCATTCCACATCGTCAAATATCAGCTGTCGTTGTCGGACGTGTATTCTATTTCTCCCCCTTCAATGAAAATTTTCTTTAAGAAAACAACACCAATTGTATTCAGATTTTTTATATCTGGTCAGTTATTCAGTGATCTTTATCAATCCATAAGTTGTTAACGTAAAAAGAAACATTGACATTAATTGTTTGCAAAACATAACCACTGCCATAACCACCTGCCAACATATCAAAATCGGTATAATGGCTTTTATAAAAAAGACGGATCTCGAGTATTAGTCTTTATGCGCTGGTCGATTTCAGAAGACGTAATCAAACTTTAAGCACCGGAAGCTGTTAAGTTACTCACTAATAATATTATCCAACGGCACTCAGTCTTATGCGTTTTTTAAAGTTTCAGGCCTTTCGTCTCCGATCTCGCTGCTTAGCCCCTCCGCTGTCCCTAGTGACGTAGACGAAATCCAAGCTGCAGCTGCTACTTCTGGACTTACTGACTCCAGGTCACCAAGGTTCCTTGGTTTCACATCCACATCGCATAAGCCTTTTAATAATCTGTGGTTTCTGCCAGTTAACCGGTCACTCTTCCTGGTGCACAATTCAATGTCTTAAATCCGGTTCCCACAAAGCCCATATCGCACATAATCGCGACAACAAACGATTTAAAAGCCCACTTAAGTAATAGTTTAAGTGCTTCTGCCTTCGATTTTGTTGTCACAAAAGATAACTTTAAATAACTGAGAAAGTTTTCATCTTTTAAGGTCTCCCTTCTCGATTCTCTATTTGATAAAGCTCTTGATTCTTACATCTGTCTTGACCATGTAATTTGTTACTAAACAGAAAAGTGGTAATATAATCATCGATAACTCTGCCGACATTCGCTCATAAATACACTTTCAAAATGTTCGCAGCCTATTAGGGAAACTTCGTAAGTTGTACACAAATAGTATTTCTTTTGATGCAAACATTCTTGTTTTTACTAAAACCTGGTTGAATTTAGACATTTGGGATCATTTCTCTTTGGTTTATTTATCAATGATCTACCCTCTGTAATATTAGATTCATTACCATTAATGTACGGGTACGATATAAAAATCTGTAGGTACATTAAAAACAATCTCACGTTTTATTGCAAACGACTTAAACCGTAGGATATCTTGGTGCGTTATCAACGCGCTTAACTTAAATCATTCAAAATGCAGTGTCATGTCCTTTTACCGTTCTAAGATATGTCTCAAATTATTTTCTTGGGCCAAACATCATTGAGCGTAGTTCTACTGTACTTGACCTTGGTGTTCTTTTTAATCATAAATTACATTTTTTGATCACATAAGTGTTTCAGTGGGAAAGGCTAGAGGTGTTTTAGCGTTTATTAAACGTTGGGATAAAGAGTTCGACGATCCCAATAGTTCGTCCATCCGACTTCGCTAGAGCTCATCGAAGCAATTTATTCTTTTTGCTTTAAGGGGCTTAAATTGGAATCAACATCTTCGTCTGCCATCGCACACTAGTAGGTTTCGGCTCTAAGACATGCGGGAATTTCAAAACGGACTAACATGCAATAGTGTCATATTCGTTTATAAAATAATTAATGGTCTAGTCTCAGAGTCGACTAGACTATCAATTATTTTATACTGCTAGGCAATATCTAAGAGGTACTCTACAGTTCCGACCTCTCTTTTTGGTAATATGCATATCATTTTTTTTACTCCCATAACCCGTTTCGTATTATGTACTCTCTTTATAATGAATGTGATATGTGCTATCTTGTGAAAAATTCCAATCGATATGTACGTAATGAGCTTATCCCAGGAGCCGACCGCTTAGACTATTTGCAAATGAAAATGGTTCAGACCAAACAGAGTCGCTTACGAGCAGCTTTGACACTGTCCAAGTGGAATTTCACCTGTGAGAGCAATTGTCTAGTGAAATACCCATTCAAGAAGATGCAACGAAGTCGCAAAGTCCTTGGGAATATTATGGAAACCGCAATGAAGTATCTTTTGGTTTGATTGAACTGCCAAAAGCAGAAAGGGTAATTATTTCCTTTATTGCAAGTTTGTTTGACCTACATAAGCTTCAAAATGTTTGTGCAAGTACTAGGAGGAATATTCTTGAATAGATTGACTGACTGCCCACTGCACTGCAAGAAAGTTGGCGGTGAATCGAGGTAAAACAAAATCAAAATTCCGGGATATGTTTATTGTTCGCCCAAAATGGAGTGCAAGATACATGGCCTCGCAGTTGCCTGAGATCTTTCTTAAGGGTGTTGTATTTATCTGCGGTCATCTCAAGGAGCACAAGCTGCATGTCATATAGTCATTGCGAAATCGAAGGTTGCACCTATTCCTACTGTCTGTCTCTTTTAATTTTTCTCTTATTTCTTTCATCGAAGGGACTGGAAAGCTATCCGCCATTCTTTTTAGCTTTCTATAGTAGATAGAAACTCGAAAAGTATCATCTTTCTCGATTACTACAAATGTGATGCTGACTGCCTTATTATTTCCTGGGCCAACCTTTCATCAACATGCTTTTTAACCTCCTTTGCTTCTTTCGTAGACAGACGAGGCGAAGACTGTTAAAATGTTTTTTCATCCGAGTTCATCTTTAGTTCAACTGGCCATTGCTATGGAGTTTCTAGTGACATCCCGTAGTCTTCTTAGATGACTTTATTCATTGTATCCTCGAACTGGGAGTAAACCAGAAATACCAAATACCGAAAACTTGAGAGCGCGGTTTATTTTTCTTGCCCTATATTTTTCATTTTTTTTTTTTTTAATTTTGTCGACTTAGGATTTTAGGTTTTACACCAATCTTCGTCACTAAATCGGCTATATCAGACCAGGAAAAGGAAAAAAATTCGATGTTTAAATCAAGTTGATCGATGTTTATGATTTCACATTAGAAAATCAATGCTTCGGCCATACAGGACGTATTGTCACTGACCGCTTAAAATTTGTACCCCCTGGACAAAAATAAGAAAAACGAAATTTTTTTTATTATATTTTTTACCTAAATACTATTTTTGAAGTTACCCTTTGTTTTTATAAGCCTAAATATATTCTTAGCTACCGCCTCCTTCGCAAAATTTATTTTATTTTTTATTTTATTATTCTGGTAGTTGATTATTTTCGGAATCTAATGCAAGGGAATATTTTTACTTAAAAGTATAATCGTCTTCAGCTCTACGGTACGAGCCTCCAACTGTGGAGTATGTAGTGTGTTATAATTATGTAGCTTATTTAGATTAATAAGTACACTAATCAAGTAAGCTGCCATATCCTCAGCTTGTCGCCTGCCAAGTGTCAAGAAAATCTTTTTTAAAGC
The DNA here is from genome assembly GCA_008042475.1 of Drosophila kanapiae. NCBI lineage: Eukaryota > Metazoa > Arthropoda > Insecta > Diptera > Drosophilidae > Drosophila > Drosophila kanapiae. The sequence continues at coordinate 16,691 of VNJM01001491.1, read as the reverse complement.
TTTATGACTTGATTTATTTATTTTAAATTTAATTACTTTCTTATTTTAAAAAATTTGACAATTGTGTATTATATCTGATTTAGTATCACACGTTTTTACAAAGGTATATACACGACATAGTGCGACGATCAGTTCCCTCATATCGGGAGCAATTTCTATCCGCTTCTTGTCCTTGGCGATGTGTTGAATGCAATGACAAAATTCATAAAAACAAAAAAGCACCACGAAACTTGTAATGCTTTTATCACAGTTATTTATGATCTATCGGAACATAAAGCTGCACAAACAACCTTTTTAAGCTGATTGAAAACTTTGTACGTAGACTTTTTCTTGCCCAAAAACTTGTGTAATTTTTGTTTTTTAATTTTAATTAAATAAGTCCTTGATGGAGATAAATGAAGACTTGTTTTAATTTTTATAAATAGATGAGTAGTTAATTTAATAAAAAAAAAGAAGGCACTCTATTTCTCCAGCTATGTTTTGTATCATTGATGGAAATAGGTGGACCACAGCAAACTACGAGGGTGTTCAAACATACATATGTACATTTACGTATAAGTTTATGTGTAATGAGATATGTTTGTTATACAGGGAATTGCATCGTCGAGACAGTTTGTTACAATATCCTACATTTTTGATGTGTGCTTATATTTATGTATGACGGAAAGTAAACAAGTCCAGCAGATTGATGGGATGTTGACTGTTGACTGTTCATTATTACGTTTTAGGCTACTGGAGTAAAAAAGTGTGACTTTTGGGTGAAGCTCAAATATAAATAAATTTAATAAACTCTATTAAGGCAAAACACTCAGATGAAAAAAAAAAGTTTTTGTCAAAAAATAAAAGTGCACACAAAAATTGAAAAATTAAGTTTAAATATTTTCTAGTTTTATCCGATATGTACAATAAAAATAAGAAAATGGAGTGTGCTAAAAGTGACAAAAGTGTTAAACTTAAAAAAACTAACCAATTCAGTGTTTTTAGTATAGACAATATATTGCTTACCTCAGAATCAAAATCGAAAAATAATGATCGAAGTATGTACAAGCGGTCTACAGAACTCGAACTGTCAAGTACGAATTTTAATGTTTTTAAGCTGGGGCTATAAAAAATAATCAAAACAACAAATTTTAATAATATATAATTATTTATAATTTAAACTATCCATATTGTTATATGGAAATTAAGCCCATCCCAAGAAATCGATTTCTAACTCCATGCATGACAAATTTTGTGTCCCTTACGATTCGCATTCTCCTTCTGTTGATAAGAATGCATGGAGGCAACAAATTTTTGCACGAAATAAGTATTTTGACGGAACCTTTAAGTAAGTGTCTTTGCATATTTTAGCAAGTTAAAGCCTCATTAAAGCCAAATTAAAAACAGTCATTGAATAAAAGTTATTATTAAACACGGGGAAAAATTGGAGAGTTGACCTTGGCTACCAGATCTTCGATGTCAGAAAGTTTACCGCTGGAACTACCAAACAAGACAAAATGATTAAATTAATAAGTTCAAAAAAACAAGCGATAAACAACGACCACCCAAACGAGTTCTACAACCGAGTTCTGAAGAATCTATTTCCTGCAGATCAATTTAAATTGACGTCCAATAAATGAGTTTGGTAAACTACCACCAAATTAAAGAACAAATTTATTTAAGATTTTATGCCGGGCCTGGTCTACACCAGCTTCATTAAGCTTGACTGTTTTTCTATAGCTGTCTTGATGAACCAAGAAAAATATTTGATGACCCTAAATGATAATGCCTTTCCTCTTGGAGACATGCTGATTAGTCAATCTTTTATCCTGCAACTATATTACGCCATGCCCTACACCGGCTGATAACATTTTTAAATGATTTAGGTGTTAACACTTTAGACTGACCACCTCAAAGTTCGGATGTAAGCATCGTAGAACATGCCTGATCTATTTTGAAACGCAAAACAACAATTTAGTTGAATAAAAACAAAGAGAAAACATGTTTTATGCTTAAGCAATGCTTTCTTAGTTTTACATTTTCGTCAAAATATTTCTACAAACTAGTAGTTTGTACCAATACCAATCCTTAAAAATTCATTCATCCTCAAGGAGGAATACTCGAGGAATCTTCAATGAATCTCCATACAAAGAGGAATTTCAAGTCAGGCTGGGGAACAAAGAATTCATTTTGGGTTCTTGAGAGAAATTATAGGATTTTCAAAAAAACCATAGTGATTTTACCTTCACCTCCAAGAATCCTTAGGCAATTTGACTTTAACATGAAGTCAAATTACCCTGTCCATAACCTGTTTACCATAAATTCCATAAATTCTCCAGGAAAATGCTTAGTGAAAATCAATTATAAATAATAGAAGTAATAATTTTTATGTATTTTTAGTTCAACTTTTTGTTTGTTTATTTATTTAATTACATTTTTTGTACAAGATCTTTGATGCAAGTAATGCGAGTGCCAGGCTCTTCCCTGCCGGTTGCTGGCCCTAACGAATTTATACTGACTTTACGAAAAGCAATGGGAAGAAGAGAGACGAACCCGAAAAATCTGTCTGCCAGCGTATAGCCGACACTGTAATTAGAGCCACATAAAGCAGATAATCAATCATGCTACTAATTAATCGAATATACATTTTTTAAATATAATCTTAAAAATTCATAAATATACTAACACTTTCTAAAACGAGTATTGAGACGTCACTACAATACATCTTATATTTTTTGAAGCTCATAAACAAGTATGTAGTTAAAGCTTCGGAAGTGGCCGAGCGTTAGTAGAATTTTGTTTCGCTTTGTTTTTTCAAACTTCTGTAGAAACCAATGAAATTTGTTTTTCAAACAAAAGAGACATTTTAGTACTGAACAGTTGAGTTCCGATTGAAATAAGAAGAGCGACATGATCGCGTTGGAGTTGAATGATTAACTCATTATTATTTAATTTGCTTAAACTTTAACATATTTAATATATACATATGTATATTTTAATAAAATTTTCAAATTAAATATATTTAAAGTATAATCTAGATTCCGTTTTTTCGTTTTGGTAAAAGTTCTAAAACTACTATTTAATTACGTTTGTTAACTAAATCGAGCGGCGACTTTTAAATAATAATTTAAATAATATAATATTATTAATATTATTATAATAAATAGTAACATTAAACAGAATTCATAACAAGTGCTCTCAAAAAAAGTGTAAGCAAATAATGTAAACAAAACAAAAGCACAACATGTATTAATCAGCTGTTTTCGTTTTTGCCCGCTCGTCTACAAATCAAACATCGGTAGGGTATGCAGGCACAATCTGTTCGCAGAACACCAACAACAGATGATTTGGTTTCAATTTTTCTGAACCACATAGCAGTAGTTGGTGTTTTAGTGTCACCGACGGAAAAATACCCTCTTCGCATCTCAGAAGATAAATATTTATTCATTCGGATTAATATATATATGCAATACATTTCACTCTTATCCCAGATTCGTATTTCTGAAAGAATATAAAGAGTATGCTGAAATATTAAAAAATATAATATAACATATAATATTATTATTTTTACCGTTAACCCAATAGTGAATACGCCTATATTGTTAAAGAACCAAGCATGAAAAGTATGAAAAGACAAAATATTCTGATCTGCACGGTCGATGAAAGCGAGAGCGTAAAGAGAGAGAGAGAGAGCAAAAGTGCCGAACATTGCCGAAGCTGCGGGGCCTGTCGCATACGGCTCTCTGGGGCCTGTGATGCTGGATGAAATGGGGTTGTAGTCAGTTGATAATTCGTCTTGTCTCTTTCTTTGCGAACGGCCGTTTTTCTAGCGCTATCGATTTTGTACTAAACTTTGTTTTAAACCGCCGGGGTTTTATTTAAATAATTCATTTTGAATTTATTAGAGACCCCGTTCTCTTCGCATGTGCATGCAGCTTTCTGTGTTGAGTGTTCATTTTATTTAATTCCAATTTAGTTCTGCTGCCTTTGTTTGTTTTGCATCCTTTTGCATTACTTGTTGTGCTTTCGCTTTGCCGTTGATTGCGTCGTTGCGACAGCAGCTAACCGCTGTCAAGTTTTCTTTATTCCTGCGCTCTCCTGCTCACTGCACACAGCCGCTCTCTTGCCTCTTTCACTCTCTCTTGGCAGCACTCTCAACGTAATAGAAGCGCTGTGGTAATTTGTAAGAATGTCCTATTTAACTGTCTGCTTTATTAAACAATGCAAAAAGCCAATTGCTTTTGGCGATCTTACGATCGGCTGTGGCATTGAAACAATATTGTGCATGCAAAGTGCATTGGTTGTCCGACCAGGACGGTCGATAATATGTCCGCTATGACTGCGCTCCTGCAGCGAGACTTGTCGTGATGTTGAAATGAGGTCTTTCATCCATGAGGTCTTTCAAGCGGCAAAACAGAAGCGGTTTTATAGAGCTACTAAGTAGTTTTCATAAAACGAACGAGATGCTCGTAGCGTTGGACGCTCAGTTTAATGGTCTTAAGCTAATGAAAACAGTCTCAAAAACTTAATTAGAAACATAGGCAATCAGTCCAAAATCCGTCATTGTAGAACCGCCTACGAAACATATATTTGTTTCTCGCCTTTCCCCTGATCAAACATCTGACGATGTTACTGCCTATATTCACGGCAAGACAAATCCCAAAAAATCAAAAGTAAAGGTAAACAAATTTAATTCTTTGTATATGCTATGTATATGTATATATGTAAATATATTTTGAAAGATAAAATTTCTCTATCTTTTAAAAGATATGTACATCTTAGAAGTGGAGAAACATCGATGTTGGCGAACATGGATGTTTTTAATGTTTTTAGTCTAGAAATAAATTTTTTTTCAAGTCACAATTAAATTTTTTTTAAATATATATATATTTTTTTTTTAAACAACAGTTTGTCGACGACGGAAGAATAAAGTCTAGTACGGCGGTCGAATATAAGTTTTCCTGCTTAATTAATTGAATGTGCTACGCATGGCTAGTGTTTGTATTTAAGTTAATCACACGTTTTCTTTATTGATGGATCTTTATCAGTAGATGCGCAAACCACCTTATTTGTGATAGCCCACTCTTTCAGAAACTTTTGTCTATGTTGGGTGTGGTGTGGTTTGTGGATGTTACTATTTGCCTCGTTGCCAAGGTTGCAGATTCGAGCTTTGCGCTGGTCCCCACAAAGTGACACGTTATGGTAATGTACCCCTCGTTTGCCATCGATTAACCACTAATAAAGAACCAGGAAGTCTATCTTGTCCAATACAGAAGTCAGGATGCTCTTTAAACTGTGATATTAACTTGGAAAAACTGTGTCACGTAAGTGTGTCCTGCTTGTCAACTTATAGCGCGGGTTCAGTTGTCTTAAGAGATTAATAAGACCTTCATTCTCGACACAGCTAAATGGTTGAACGTCTACAGCTATCATGTTCATAACCATTTCGCCGAGTCTGCGTTTCCTGGCAGAATCGTTACTATAAAACCTTTTTTGGCAATAAATTTAAGGGAGGGAGCAACAGCGCATCGGGACAGCAGCGAGACAAAAAAAAAGGGGCACAGTCGCACACGAATGTGTGCAAAATTTTGCCAGCTTTTATATTAATATTAGTTACGTTTCACATATCTGTCCATGTCTTCTCTCCACTACATTAGGAACATCACCAACAGAACACCAATTTGTAACATTCAAATGTACTTACAATTTGTACGTTTCCCTTGTTCGATGCGCAGTTAGAGATGTAAAACACCGATGTTGGCTTGCCAGACATCGATGTTAAAATTTTGCTCTTTACGACTTCCACTTCAAAAACCTAACAAACTCTATCCTTATTTCCTATTAGAATGCAAGAGGCTTACGCAGTAAGCTACCTAAATTGTCTTCTGATAGCCTTTTGTTTGCATCCCAGGTTATTGTGGTCACAGAAACCTGGTTAAAGGCGGAGATATTAGCTCCAAAATTTGTTCAGCTGTGTACACTTTATGCAGGCTGGGTCGGCCTACCCAGCGAGCTGGTGGTGTCCTCATAGAGGTGGAGTCCACACTTAAGTCGGAAATTTTAGCTTTTGAGGAATGCAGCCATGTTGAATTCCTTTGTGTTAATCTACCTACTAAATGGTGAAATTCGTAGAGCTATTTGGTCTGCTACCAAATCTTAAAATACTCTTTTAATTACAGCACAACATGACATTATTAATGGCTTGTTTGACAGTTCGCTGTCTTAGGTCAACCATGTACGAAATTCTTTGAAAAACTTCCTCGATCTTTGCTTTGTCTCTGACCCGGCAAGAGTCAATTTGGTTAGAGATCCGCCGCTGACACAGTCCGAAGCTTTATATCATCCTACGTTCGATGTGACTATGGATTTTAGGATTGATCTGTACTGTAGGGCTGATCGGCCGCCTAAAGAGGTCCAATGCTTTTGCAGAGCGGACTTTGGAAGGTTAACATTTTATATCAGATTTTAATTGGTCTAATTTCTATTTGTGCACTCACATGGCTGACGCTATAGATATTTCTTACATGAGAAATATGTGTTCCGTTATACTATCCGTCAATCTCAAAAAAGCATCCTTGGTTTAATAAATTGACTTGCCTCAAAAACATAAAGTCCAATCTCTATTCTAAATTTCAACATACCGGTTCTTAATCGGTCTTATCTCGCTATTTAGCGGCTTAGTAAAATTTTACGGCGCTTAACGCGCAGGTTTAAACAAAATTTATTATCGCAGGACCCGAAACAGATTTATAATTTTGTCAACACTAAACGTAATCCGATTACACGTCCTTTTCCGCTTTCATATCAAAATATTACAGCAGAAAAAGATCTGGCAATCGCCGATCTTTTTCTCCGTTTTTTCAAACTACCTATTCTTCGTCATTCGATTCAAACCTATTCTTACAAAATGTCCAAATCGAACCTAATCTTCAAAACTAGTGTAAAAAAAAGTTCGCTTCTTTTGGATCTTCAACGCGTTAAGCCAATTTATGCGCCACGTCCCGATGAAATAGCAGGCTATGTGCTTAGGTACTGTGCCGGGGCCTTGTGCAATCCCCTTCTAAAATTGATTACCTTAGCCTTAGAAACTCCCACTTTCCCCTTATTTGGAAGGAATCAATTGTTATTCCTCTCCAAAAAAAAGGTTCCAAAACGGATTCCAACAATTATGGAGCAATCTCTTAGTTGTAAGCCATCCCAAAACATTTCACTGCCCATTTGCAGCATGTTTGTAGATCTTTAATTTCTCCATGTCAAAATGGACTTCTAACTTGAAGATCAACAACAACCAATCATTTGCTGATCACATATAATAAAAGGCTTCCCAGAAAACTTTTAGAGAATTTATCCTGATTTTAGTAAAGCATTTTGACTCCGTTAATCACTCCCTTTTTGTTAGGTAGCTCGATTTAATGTTTTTTCCGATTGATCTTCTTCGATGGATCTTAAGTTATCTGATTGGCAGGACGCAGAAAGTCCTCTTTCAAAAAACTTATCTAATTTTGTCCGGGATACTCCTGGAATCCCACAAGGAAGCCATATGGGGCGTTATTGTTTTCATTATTTATTAATGACCTGCCCAAAGTTATTGCTAACTCAGAGTACTTATGTACTCAGATTAGGTTTCAAACCGATTATAAAAATTTTCGGACATGGTGTCATTAATTTATTCAACTTAACTGGCTATAAGTGCTAGCTAATAACATTCTCCCGTGTCCCTACCAGGCTTGCGACTTATATGCGGAACAACTACTCTTTTGAAAAATCACTCTGGTCGACAATTTCGGCGTCCGCCTAGAAAATAATTTTGACTACCGATCAAATTTCGTGCATGGTGAATAAACTCAGGGGTGCGCTTGGATTTCTTAAGCGGTGTTGGAGGGAATTCGATAAAACTTTATACACTTCATTAGTTCGTCCTATCTATGAGTATGAGTAGAGTATGGATCCTGTTTTTGGAATGCACAATATGATGTCCACAGAAAACGCATCGAATCAGTTCAAAAGATCTTTTTTTTTTCGATCTACGCGGTTTTTACTGGGATTCACACCGAAGGTTACAAGTATTCTTCTTAACCTACAATTATTATTGTAGTTATTAACCTACAAGCCTAAGCCAACCGTAGAACTAGGTATTGCCTTCATCTATAATCTAATTCGTGTCGAAAGCCGAATTGATGTGCTGGGATACTATTGTGTCTTCTAAGGTATGGTATAATTCGGGTTAGGAGGCATTTTTCGAAGAGTTTTGATAGACACGAAAGTAAACTTATTGGTCTGTAAGAGGGGGTGGGCGTGTGGTCTTTCCCAGGTTTTGGTATCATTATGATGATTGACTTTTTCCATCTCTTTGGAAAGCAGCCCAGTCTTGTAATCGCGTTGAACACCTGGCATATGGCATACCAACAGCGCATAGAGGGAGTTCAATCAACATTTTAGGAGTTATTAGATTGCAGCCTGGAGATTTTCTCGGTTGTAGCTGCTCTTTTACAATTTTTATGACTTCGCATGGACGAAATACAATTGAATCGGAAATGTAAAAGGCTTCTTCTGTTTGAGATCTTATATTACGCACGTTTGTTGCTGGATTTGGCTGGATCACATTTTGAAGGTGGGCAGCGAATGTGTCGGCTCTATATTTGTCGCTTCGGGCGCAGGAACCTGCAGGGGTCCTTATTGGCGTAACCGTTATTGTTGGAAGGCTCAGTGTTGAGTGGGCTTTCCATAGTGGCAATTTTGAACTGGATGGGGATAGTTGCTCTATGTAGCGCTGTTGGGATCTCTCTTCTTCTTGTCGGAGCGCATTGGTGAGTCGACATGAAGCTTCTTTTAACAGTTGACACTTTGCCAGGAATAGCTGCTCTATTTCTGCATTTGTGTGCTTTAGGATATGTGTTATGTTTTGCCTTCGTGGTGTTGCGATTCGAGCCGCTGAAGCCAAAACTGACTCTAGCAAACTTACGGTTCTGTTGATGTCATCTTCACCGGTTAGCTGTGGTGTAAGTTCAATGTGCGAACTTACGTATTTTCCTCTCTCTACTTCCTTGTCGAGTGCCCCTGCGCACTCCTTGGTTTGGATAATATCGCTGAATTTGACACAGTTAGCCTTGCGGGGTTCGCCTCTCTGAATCGTACTGGTACCAATAGATCCAAGAAAATGTATCGATGGTTCAAAATAGAATGCTGAAGCGACACCATCCAAGTTTCGACTCTGTACTGACTATGTTCAGTCAGTAAAGTAAGGCCTAAAACCTCCTCTGAACCCTGAAAATCCTTTGAACTAGGAATTATAAGGGTTTGTGTTTTCCCTTTGTTACATATTGTAATATTACGGGAAAAAATATAATTGAACAGACCCTCACCTCTATCGTTTGTGTCGGAACTTCCCCACTGCGAATGCCTTGCATTCCCGTCACGTACTAGCACCAGTGTCGTCTTTGATTCTTAAGCCCACTACACCAGCTTGACGCCCGCTTGACGATGAGCCAACTCATCGTGGGTCACGTATGCCATGCTGCCACGAATCTGGCTGCTGCCAAATCTGAACTCAGCACTTCAGATTTGGCAGTAGCCAGAGATTTAGATTTAGAGCATTAAAATTATTCTTAGTTACTAAACCTGATCTCGTCCTTACCATTAAGTTTGTGTATAGCAGCGTGTATTCTGGGAGCTTCAGGCCAGAGACTTGCTCGTCCCTATTCAAAGTCTCCTGGACTAGCGCAATGTCGATATTCTTCTCCCTGAGAAGGATCGTGAATTTCGTTAAAGGGTGCGAGCTTCGCTTCAGGAATCTGCACAAATCTATGCATTGATGTTCGTCGGTGTAGCGTCGGGGGACTTGTCGTCGCTGACCATATCGCCAAACAACTTGTTGAAGCATTGACCTTCTTCAATATCTCGACCGACTCGTCTCGTACCGGGCTTTGTAATCTGCGGCTTGTATCTGCAGCAGACAGAGTTGATTTATCAAGAGGAGGAACGGCTAGCTCGACTTCATCTCCTATTCTGCTTTGAGGATGGCCCAATCTTTCATATGGATGTCTGGATTCTGAGCTCGCAGACATTGGAGCCCCCTTCTATGATCGGATGGCCCCTTCGGCAACCAAATGCAAACTATAGGTCAACTGGGAATCCCTAAACAAGGTGCCCTCTGACTATGTCTGAAGAGTCAAAAAAGGGTGCAGGGCCGCCCGTCATAGCAACCAACCTGTAAATTACCGTAAGGGCTATCTTGGCCTCAGTCTCCTCCCATTTCCAACGTCCATCGTCGTGGAGTTCGTCCACCAGAGCCATAGTCAGACTGTCTAGATAGATCGCTGTTGACTGCATGGATGTTATCGCCGCTTGGCTGTCTACGAACACACATGTGGATGGCCTATGTTTTGGGCAACCTCCGCTGGCTTTCTGGCACCACCAAGCACCTGCCGCTGGCTCCACGGGCAGCTAAGCATCTTCTTGCGCATCTTCACGAGGTACTTGACTTGTGTTTTTGGGTCTGCCTGGTAGTGTCTTAGTAAAGAGAATTAGGTCCGTCTTATCCGCGTTGATGCTGAGTCCCACTCGCATAACTCCCGTTATAATTGTTATTTTTGGTGTGCCGATTTTACCCGTCTGCTATTTAGAAGGTTTCTTATCCAGAGGTCAAAAGCAGAAAAATTGTTGACCACTTCTAGGCAGTCGTTTACTCTGGCATCTGGCGCTTGCATGAGTACTGGCAAGGCATCTTCGCGGCCCTCAGCCCACTGTCCATCGTCGCGTTTGAGCTGACTCTGTATATTGGGCTGCTTCGATCGAAACTTCCGGGGTCTTGCGATTGTAGCAGAAGTTTCTCCCCGAGTCTCTTTGCACCTTGCGTATTTCCTTCTTGTAGTCTCTTAGTAGGGTTTTATATTCCTCATTGATTGCTCATCGTTTGCCTGCTTGGGTCGATAGGACCCAGTTCTACTAGAGTGGCTTGATACTCTTTCTTGTGTTTGATATTGGGAATAATGTGTGGTACGGAAAAATTCTGTCAGGTTTTTTCTTTGGATCGATAAGACCCGGGTCTTCAGAGTGGCTTGGTACTCTTTCTTTTGTTTGATATTGCGCATAAGGAGTGGTACGGTAAAATTACGGCTAGTATTAATTGACTCGGGCAGCTCACACATTGATTTCTTTTGTTTGGATAATGCGAATCTGTGCAAGAGATGGTGCAAGCACAGTAAGAAATCACAACAAAAAAGTTTATTATGCATAAATGCTGTACGGCAAATGAAAATTTGCAAACAACATTTAAAGTCCCAGGAGTACCTTACCGCTTTATAAGTAAACAACAATTTTTACACACTTTTTGGTGTAATTTTTTAACTTAAGACCTACAAAAATCCCCAACAAAAACTATCCTTAGTTTCTTCCAATAATATCCCATTGGGTTTTAACGGGTTAAACTAAAATGTAAAAAAGAAAGGTAACATTAAAAACGAATTAATATTATGTGTACTGTGTTTTTTATGTCATGACAAATATTTTCAGATAAGATCAGAGCAATGGATTTTACCTTTCCCCACCCATTAAAAAATAAGGGATTTGTACCATTTAATAATATCGTGCAAGCTGAAGAAAATTATAAGTTCCCATTTTTATTAAAACCTACCAATGCTCCGGTGTTTGAAGTCCAATCACAAAGAACTGTCACTTCTGCTGGAATTAATTTGAACAAAAATTCAGGTATTTATAAAAAAAAATGTTATACTGTAAAATTAAATGACATATATTTTATATTCCAAGAAAAAACGTTTAGAAAACAATTTATCGACAGAAAACCACGCCAAGCCTATAGTACATCTCAATTGGAACGTCTTGAAAACGAATTCAATATAGAAAAATACCTTAGCATAAGCAAACGTGTTGAACTTTCAAAATCGTTATCATTGACGGAGGTTCAGATAAAGACATGGTTTCAGAATCGTCGAACCAAATGGAAGAAACAGTTAACAACACGTTTAAAAATGGCGCAAAGACATCGATTGTGGGTACCAATTACCCCAATGGCACCAATAATGCTGCCGTATGTAACACCATTCGAAATTCCTCATGTTTCAAATATAAAATAAATTATGTTTGTTAAAACTTATATTATCAAAGTGTTTACTGAAGGTACTGGATTGGGCCAACGGAACTATATTTTGGACAAACAGTTTTGCACGCAGCTTGGTTAATTTTACATTTTATTTGCATTTTAGCCCAGTGCAACAAGTGTAAACTTATTCTTATTGCACTGGTCATAACGGTAAAAAGTTAACAATTTCAACATTTTAAATCGGTTTTAGAATATTCTGATAAATTAAAATTTTTTTAATTTTCGTTCTTTGTTTAAACAGTTCTTAACTCTTGATGTTCGCGCCAGATAGGCGCATTGTTTCTAGTTTCAGTTTCTTCAGATGCTCCCATCTCCCTAACCGCTCTCCCGCTCTTCTACTAGAAGTAGCGGATCACCCGCTCTTTCCACTCCTCGCTCTTTTGCAAAGTCTTCACTTTGCGTTAAAGACATCTAATTTAAGTAGCATAAGTAAGTACTAGTTTAAAACTTTCTAAATAGAGATCTCGCATGTCGCACAAAAACCAGATATAGTTTAAGCATTTTAATTTACCGTGTGAATCGTCAGGTTTAATCCGTTCCCCTCCGAAACACACTTTTTAATTTGAGCTGCGCTTCTTATTGCTTTTGCGCAATTAACAATTCTTGGTCCTTTGAGATATTGCAGGAATATGTTTACTGTATGGTGAGTTCTTGTCTAGTGGCAATTGTCTTATTAAAGCTCTATTTACATATATTAAGCTCCATTTTACATGGTCATAACATTTTAGAGAATAGTTGTATCAATCGGTGTTTTACCAACTAGAATTAAAGAGTATGAGTATATAGACATCTCATACAGAACATCTGCCGTATTGCACTTTCCAGCGATACAACCCCGACTGTGGAACCGTTTTTAAGTTGTTTTCGAATTATTTGTAGTTTTTGGAGTTTTATATTTAAATATTTTATTTGCTCCTTTATTTTTATTTTTAAATTTTTAATGTGCCTACTCTTTATACTAAACTGAAAAATTAAATTAACGTATAAGTAGTTTTAATAATTTTAACTTAAAAATTGTATTGTATTTTCGTAATACTCATTTCGAAAATAAACGGTTTTTGGGTTCAATAATAGTTTTTAAGTATTCAGAAAAAAGTTCAATACAAAAAATATGTTTTGCTCTTTGCGGGGATCGATCCCAACGATCATTGACCAAATACAGTTATAAATGCAGTGCATACAAATTTTTTTTGACTTTCAAAGTTTCATGGCTCTTGCCAAGATCGCGCACACTTACACACAAAATCCACTAGCGCTTATGCATTGTGAATGCAATAACCGAAAGCTATAAATAAAACAAGTAAATATGTATGTATGTAAATCTGGCTCTTTCCCCTCGTCAATAAGCGTAAGGCCGGCAAAGTATTGAAGACGCACTTACTATATAGTTTCAAACTCTTTGCTACATTACATTTTGATTTTTGCTTAATATTGGGCAACATATACAGGCAGTCTCCGGTTTTCACTTTCGTTTGTTTTCGCTTTTTGTGCTAAGATTTTTCCGAAACGTTTGCAATAATTATGTTATCTGAAAATTGGGTAATATTTTAATGTAAATTATTTATTTTGTGTACTTTCAACATTAAAGTAATTAAATTAAAAATATTTATTTATAAAAACCTTATTTTACCCTTATTTAACAATATTTATGCTCACCTTTTCTGATTAGAAGTATTTTAAACTGGCTCTGTAGTTACACCAACGGTCTGGTAAAACGATGTTGTTGACGACGGCAAATATTTTTTTTGACAAATTTGTGGCGGATCAGAAAAGAATTGTTAAAAAAAAAAAATACGTACTATATATTATATACTATACGATTAATTGGCCAATAAGTAAAAAATTGTTTTCCTTTGCAAATCAGATCCGATTTGATGTACAAAAATGCATTTACATTTAATTTCGACAAGGCAAACCAGAAGACTCCCTGATCATTTTGTCATGTGACAAGAGTAATTGGCAAAATGTATATCTTGAAAATGTATATGAAAATGTATTAATAATTGTATAAATAATATTCGATGTATATGAGTAAATATGGAATGAATTATATAAATTTATAATATAAAATAAATATAAATATTTACTTATTATATGTTTTTTATATATTTTTTTTTTATACGATATTTTTTTATTTTTCTTCTTAGACGTTGATGCACTACGGTCAGTACACTAAAGTGGCTCGGTACGTGGAAATTTAGTTGACCTATCAGTTCAGAGCTCTCCAGGTCACGCCGGATTAAATTATAAATAAAGGTAATACCATGGTTCTAAGGTTGTCTAAGGATGGTAGGTTAATTAGTGAAAGTCTACTTGTAAGAAGTAAATATGTAAGAAACATGTATGTAAATATATGTAAATATGTAAGGTTGCGTTAGAGGGTAACATTCGACCTGAATCCCAGTTAAAGCTGCGTAGAGCAAAAAGTAAAACGTTCGTTTGAACTGATTCGATGCGTTTTCTATAGACATCATATTGTGGATTCCAAACGCACAAGCCATACTCCAAGATAGGACGAACTAATGAAGTATATAAAGTTTTTGTAACATAAGGGTCATCGAATTCCTTCGACCACCGCTTAATAAATCCAAGCAAGCCCCTGGCTTTATTCCCCATGCACGAAAAATGATCTATAAAGTCTAGTTTAGGATCCAGGCGGACGCCCAAATCGTCGACCTTTCCAAAGAGCATCCGTTTAGCATATAAGTCGCAAGCATGGGAGCGACACGTGAGAATGTAATTAGCTTGCACTTAGAGTCATTTAAATTTAATAAATTAACATGGCACCATGTTTGAAAGTTATTCAGATCTGTTTTTTAATCCGACTGGCAAGAGCTGTCTTTATACTGCACACAAAGCTTAACGTCATCTGCGTACATGAGCACTCTAGAGTTAGCCAAAACTTCGGGCAGGTCATTAATAAATAATGTAAACAATAAGGGGCCCAAATGGCTCCCTTGCGGGACCCCAGAGGTAACCCGGAGAACATTAGATATGC
>VNJM01001490.1:0-168664 GCA_008042475.1 Drosophila kanapiae | reverse complement strand
AGCCCAGTATTTAGTGGCTAT
Organism: Drosophila kanapiae; assembly: GCA_008042475.1. Lineage (NCBI taxonomy): Eukaryota > Metazoa > Arthropoda > Insecta > Diptera > Drosophilidae > Drosophila > Drosophila kanapiae. The sequence continues at coordinate 168,643 of VNJM01001490.1, read as the reverse complement.
AAATGTACTCAATTAGCAGTTAATGGCCTTGGCTCTCCTCCTCTTCGATTTATTAGAGAATAACCCTTGCCTCAATGCAACAGCTTTTCCCAACATATGTCCAAGCAAATATACGTTGATTGCCTTCGTCCATATGGCGGTGTGGCCCCTGACAAAAATCCGCCAATGGGTCACAGACTGGACCTTGCAAATCACTCGAAGAGATTGGATCAGGGGTTGGGTATTTGCCTTCTGTCACTGATTGTAATCGCCCGAACCGCGGGCTCGTTAACCATACTTGTGTTATTGTGGGTCCACATAAATAAAATGCATTGGTCTTTTATTTTTTAGGGACAGCTATTGGTTTGGATTTTTATAAATCAGGGGGTGACCCGCATCGAGATTAAGGACTTTTCTGCGTCTTTTGGCAGCCCTTTTAAAGTTTCCAATTTTGCTACTGCGAACGAAACCCACCCCGGATCCGGATAGATTGGTTCCCCGTGCAAATATTTGCCCAAGTGCTTGGGCAACATCAAAAGGCCCCTTCCAGGTTATCCTTACATGGTCAGCGAAGGGCACAGAACTTTCGGCGGCAACTGTGGCGATTTACGTGAGTTGATGGCTTCATTAGGGGTGGCCCGCACCACGGCCATGTTTTATGTCTCAATTCTGGCTGGCATAAAAAAAAAAAGGAATTCAAGTGGTTGATTTCTGGCTCCGGCTTGAACCCCCCGCCGGTGCCATTTGTTACGTCACAGCTGTTATGATTTTAGCACTGCCTTGTTTTAACTGTGCGCCAAAGTGAAACGATGTAAGTGGTTCCCCTAATTAATACTGCACGGAAGGCCCGGGGGCCATGAACTTTGGCGGCCCATTTGAATTCATTAGGCCGTAGTGCGGGTTTATCGTGCGAATCGTTTTCCTTGGAAATCTGTAAGGAAACTGCGCACTCGGCTTAAGGGTTGATCGTTCGTCCTAATGCCCTGCAGGTGACAGCAGCAGCAGCAGCTCTGTGGCAATGTTAATGGCTTGGGCCGCTGGGGGATTCCCGAACAGACTCCATAACGATGGTGTAATTATATATAAAACGCTTAAATGGTCTATGCCAAGCCCAGAACTAAGGGATTCATCATGGTAGTTAACTAAGTGAAGGCTGTCAGAAGAATAAATTATCATTTCCTTTTAGGATTTTATTTAAAATGGTAAATTAATTTCACTTATTTAAGCAGGATGATAATATATTAAAAACAACTCTAATAATATACAAAATGAGCTAAAAATCTTACTGGCAATATTCTAATTACTTGTATTATTTTATTTCGTGCTTTGCAAGACCCTCCCGAAGACTTTCCTTGGTCTTCTCCTACGGATTCCTGCTCTCTGTCATGCATGACTCAAGCTCAGCCCCAGAAAGCCTCGAGTGGGGGCTGCTTCTAAGGCAAACATGTCTTACACGTTGCACAAGCTCTGCAGAATGCGAGTCAACAAAGGCTAACAATCTATAAAGTACAATCACTTTCAACAACAAAGCCCAGAGACGTAACGAGACTGTCGGGATAGGACCGGTGCCGTCTGCCCTTTAAATCATGCTCTCCGATCTGCAGGAAAACGTGGCTAGATCTCCGCGTGCCATGCCACATACATATATATACATATGTTTATATATATATATATATATATATATATATTTGCTCACACAGATCGGTAATTATGGGTTCGAAAAATCTACACCAGCATCTCGACGGGGCCCGATGATCGACATTGGTGGCGGCTGGCTGGCGAATGGAAAATATATGGCTGAAAAGCCGATGAAAGGCCAGTTTACTTAGCTCCTCTGCCGGTCGTGCATTAATTTTAACACAATTTTTTCCCAGCTTTTTTTCTACACTTTGTGGCACGCCCACTAAAGTGGCATGCCGGCTTGGTTATGTAAACACTCAGAAGAAGAGGAGGCTCCGAGTAAAGGAACCCGACGAAGGTGGATTGATAAAGGCCGCAGATGATGCCAGGCGTTGATGACGCCGATGATGAAGCCGCGGAGGATGGAGGAGCCGAGGCATACAACACAATGTGTGTGGTGTTTGGAGGTTAAAGGTTGCCCGCTTGGATTCGTGGAGGACGTGTGCAGTAAGTGTTAATGTTGCAATCTTCTCCAAGGAGCCGAGGCGCTGAGAGTTGTTCAATGGGTGGCTTTGCCGGGAATATGATGGTGAAAAAGCTGAAGTGGTGTAGTAACTTCCTCGAGGATCTTGCGAAAGTGAAAGGAGATTATGTCATGTTCGGGAAACTCAATCATACTTTTGAATTTAATACTAAGAAGGGAGTTTTTGTTTAAAATCAAGCACAAACTTGTGTACCCAAAACTCTTTATTTTAAACTAATTTACTGACCAACAAAGGAGCTCTTGGAAAATAGCATTTACAAAGGTATTTAACTCGTAGAACTGTCCTATTAAAACCAACCCATTCATTAAGTCAACGAGTAGTTTATCAGTTGTTAACCAGAGTTGCCAGCAACTTTTCGGCTTTGCCTCTTTGTGTGCGCTTACCAACGCTTAACTCTTTGGCTCATCAAGGACCGCCGTATCCGCCCCCAAGTCCCACATAGTCCCTCTCATCCCTCTGTCTCTGCCAGTGCAAAAGTCCGGCAAATCCGGGACATTAAGCGGCAACACGTTGAGCCACCAAGCCGGGCACAAATGAGCGGCAATCCACACTCACATATCATCAAAATTTATAAAGCTTTACCCCCAGCCGAAGCATGAAATGGCCAGAAAGCTTAACGCTCATAATGCCAATGTCTCCCTTGGCCAGCGGTAAATATATGAATTGGATTTTGAGCTGCCAGGGATTACGGAATGGAGGACGACAGCGAACGGCGAACGGAGCCAAATGGCTTTATGTGCGTCAGTAAATTTACACCTCGTAATCGAGATGAGTGGACACAGGACCCTCGCTGAGGGCAAAACGACCCCTAGCAGCTGTTGTCCAAGATTAGTGCCTCGCAAAAAAATCTGTCGCACAAATTTTCATTTTTATGTGCCGGAGCAGGAGCCGGAGCTGGAGCCTCTCAATGGCATTTGGGGCCCTGTATTTGCCTGGCTTTGAGTTATGGCAGGGAAGCAGTCAAGTCGCCAAACCAGCAGCCTCCTGGCGCCGCGGGCTTAGCCAATTATATAATAACAGCTAGAAGAGGAATTCACAGAAGGCGAACAACACGTACTTCATCGGGCCAGAAAGGAGCTCAATCAATGGCCCAAAAATCGCAGACCAGGCTGGTGTACTTTGTTCAAGATGCTCATCTCAAAAGGGAACTGCACAGAGAAAAAAAAAACATAAATAACGTTGTTATTATAATATCTATCTAATTTTATATCTTTAGGGAAATATTCGAAATTATTAAGCAAATATCACAGAGAATATTACAATTTTCAGTGGCTTACCTTATAGTTTTTGTATTATTAAATTTGCCTTTAAACAAATTGTTATTTATTACCTTAAAAACTTTATTTTGTATGGTATTTTCCGCCTGTTCCTTGTTTCTTCTCTGTGCAATCTTTAAAGGGCTCTCTCCCTTCAATCTTCACCCTATTGCTGGTGATTTTCTGGGCAGCCCAGCAACATTAACTGATTTGCATTTCAATCTTGGCGGCATGTGTTTAGTTTCGGCACAGGGAAACCTGTTTTTGTGGCAGGGGAGAAGCCTTAGCCTCAGTCTCAGCAGCAGCTGCCGATGTTGCTGTTGCAGTTGCAATTTCCAATGCTGTTGCAGTTGCTGTTGCCGGCAGTTGGCAGCAACAACAACACTTGCCAAGTGAGATCTCGACCCCTCTGACTTCTTATGCTTTTCAGTGCCTTGGTTTGCTTTGCTAGCACCGTGACTTAAAATGCAAATGAAAAGGCAATCATTGTTTAATCTCGGACAGCAACAACAGCAACCTCAAGGAGCAACGAGTTGCAACAGTTGTCATGCCCAGGCAAAGGGTAGTTCCACTATGAGCAGGGCTTTGCTGGAGGTGCCTTTGCCAGAAGCCAAATTTCAATGGGATTCATGATTTAGTTCCTGCTTTGTATATTGTAATATAATATGTCTGTGTGGTTAAATAAAATTAGTCAAATAATTATATGATTAATATTAAACTCAGGGTATTTATGCTAGTCGCTAATCCACAAACATCAGCTCTCCTTTTCCGTTGTTGCGATCGCCAGTCAAGCATCCCCGAGGCAACAACTGTGAGCATGTTTGCTATGGCCATGGCTATGGCCAGCCGATCCAACAGATTCAGGAAGCTTCCGAGCCCCGAGATACACAATTTTTGATAATATTTAAACAGGCTAGAGTGTCGGAGGCAGGGCAACATCGGCGACTGCAACTGCAACATCGAATGTCGAGGGAGTGCAGATTCTCGAGTGCTCTGTGATAAATTCCTGGCTTGTACCGACGGCTCTACAAGACTTTCCTATCAGACAACATGAAAATTAGATCGTTGTAATGCTGTCATAAGGAAGAGGAAGCCAACAAGCCAACAGATTTCCATGGCCATTGTTGAACTGCGGAGGGATTTATGTAGTTGATCGATGGTTGGGAAATGTTCGAGGCAATCGCTTAGATAGCAGGTAAATGAGAACCAGGAAATGGGAACGGCAATACTCTTTTATCTGACGAATAATCCTTATTCTTGTTTAGCTATTGTTAGTACTTTCCCCAAAAGCTGTTCAATATTTTAAAGTCAGCATAAAATAAACCAATTTATAGCCAACTTTAAAGCGAATTTCATTAGCCACAAACTGACAATCTGCTTGCCCCAAACTCTTGCGTCTCGGCACACTTTTAATTTCCAGCTCATTCCGTTTGGAGGCCCCAAATCCCCCATGCCAGCACACTCGAGAAACACACAGAGAAAACTCCCCAAGCCAATCGACAGCGCCAAGGTCAGAGGCGGCTGTCCACAGAAGCAGCAGGACCTAATTGGCAACGCCTTTTGCCACTGCAAGTGACAGGAAACTTTCGGGCCAAGCGGCACCGGACACCGGGCACCCGGCACCCGGCACCGGCAAACTAATTAGCCTTAAAATAAAACCAACACAGAAAAAATGAACGAAAAAAATATGTGTTTTTTTCCGAGGAAATGATACAATTTCGCGCGCTCGAAAATGGGTCTAGGTGCGGGGATGCGGCGATGGAAGGAGCTCCCCAAAAACAACACACAACTGAAAAAACAAAATTTTTAATTTAAAGAAGAATAGCGGGAATAAAAAAAAAGAGAACGTGAAAAAATAAACATCATCAGCAACAAACGAATGTCCGGCAGCCGCAAAACTTTGGCGTTGAACCAAGGACGAAGCAAGCGATAATTAACCAGAAACGACTAGGTCCACTCAGCTTTAATTCTTTTATCAGGACTCGCACTCTAATGGTCATCAATTGTGGAAGCTAATGCTATATGGATTAAAAGGATTCCCTTTTTTTAAAGCTTTTTGTATTTAAATTCCAGTCAGCAAGATATTGTTTTTTTTTTATCATAAATAATTCAAACTTAGTTCGAATCCTCTTTAGGATTAAGGGCTGTATCGAAGCACTAAGAAGATACTGATGAGAGGGCTGTGTGGAAGAGAGATAACTAAATTCCTGAACAATTAGCCCAAAGTATATACTGCTATCTCCTTAAGCCTAATTTTGAGATTATATGCTTGTCTTAATCGTCACAAGAAGAAACATCTTTAAATTTTATACAAAGTCCTTTTAAAAGGTAAAGAATAAAAAACATTTTACGATGTGTTACTACTTCTACACAAACATCAATAATAATCAATTGATTTTAAGATGTTCTCTTATACATCGAGGGTACTCTAATCTTCGCTTCCTTTTCATTGCTTCAGAAACAACGCTGGCAACACTGCTCGTCATCATCCTCTTTGGCGACTCGTTTGTCGTTTATCTCGGCTTCATTATCGCTTCATTAATTGCTAATTAACCGTGTTCTACATGGCCGCCAGTTCCCAGTTCCCCGGCTTCATAAAAATGTGCATGGCGTGGAAAATATAACCGACAGCAGGGACAGCAAGTCGGGGGGGTTTTAGCCACTTTGCTTGGCCTTTTTGTAAGTGCAAATAAGTCGAAATCATGCCAAGTGAACGCGCCCCGCGCTTTATCGCGCTTTAATCTAATGCAATTTGTAAATGGAAACGAAAACGGACCCACAAAGGATGGCACTATGTACCAGAACGGCCTCCATTTCCCTTCGCTGCCAACTTGTAAATTAAAGCAAATATTTTGCTTATTTATTTTGGTTCTTTCTCGCTGCGGCTGCTGCCTGTGCTCTTGTTGACTAGCCGCAAGGCAATTAATTAATTTATTAACGCAAATAAACAAAGGCACAAGACGAGGCCACAAACGAGAGCACAATCAAAGCGCATATGAAATGAAGAAAGTCTCCTCTCTGTATAAGAACTATGAACTAGGGGATGAGTCTTGTCATTCTTTAAGACAACGATCATAGCAGATTTATAGGAAATAGTTTTATTATAACTAGTAAGGTGGTTAACAGCTATAACATGTTTTTGTAACCAATTAAAAATCAGCCTTCCTACTAAGCTTTTAAACAATTCCAGATAGATTTTATGGTCTTTAATTGGTGAGCCTTACACTCCTTGTTTAACACTTATACAATAATAATAAATTGTAATTTTCTAGTTAAAGCCTTTTTTCAGGAACTTCTATATTACCAGAGATTAACGTTAATGATTTGTGTGTATTCCAGTCAGTTTTTGATTAGTCATAACCCCACTGGTGGCGCCTCCGAAAGAGCCCTCATCCCAGTGATTTCCCTTTCGGGCCAAGTTAAAGACAACTCTCTCAGCCTTGCTGGCATGTTGACTTGTTAAGGCCGCGTAAATAGGCGAAAAGGATTTTCCACTTGAGGAGTGCCAGGCTGCAGCGACAGGAAAAAGAGCAGTAGGTTGGGAAGAGGAAAGGGGGCGCCAAAGGTGGCAGCGTCTTTTGAGGCTGTGCTCTTCCAGTTGGCCGCCTTGGGTGGTGCGAAATCGGCGGCGCCAAGCCGCAAAAGGAGCCGGAGCCAGAGCCACGACATCGGGTTAAGAGATTAACCAACTGGTGGGGTGGCCAAGGAGGGGCCAGTCAAGTCAAGTCAAGTGGCTGACGTTGAAAGTGACCAAGGTCCCGACTGCCTTGATGTCTGGCCCTGACTCGGTGGCTCGTTTAATTAAATCAAAGTTAATTAATGCTAACGTATTCATAAACAGGGTCATCAAACACCCGAAAAGCGCCGGGGAGCGAGCTGTAGCTGAAGCTGACTGAATAATTATGTAATATTTTCGAGTCGACTCAAGGATACAAGGCCTTCGTCGCCGCCTGCTGAATATGCAACAACAGTTGCCACAAGGAGCGCCTGTCAGCGGCAGGAAGTCAGTGAACAGGGAACAACGAACAGGATGCCGATCCAGGGACCTCTTCTTACTTCCATTATTGGCATTCCCCCTGCTCCTGTCGCTGCTGGTAATTATGCCAAGAAAGGCTTAGCGAAACTTTTTGACTTTGTGCAATTAAAAATACATTTTTCAAATATTTGCCTACAACACAGAGAGATGCAAAACAAATTTTCGGAAAAGGGAAAATTGTGTCATCGGTTCGGGACTTATGATGTTACAGATTGACCCAACATCCGTTTCGTGGTGGGAGTGTAATTTTCCGGGAATTTAATTAGAAATTCTTGGGGTCGTGTCACTGTCTGGATACTGGGATTAAAGAGCTGGCGACCGCGAAGGATGTTGGAGCGGGGATTAACTTAAGTTGCTATTTTTATAAGCAAAGGTAAGAGTTCTGTTAGTTTTTTACCCTTCGAACTATAATTTCAGTGACTCATCGTTTTGGTTTAAGTGCCTTAAGCCAGGAGGATTTTCCAACATATTTAAAAATACTTTACTCCACAAATAAAATGCGCGTAATGCCGATGATTTTTCCGATTTTCATATTTTGACACGAACGTCGGAGTCAGTTTTTGGTTTATTTTCGTATATTTGTGTGTGTTTCCCCTTGAATATTCAACCATGAACGCGCACGGAACAAGTGTGCCATTAAAAACCATAAAATATTAAAAACATAATCCCATAGACGAGTATATTTTAAGCTTAATTATCGACAGGGAAAAATCGCGCCTGGAAGCGTACGTAAATGCGTCGGATAACATGGCGTAATGCCAGGCGAGACGGGAATTTATGTTCCGAACAGTTGGACGGGGGATTACGGGGCCTCCAAATATGTGCGAGTGGATAAGATCTGTTCGGGAGATTGGACACAATTAATGCCTGCCACTTGTTGCCGCCCGGCCCTTCAATCCTTTAAAGATTGAAACCCCAGGACTCTCGGACGTTATGCTTTAAGCTAAACTATTTTCTCTGCCAAATTCTTGCCGTTCACGGTGAGGACACAATGGGAATTTCGTTGTAGCCCAGACATGTTTGGTATTCGGTACACAAATCCCAAAATCCTCCGCCTCCATCTCCAGCCTCGTAAGCCCCAAACAAAAAAGGGGGGAAAAACATGACAATGAACAAGTTTTTAAACGACGCATGGAAAATTTGTTCCGTTGTATCAAATTTATTATTTAGAGATTTCCATTTCGGTTTGTTCTGCGATTGTTGAAACAATACGCGAGGGCATTACATAGTATCTATCGTGTAAATAGTTTATTTTCGGCAGTCAGCGCCGTAAAAAAATTAAACTTGCAATGATATCCCAGCTCCTCCGCTCACAAGCAATAAAACATTCAAAGGATTAAATAGAAGCTGAAAAAAAAAGATATACATATATGTGTTTCAAAAATAGTTTTGGCTCACAAGCCCCTGAAATGGCCGAATGGCAATAACAAGCAAAACTGACAACAAATTGTGCAACTTTTTGGGGGCTTTGGAGTGGGTCGATGTTTGGTATTTTTTCGTTGGGAACTTGTTGATAGCATTAAGGGGTTTAGTTCCGAAAATTCGGAGAGTTTTCTGGTACAATTTTGATAGCTTTAAGCTTAATTTAACTATAAAATGTCTTAATACTTATCAGTAATTACGACATCATTTAAAAGTAATAAAGAACTTCAATAATAAGTCAGATTAAAAAGTTTTTAAACTAGTTATAAAATCTAGTTTAAACTAAGAAACGTAATATGTTTCTTAGATATGAAATTATAAAGAAATAAATTGTATAAACATTTTCTGGGACTTTTTAAGTATTTAGATCTAGGCCTGGAATCGAGCCAACATATCTAAGCCCGATTTTCGGATCCTGATTTAAGCGTCTTGCTTGAAGTGCCAGCGGAAATTCACACCAGAAATTGTTCAAACGGAAAACACCATCAAAAAATACTAATAACCACAGTCGGCGCAATGAGGGAAATGCCTGGGAAACTGGGGAAAACTAGGGGGAGCTCCATGGCAAAAAATTGTTTGCCAGCCTCGCTGCCATTCGTCTTTTTTTTTTTTTGTCTTTTTTAAGAGAGCGCTTTGAAGCGTGGCTGCATATGCAATTACATTTTACAGCAACAAAGTTGATAACAAACAAACGGGAACCGAAAGGGGGTCTGGAAAATGTGGCTGGGGAAAAACGGGGAGATGTGTGCAAGGCATTCAACAAATTTTCAGCGTCAGGTTTCATTTGGGGCTTCTCCATCTACCCGTTGCTGCTGCTCCTTTACCCTTTACCCTTTTTCTTCTTTTTTTTTTTGTTTTACACATTTTGTTTGTTTTGTGTTTGTTTTCTAAGCTTGCATAACAAATCGCTGCGAAAAGCTTTTCAATTCAAATGAATGAAAAACGAAGGCAAAAATGTTTTATGCATGTCGATGGACGGGGAGGGGTTGGGGCAGAAAACAAAGTGTGAATGATGCGCTCGGGCCAAGTCAGGGGTAAAGGAAGGGACTTCAAGGAAGTCAATGCTGCTCACTTCCTGCCAGAGAAAAGGAGTTCAAGATATGTTGGCAGAAACTTAAAAAAAAAATCGTAAAAAAGCTCCGAAATTCATTTTCAATTTAGAGAAAAAATACTTTAAAATAATACATTTAAATTATTACCATGTCTCCAAGTATTTATTAAGATATAAGTGGTACTTCTTTTGAATAAATCTTAACTATATGAGACCAAGAAGTAACTTTTCCTTAAGAAATCTTTTAAACTGTGAATAGCATTCCATGATTACTTATATGTACAAACCAAAAAAAAAGGAACCCAAAAGAAGAAATATTATTGTTATGAAAAAGCAATTAATGGCGAAGGATAGCGGCGGGGGTGTGGCCTGCTGGCCATCGGTCCAAATTGGTAACACAAGATGGCAGCACCTTGATAAGGCGCGTGACTAATGGACGGGCAGTGCCAAACACCGAAAGTCGGAGGGTTGGAAATTAGAGAAACGACAAACTTAATGCACAAACACGGAAGCCCCGAAAACGGCGAGTCCTGCGGTCTCCTTTGGGTGTGTGGAATGCATTAAAACAAAGGCAGCGTGAAAATTTCATTAGAGCCCTCCGGGGCAGAAGTAGGCCAGAGTCATATGGCCATAAACACATGCTACACGCAAGGGTTCTCTCGTCCTCAGGACCCCGGCCAAAGCTTGGGGTCGGTGGCGCATTTATACTCACTATAATTCATTAACGATTATGCACAACCCCCCGAAAGGGCCAAACAAAAAAATACAGAAACAGCAGCCATTGGCCTCGCACAATTTGTGTTAATTTCGTTTTCGGCAAGAAACCACAGCCAAGTCCTGGCTCGTGCCCGCTGTTTTTGCACTAATGTCTGGGGCCAAGATTTATAGACATTTCCAACGAGTCATCCATCGGTCATATGATATATGCAAGGCAGTTGACTGAACCTTTTAAAGAATGTTCAGGGAATTGGTCATGGCTGAAGGATGATGCGGGGAAAAAGTCTTTAAGGAGATCAAGAAAATACGTATGTATATAGTGGGGAATGTTTGCCACAAGTTTTCCTTTAATGAGTTCAATAAATCTTTGCCGAAAGCTTACAGAAATAAAAACTCTGTTTAAATTCAAAGACAATCTGTATATATTTGTATCTTCAACTTACACAGCTTATTCGAAGTCTAGTTTATGGGATAAACAATTATTTGCAATATATTACTAAACATTGGACATTATCTGCAATGTTTGTAAAACATCGATCGAAGAAAAATCTAAGCAGGAAGGAAGGAAGATATATAAGGAAGATATACACTATTTGTCTGCTAAAAATTGTATTGTTTATGAATTTGTTAATTTTTAAATATTTGTTTTACCCCTGGCATTCGAATTTTGTAGGTGGAATGTATGTTAATTTTGCAATGTGTGCTTAATTTATACCATAGTTAAATTGACAAATTTCTAGGCTTGTCTCTTTCTTCAGAAGCAGCTAGCACATCCGTTGGGTATCTGTTGGTCTATTCGAAAGTCCATTAAATCGAGAGATCATCATGCATTACTCATAAATTTAATAGACTGTACTTGCCTCGATTTCCCCAATCCCATGGAATTCCCCAAAGTACTCAAAGTGTGCCTCCTATTATTATAATAAACTTGCCACCGCAACGAGACGAGAACAAGTAGACATAGGAAGTAGGAAGTAACAGGGCAAGCAACCCCACCGAGAATTCCAAATACCCGGCCTACGACGCACTTCTAAAATGTAAAATCAACATTACTTCCTTCCACACAATCAACGATGATTTCTTAATAAAAAGCTGTTCTCCGACTCAAAATGGGAATGGTGGTAGGGGGTGGTAAGTGCGGCAAGGGTGGCCGTGGCACAACACACAGCATAGCAAAAGCATGCTTACCCCAAGCAGAATGGAAGCAAAGCAACTTGTGCATAATACAATTTTTGACTGCGAGGGGTCGAAGTAGTAATGCTTCGTTGACTGGTGCCAATAGCGTGGACGGAGGCCCTTTGGGTCGGCGGCCTTGGCAGTAGGTGTGGGTGGGGTGTGGCGGCAGCGGGTGCTCTATATAGTCTGGCATTTTTTAATACCCAAGTGTCCCCCCGGTCGCAATAAGTGCGCTGCGCAACGCTGCACGCATACAAATGAGCCCGAGGCGTCCCCCCAAAAAGAAGAAAGACCTGAGATAGGGTCTTAAAGGGGGTGCGATGGGCGAAATAAAATGCGGGGGCGGCATGGGGAGGACTCTGAGGTAAGCAGGAAGTGGGTGGTGTAACGAAAAATGGGCGGACATAAATCGGAAATACATAAATTATTAAACATCATACAATAAGTCGTCTCAGCGTTGACATTCCTCGGGTGGTTACCCTGCTCCGTAGTTCCTCTTTTTTCTTTTCATTTCCCGCCAATCCCTTTTCAAGGCTAATGAGAACTGTATACCCTCTCTGAAAGTATATTTCGAATCTGGTAGGTACAAGGAAACATGCATTTGATTAATTTGTATTGTGGAAAATTCTGATTGATAACTTGTTGTTGCCGAAACAATAACAACAATTGCCCGTTTCTACAAGCTAATAAAGAGTTTAGCAACGATGCACTAAACTATGGTTCACACTGAGCAGCTTTCGCGAGAGCATTGAACTGCTGTTATTTATGGTCAAACCTAACCTATCATCCGCCTGCATTATTCTGAGCATCATTCGTTTGCTCTTTTTCTAGCAAGAGTACGACTGTTAAAAAGAAATGTTAAAGATGGCAGTTCTCGGAAGGGCGGAAAGCTGTTCTAAAATATATTTTCGCAAAGAGTGTAAATCATCCTCCTGCTGCATTCTGTTCGCCTGTTACTTGGAACCATTCATTTGGTGAATTTGTACTGGAAAACTGCTGATTGAGAAACTTGTTGTAGCCGAAACAACAACAACAACCTCCCCCTTCTTACATTTAGTGTAACAGGCGAACAGAGATCAGTAGAGCAGCGTTGCACCTAATCTAAACAAAGGGAGAGCAGATCTCTCGAGAGCACAAACAATTTTTTTTCCTGAGAGCGCAAAACTGTTATAAAATATATTTTCCATCTATATAGATATTCTATATAGTTTCTTTAGCTTATGCAGATCATGGCAGACGGTATTTTTGCCACGAGGAGAATGATCACCAGGAGAACATTGTGGTTTTAATCGAATCGGGAATTTTTGATATAACAAAATTATTTTAATAAATAAATTAAGGTACGTTATAATTTAATTATATATTCTCCTCACAGAAATAACAATATTATTTGTGTTGTTTTCTTTTCAATTAAAATTATGTAAGGTATTAAGTAAGTGCATATAGAGGGACCTATTAATTATGCCAAAGAAAAGATATTCCGGAGACTGATTGATTATACAGGTCACTCACTCATTTAGCAGGTTGCCAGATCCGTTTCATGACGAACTGTCAGGGGATTCTTCCGGGCTTTCCCGTCCCCGCGGCCTTGTCAGCTGTCAGGCAATAATTGTCAGTTGTATTCTTGCTCTAATGTCAAAGATTTCCCCTTCCCAGTCTCCATCCCCGCGGGGACTCATACACACATATATGTACGAGTATTTTTTTTGACAACTTCACCGACTGCGTGAGTGTGTGTGTCTGCATGTCAAGTAGCAATTGAGACGAGCATTTGGCATCTCGGGTACGCCACAATCCCTCGTCCTTGCTCCTGTTCCGATTCCCCTTCCTTTTATTCTTGCCATTCCAGTTACTTCGCATATATGACATCTGACTTCCACTTGTCAGAAAATATTTGCTCTCCAAACACAACCTCCTCCTGCCACTCCGACTCCCCGGCGGTCTGCCTGTCCCCTTCTTCACGCACGAGTTGCAATCTTTTTGTGTCCCTCAAGATTTTCCATCTGCATGTGCCAGTGTGTGCGAATGTTTCGTTAAATTGATAGAATAAATGAGCATAAATTGAAAAAAGAAATATCGATGAAACAAGGCACGAACAGAGGGTGGTGTGTGTGCCACCCGAGCAACCCTCGGGCTACACTGCACAAATCTCGGGAAAATCTCTTCGATTTTGTGGTTTAAGTCGAGGGAGTTTCCTTTCATTTCAATTATATTAAAATAATCTTAACTCGATGTGGAATTTTAATGAATATAAACTATTATATTATTCATTATCATTTAAGGGGAAAATATATGCCAATTCAAGTTTTATAATATTGTTGCTGTGTAGCACAGCTGAAAAGGGTGGCTGAGCGCTTGATTCTGGTCCTTCTCCTCCTGCTCCTTGTTACTGCTCCTGGGCACATATGGGCAATTATTTAGTGCTTTGGCACAGCTCAGCACCATCGAGCTGGGAACTCCCCAAGCAGACCGCCATTACTATCGATTTGAGGGTGCATTACCAACTATCGGAACGAGCCGATTCCATCCGAAGCCGGGGCCCCAGGACCACCCAGCGACTTTTGCCAGCGAAACTTTCCCGTTCAATTGCATGCAATCAGCAACTGGCTCGCCTCCAACTCAGGCAGAGAAACACTCAGGGAATCAGGAGGAGAATATAAACAGGACAGGAAAACTAAAACAAAGTAACGCAGCTTCACATACCCTGGGAAATAATATATATCTTTTATTTAACAAAATTTATTCCTTAAACTATTGGCCTTATCAATTGGTAAGAGTGCGCTTTCCTTTAAGAACTAAAAGTATCTTCTTAGTTTGTTCTATGTACAAATCAACATAAAACTGATGGTTAGAAATAAATCACAGAATAGGCTGTATGGGAAACGGACAGCCAGAGATCCCGGGGCATAAAGTAATTTAAAGAAGCCATAATTCCGACTCCCTTGGACCGCTCCGGTTCATGCCTATTATTCCTGGACGTCGGCTCATCGCGTGTGTTGCCAATTTGTAGGCATTCAGTCACTCATCCATCGGTCCTGCCGAGAACGTTTCCACTAGCCGGGCGTCCAGGACGTGTGCGCTGGGCGTATATCCTTCGCACACTCTCCGCCGGACTATTCCTGCTGTCGTCGCTGTTTGTTCGCGCAACCAAATTTAGACGTAATTAAATGTGAATTGTTTATTTAAGGCGCACGCTCATCCAGCCATCCATCCATCCATCCATCCAACAGACCGTGCCTCCTGCACCTCCCCTGGGACTTTCCGGGCCAAACAGCTCGTGGGCCCAATCAGGACCTCCTGCTTTTACTTTGCCAACAACTGCATTTCAGGCCTCAAAAGTTTCCCCTTGGCTTATTGTAGCCGCTCCATGCCCTGCCCCATGTTGCAATTACAGCCCCGCGGCGTCGGTGGCGGCGGTGGGTTTCAAATGAAAGCAGGTGTGTCAAATGTAAACTTGACAAGGAACAGCAGGAGCTGGCAAAGGAACAGGAACGGACACAGGATCGGGAGCTGGAGATGGAGCTTGGTGGCTGAGCAAACACGGCCGCCGCCTTGATTGACTTAAAAATGCATACACCTAGTCGTACACACTCATTTGCCTTGGGGCTGGCCGCCTATTCGTTCGGCTGTTAATAGAATTTTTTATGAGCTCCGTGGACGCATTGGCATTGTGTGAAGGAGTCACTCAAACTTGGACGAAATTACTTTATAAGTAGTTAATTTGATTGGCTGAAAGGGGAGACGCCGCCGCTGCCATGCTGCCATGCACCTGTCATGTAAGTCAATGGCAAAGTTTTGAATGGGTTTAATTGCCGGGGAGGGCCAAGAACTTTCATAATAATATTTAGCCAACTAGGAATATACCTAAAAATAGTCTTGTAGTTGGCAAACTCTAAATTGCCTCAGGCTTTTTGAATTATCCTTGAATTTAGAATGATAATTTAACTTGTTTGTGGAAATTCAAAATGTAAAGAGGCCCAAAGGTGAGTAAAGGCTTGGAAAATACAAGTCACACATTCTTAAATTGTATAAACATCACTAAAAAATTATTAAAAAATAATATTTCAGCATAAGAAATTATTTATTTATTTTATTTCCGAACCGTAAGTTTACACAGAAGTTTACACAGAATTAAACGCTTAAAATAGTGCCACCCCGTGCAGGTTCATTCAGCAAATTAATCACCATAACAACAGGAGCTAATACACAACCAACAAGCCTATATATCAGACAATTAGCGACAATAGAGTAAACACGGCTCAGTGACAAGTGAAACAAAACAAAAAAACTAAGTAAACATCGAGACTAAAGGGATGAACATTGCACCTTCAGCCACGGCTCATAAATTCACCTGAATGCACTCAACAACAACCCCCAGAAGTTGAGGGAGGAAATATAGCTTGGTAAATGCAAAGCTACTAGATCACTATCACCAACAGCTCACTATCAGTTACTATAAAAGAATAAAAATATTCAACGAATATGAGCAAGACTATTAAAATTCTCAGGGGCAATGTGTGGAGGATGGACTGCTCTTTCCATTTGGCCAAGTGAGAACAGAAACCCTCTCAATGGCAACAAATCCCAGTTGCAGTTCACACTGCACCATACTGCAATTAGATACGAGACCGATAATGCTTTAGCTCAGGGGGCTTGAACACGTCTGCATATATCCATATCCATATACACCCCAGTGAACCTCAGCCGGTCACGTGTCCTTCACAGGATATTACTTTTATCGGCCACTGCTCAGACACACTCCCGGGGCAGCTGATAGCACCCCGAACCACCAGAAAACGATAACTGCCTTTGGTCTAATCGCAGGACAACGATCAGTTTTCGCCTCGGTCTGTGTCTCCGAAATTAATTTCAGCAAATTCATTACGACCGAAAAGCACATTAACTCGATAAGTAATTTCGCACAAAACGGAGTCAAGTCAACCAAAAATGTGAGCCAGGAAATTGAAATTTATATTTGGTTCCTTGGGGGTTAGTCAAAGGTTTTCCTTCGAGATAAAGAAGAATGGGTTGAGCTCGGAAAGTTCAAAAAAGCATCATTAAAAATATGAAATCTTTTAATGCAATCTTAGGATTTACTTATTCCAAGGGTGGCTCCTCAAAGCAGTCCTTTTTCAAAATAAACGCTTTGTTTTTATTTGTTTCTTGTTAATGTGGAAACTATATTTTTTAGAAATCCTATATTAAATAGAAAGTACAGCAAACCTTCAAATTAATTCAGTCTTTCAACAGCCCGTGTTTTGTTTACAAAAAAGACGCAGAATGGAGTCCCCAATCGAGCCGCCGCTCTTTGACAGGATCTGTTGCGGAAGGGAACCCCACGGGGGCATCATCAGAAACCACCCAAATCCCCATTCCCGTCAGAATCCACCCCGCCGCCTACCAATTACCAAACAGAGGCCGGGGTTCGAAGGCAGACCTGTCTAGGCTGCGGTGCAGACATCATTTATCAACTAACCAAACAAATCAAAACGATGCCGCGCAGCCCGAAAACTAAAACCATGGCAAACACACAGGACCCCGGGTTGGGAGAGCGGCGGCAGGAGCAAATACAGAAATGAAAAATGATTTGAAACGGATTACAAGCTGCTTTCATCATCAGCTTCAGCATCGGCATCATCAGGCGGCATCATCAGCAGCAGAAGCAGCAACAGAAGCAGCGGCAGTATTTCCGAGTATTTCCAGCACACAGAAATCTATTTACGCAAAACTTTCGTTGGCTGAATGCAAAAACTCCAGCCGAAACAGTAGCTGCGAATGGTTTAACACTGAGAGAAAAAACGATGCCTGTTTGTGGTTAAGAAAAGTTGTAAACTAAGTAATAAGGAAGAATTAACAGAGTTTCCATTGGTGGCTCCTTTTGGATAAGAGGAATAACTTTCAAAGATATTTTAAATAGATTAATGTTTTCAAATTAAATATTAGTATTAATAATAAACTAAATAAATATATAGTCGTCTGATTTTATCATTAGAGCCCGAGTAACCACAAAGATCTTTGTCCGAAGACAAGCAGAAGTCCATCTGTTTCCATCCTAGCCAAGTTGCCTCTTTAGAACTAATTGCTTAAATAATAATGAATTAATAAAGGCAAAAACGAATGCTTATAAATAGTATACATGTTTTTCTCTCTGTGTCCTTTCGAGTTTCGGGTCTGGCTCGACATTTTCTGCACAATCACTTAACATCATTAAAATGAAGCGTAAATGAAAATTGCGCTCGCTCCAATCCCAAACCCCGGGCCGCCCTGCTAATGTCGCTGGCATTTTGGAATGCTTCGTGCAAATATGAAAACGCAGCAAGGACAGCTGAGGGGTCCAGGATTTGGCCGGGCGAGTCTGTGGAGGGAGTGGCAACATCATTCATCAAGGATTTAGTTAAACGACGTCGAGCGGAGAGCGCTGGGTCTCGGGCTCGGGACCCGCTCTGGGGTTCGGGGACCATTCATCATCATTCGTCTGGGATTATGCTTTTTAAACATACGATTGCTGTCAACAGTGTCGGTGTTCGTTCGAGTCCTGGGCCCTGGATCCTGCCCGAACGAATCCAACTGCGCTGGACTGCTGCTCTGAATGGGCTTCCGAATCGAACTGAAAATCGTTTCGGGATCCATTCAAGCTTTTCCCGGTCTCCGGCATTAGAACAAATCAACCGGGGGACCATAGAGCGCAGAAATCCCCCTAAATACCTCCCATCCCATAAATCAATCATGTTTGCAGCAGCGGCAGCGGCAGCAGCATAATTTATTAAGGAATTTTTACAAATATTTGTAAATAATTTCGGGGCGAACACAATCTGCTACACGACACCCGGCAAACAGTGGAGTTGGGCGCAGTGCATTCGGGGATTAGCAGCAGCCGACAACATGAAGGACAAACGCCAAACAAACAAGCCCCACAGAAACAAAAACATGTCTGTCATCCTGACAATTGGCTTTGGCTCACTGCCGTCCGTCTCTCACCATTGACAGGATGTGATCTCCAGAGTGGGAATGGGAACTGGGAACGGGAAGACCAGATGACCGGCTATACAAACAGCAGTACGGCGGCGAGCATAGAAGGCTTGTCACAATCACAACATAACACTACGCAACACAACACAAGTCGCAGACGACAGGGCTAAGCTCGTCTGGGAATGGGCTCTTAGCCAACTGGACAGCTGGTGACTCTTTCTCTCTGGCCTGGCATGGGAAAATCTGGTCAGCAGGACAGTTGCATGTCGCGTTGGAATTGGCAGCGAAACTCACTCAATTTAATTGAAGCAAAGAAACTAGTTTCGATATGAATTTGATAAACAAACCTGCAAAAAGGCTGTAACCTGACTTTTAAGTTAATTATAATAATAAATTGTTTATAGTGGATGTAATAAGCATAAACTATTCTTATTTTGCATACCCCCCATGATTCACCATGGGCTTTACGCTCTCACATGGCATTTCCGCTGCTAAAAGTGAATATGAAATAAATAAGGCAAACAAATGTGTTTATTAAATTAACACACGCAGCAGCAGCTGGGCAGCTTGGCAATTTCACTTCGCATCTTGGGGGACACAATTATCATAACAATAATTTAAGATCCGAGTGCGAAGAAACTTAAGAGCAGTCCGGCCTGGTGGCTTATTCATTGAAGTGCTGCTGCTGGTGGGGACAAGTTTTCGTGCGAAACAATAAAATCAATTTGAATTCCTTGCATAAATTTTGGAGCCGCCAGTCAGGCGATAATTATCGATTGAGCAAAGGCAACCCTGTGAGGCTCGTAAGTCGTCGAAACTGTTATCGAGGCGCCGCGGAGGTGGCGGATCACGGGATGACTGACTTATTGACAGAAAGTGTTCCGCTGGTGAGTCACCAGAGCTTATGTGTACCTTTCTGCGGTTGGACCAGGGAATCTGCTAATTGATTGATTGCACGAGCCGGTGACTAACACAAGAAAAAATAAATATAAATAAAGTCAAAGAGAACCAAATATAAACCCAAGGCAAAACCAAACGCAGTGGAGCTATAAGTGCCGCATGGCATTTTTAATTAGGCATGCCCGGCTGGTCCAGGGCCAGAGAGCTCTTAAATAATTCAAAGCAAATTATGCGACAGTTCCCACAAAGAGCCGAAAAAGAGGAGAAAATAAAAATTGTGCAGACCAAAAAACGTTTGGGTAAGCACTTAACCCTTTTTTTTACCCCAGCCCAAGGAATGTCTATAATTATTTGCACTTGTGTAAGTCAAAGTTTGCGGACGCCGAGAAGCACCCACCACCAGTCACCCATTCCACCCACTGGGGCAGCCGCAAATAAAGAGCGTTGCAAAAGAAATGTCAATATTATATTTAAGACGTCGTTGGGTCTCCTTCGCCTGGGTTCTCCTCCTTCAGCCAGCCAGCCGGTTGCGAAAAATTCATGAGGCAAAACACACAAATCAGCAGTAAAAAGGTAAACGCATTTCTACTACTCCTCCTCCTTCTGGGCAGAAGCTGGGGAGACACACAAAATATTATAATTGCCCAACCAAATGGAAATAAGTTCTGGCGTCTTAAGTGCCATTGGTACAACGTCAAGAGGGGGAAAGGATTCTGGCAAGGATCACAGCATCGGGGAGAGGATAAGCGGCCATGACATCTGACTCATCTTGGGGAGCAGCTGACCAAGAGCAAGCAGATTGACGCGACAATTAATTCGGATTGAAGGTGAGCTTAACCTGAAGATTACGTGAGGAAGTCAGCGGAGGTTTTCTGATTTTTTTATTTGTTTATCTGACTTTATTCAGGGATGTCCGTTTTGCTGCTTATGCTTATACTTTTTATCTTTAATTAGGGTAAATATTATTTCAGACCCGGTTTCCCGCGACAAGGGATCTTCGACCCTATAAAGCATATATATTCTTGATCAGAATCAGCTGGCGATACCTATTAGCATTGTCCGGCATTTGAAACAACAGAAGTCAGAGACTATAAGAGCTAGAGATACCAAATTGGGTAACAACCTCCATATCTGTTGCAAGCAGATTAGGATTGTTCTGAAAAATGGATAGTGAAAAATTCTGATAGTGGTTTTTGGTATAATATAAAAAGATATGAAATAAATACATTTGTGCGGAAGTGCTGTAAAAATTTGAGTAAAATCGGATTATAAACAATGAACTAATATATAAAACAATAAATGCTATGCCACAATGCCATGGGTATCCTGAATCTTATGGTTTTTAATGGGATTCGAATTACTTACTTCTTTCTATTGTCTTATTCTAAAAATAAAAACCATTCGATTAAAAACTTTTCATCATTTCACTGATCAACCATCAATATCTTAGCTATTTTCTTTTGTTTTCATTTCAGCTTACACTTTTTCGCAGCAACTTTTTCGATTTCCTTTCGGACTAGTTCGGACTCTTCGCCGCAGATGGCAAGTTGGCAACTTTTTAGTTACTTTCGAGCAATTTTATTGCCACCGCCTACAGCTTGAGTCAATCCCTTGGATGACTCATCCGGAATTCAAATGTTATCAAGCTCTTATCCAATAAATTTTTGGGGACAATGTAAGCGAATTCCGCTATTCCGGGCGGGAGAAGGCAACTGCCCTGTCTCTGGGCCAATTAAATTGTTTTCGCCATAAAAATGTGCAGCTACCGGGGGCCAAAAATCGGGGGAAAGTTTGCTGAGTACGAGAACTAAAACTAAAACCAAAAGCCTCACGATCCGTGGCGAGCGATAAAAATGCCAGGGAACGCGGCGAATGAAATTTTATCACACTGGCCAGCAGGATATTTGTGGAAGGAAGGGCATGACGTCGCACGTTTTGGGCATTCGTCTCGATTGCAGTTTAGTGCAATCAAAGAGGATTCATCTGGGCCACCCAGCCCAGTCCCAGTCCCCGTCATAGCCCATTCCATCGAGAAGTGTCCAGCGAAGCGTTTATAATACCAGACTGCGATGAGGCCACCAGCCGCCAGGAACCAGGACCGCCGAGAACACCCAGCGAGTCTTAAACCAAAGAAATTAGTGTAAAACTAAAATCCGATTTGGGAAAACAATGTGATCAAACAGGGTGGCCGTTTGGTAGTTGCGTTCGGTTTTTGGTTGTGGGTTGGAATTGGGATTGCGTTTTGGTGGTTGCTGGTTGCTGGTCCTGTGGGAAACCCACGGCTCACTTAGGGGTAAGTTCGCTGAGCCATCGATAGCGGAGATCTGCAGGGAGAGAAATTATTTTAAAATATATCTTTATTTGTTTTAAGTCCTAAAAAATATAACAGATCTAGATTCGGTTCTAAGGGAAGGTAAATTACATTTTTTACTTACTTAATAAATCCAAATAAATAACTATAACAATGTTAAGATTAATTCCATAATAACAATATATATATTAAGCTAAAATAATAATATTTTGATCATTTAAATATTAATATCGAATAGTTTCCTAAAACTGTTCTGAAACTAACTTTCTAAAGTTAAATAATTTTAGTATCAGTAAATTAATCCAGGAATACCAATATTATAGAATATATATGTATATTTTTTATATTTTATATTTTTTAATGAACATGTTTCTCTACATGTTCCCAAGCTTTTCTGCGAGCTACTTCAGCTACTTCCCTTTTCTCAGTGTATCTCTTACTGGTAGTTTTGTGTGGCTAATCTGTCTCTCATGGGTTTTCCACTGATTCGCTCTTATATATTATTTTTTTTTTTGCTCTTCCTTTTTATCAGTTGCTAAATATCTGATGGTCGCAGCAACATTTTTATGGCAGGGCGTTCTATTGAATTAGAAAATGAACGCATATGCAGGAGAGACGGACTCCTTCGGTGTCTGCCTCGATATCTCGCGGATTTGCGACTGCCAGAAATTAGTTTCTTACGCTTGAATTTGCCTTAACACACACTCGAAGTGCTCGGGGGATTTGAGTATAATTCGATTAGAAAGGGATTATGGTTCCGGGGAAACGAGGAATGAGGCTCTTCAAAACTATATGTATGAGTAGGGTTCCACGTTGCCCGTTCCCCCCCTGACACTCCCATATCGCAACATATCCTAATGGGCGAGCTCCGTCCGCCGGCACGCGTTCTGATGAATGATGTATCGAATTTTTGAGCTGCAAATGGAAGCGGAAGCGAATCTCTAGCTAGCGAAGGAAGTGCTGAAACAACAGCGTAAAGCTTTTAAATGGCCATATGGGGCCCCACGGAGATTGGACATGCCTCTGGGGGGTTGGAGGACTCGGGCCACCACTCATAGATCAGGCTGGTGACCTCTTAAGTGGATGACGCTGCTCCAAATTTGATTGAATGTCAGGCGAACCAAAGGCATCTTCGTCCGGGGAGAGTACTTTATGAATGGTCCTGCAAGATGCCTTAAGGGATGACCGGAAGATATTGTATTATGTTTATCATGGGACCTTATTCTTGCATAAGTGTTTAATAAAATAATTTATATATGAATAGTAATAAGAGGTACTTCTTACAGTCTGATTAATGGTAATAGCCAAAATACCCCTAGGCTTGCAACATGTACTTCAGTTCAGACTGTTCCTGCTTTTAGAACACTTCGCTTTGCAGATATATGTTCCTTTTCAATTTCCCCCCCGTATCAGTGCCTGTCCAACCCTTCACCGCCCCACAGACCCGAAAAGTAATTCATGACCCCCTCGGACAAACAATAAAGAGTAGAAAAACCTAACCGAAACCGAAGAAAAAGGCCAAATGACTTTGCCCAAAAACGGCATCCACCTTTCACCAGAAGGAATCGCAGCCAGCAAGCCAGACAAAGCGAAGCCTGACCCAAAACTGTCAAGCGGCCTGCAGTAAAAGCGGTCTGAACTGGCAGGAGAGGTAAAAGGAAGGCAAGTGTGCGAAATTGATTTAACCACGAACTGCTAAACGATGCGAAATGGATGCAAGATGAAGGAAAATGGTCTAGGCCGGCGGTGTGGATTTCCGCGTATATAATTAAGCTGTCAGATTATTGTGACATGGCAACACCAACGGCAGAATTGTGCCAGACCTTTGGCGGAAAGAGTAAATTATATTGTCGCATTGCCGAATAATAATAAAAAAAAAGGGTAGAAGCGCTATAAATGGAGGGTAACACACAAAAAGTGTGTATATTTGACACCCCATGCATTAATAACTGTAATTTTCCATCGTCCACCCCCCAACCCAGTGCTCGATTTTTGCACAAAAGGGTTGCAATTTATAGCCGATTAAATGCCTGCTCCTGGCCAAAGGACCTCCTACCTTCCACGGCGCAGATTCGGGTTCGTTATCCCCGCTTCCTGTTTCGCACATTGTGCAAAAATGTCTCGCGATTCGAGCCCCCCGCAGTCGAGCTCATAAATCGTCGTCCTTCCGTCACTCAAACGCTGGCATTGTCCTCTCCTTATAACCTCGAATGTATCCCGCTGAGTCCTAACTGGGCGACTTGGATTTTAATAGTGCGGCAACTCCTGGCCGAGTTAAGGAGATTCGCGTCGGTCAGGGATTGCGAAACAGTTGCGAGCTGTTTGTTGGTTGTGGAGGCGATTGTCAAATATTAATAACATCGACAGCACCAGTTCAAACTGAGTGAGAAATAACGCTGACAAAGTCAACAAATAAAAGGGGAGAAAATATGGTTTTTTGCTGGTCCTTGACAGTGCGATTAAATATCACGGATATAAAGCTTTTGGCTGATGGCCAAATGAAAGTTAATGAATATTCAACGGCATAAATATTCAGTTTAACTAAAGTGAAATATGTAATATATTTTATACTTAATTTGAGTTTTTTTATGATGGTATTCCCATGGCTAATGGAAGAGATATATTAATTTCAGTGCCTCCGAGACATAGTTCCTCGGAAAAAAAGTTCGTTAGGCTGCCAGAACAATACGCTTGTTGGGAAAAATAAACACACATTCCTTTTCTGCGATCGCAAAACAATATCCTGCCATTTGTATACATCCCCATATTCTCCTTAATTCCCCTCGGAACACCCCATTTACATGGCCCGCGTTACACACTCGCCGGGTGAAAGCCCGAAAGAACAATTTTTCTTGCCAAAAACTGCGGCTGCGTTTTAATTTTCTATTGAAAATTGTTAAAAGGAACGCGTTTCTTAGGATGGAAGGATGGTGCGAGGGTGGACCGATTTGTTTGCCGGCCGAGGGTAGAGCGAAGAGAAATGGCTGACGGGAGGTGGGAGGGCGGCAGGACCAGGCCAAACCATAAAAGGCAAAAGGGAAGAGACCAATGAACAAAAGAAATTAAATGCCTTAAAGGCATTTTTTAACGATACACAAGATGGCCGGAGCGGAGCGGAGGAGCGGCAGCAGGGAAAGCGAGAAAAACATTTAAGAAAAACATCATCTCCGAGTATTTGCCTGAAACCACAAATTACTTACAGCACGGCGGGTCGTCTAGTGGGCGTGGCAGGGGCCGGGCCCGGGCCCTGCCAAGCCCAAAGCGAAACCAACAAAAACAAGAATATATTCTATATATATGTATATAGAGGGTCCGCCATATGACCCAACTCCTGGCGAATATAAAGCGTATGCAAAAGAGGCAGCTCACCAACAACAGAGGGCACAACAACAACAACAAAAAAATAGAAAAGCGGAGCAAATTTTTTACCGTGTCCAGTGGATCCTTTTCCGCTGGTTTCCTATCTTCGCCGCAACTGAAAAACTTGCAATAAACATGGAACAGGAACAGGAACAACAGTCGAGGGGCTCCACCGTTGCTCCTTTGGCAGCTCCGCTTATTGCATTGACAGGACGAGCAGGCACAGCGAAAAAATATATATTAAATCGGGTCGTACTTCTAGTTTGTGTTTCTAAGAGAGCGTGTTCCTTTAATGTCACATATTTTGGTAATTATCCTTTGCTTTTTAGCATATAAACGATCTCAGTCGAGCTGTTATTAATTAGTTATAAATTGTTATTGTATTTACTTGTTTTTAAAGACAAAATCTCCTTTTAGAGTTTTTAATCGCCTAAGAAGTGTCTCTTTTATTTTAATAAAATGATTCCTTTTTCCCTAATGTTTCTGATTTTAGTTTCTAGTTTGATTTCTCTGAGTGGGCGGGAATTGCAACCGGCCTGCAGATGCAGTTGCGAGTGGAGTCCTGCGCCGAGCTGTAGGATCGGGACCAGAAGAAGCAACAAAGGCGGGCAGCCTTTTAAATGAAAGATGTTTTCTGTTTTTTTTTTTTTGCTCTTTTCTACTTTTTTGTTGCTGCTCACATTTACACACAAATGCGGGCGAGTTTCCTGCTGAAAGGAAACAAGAGTCCCGAGTTCGCCTTTTGATGTTTATCCTAGCACAAGGAGACGAAAGGAAGGCTTTTCCCCAACAACTGGAGTTTGGGACACACTAAGGATGTGAGGGGGGGAAGTACTTTACTTTTTGGAGCTTTCTTTCCTTGCTTCTATGTAGTATGATGTGGCCAATAGAGAATATCGCTTAAACAGCATAGAAACTGGAGACAGACTTTAGGAAAATGGGTAAATAATTTAAATCAAAGCAAGTTACTATATAGAACATTATTCGAATGTCTTTAATGAGATAATTGTACTCTGAGTATAGTTAAAACTTCTGCAATATATGGCTTAACATGTTATTGCCACCTTTGAAACCAGCCAAGCTGAAATAAACCAAAAGAGCTCTCAGATGCTACTAACAAGTGTGTCGGAAATAAATCTTTGGTTGTTCCCATTTCATTCCGCAGACTTCTGCACACTTCCTGGCTGACCAGAAACAATTTTAATGAACCTCCTGTTGGCTTTCCAGAAAGCAGCTCCACAATTATCACAGACCGGCTCCAACTCTTTAACGGAGTCAGCCCCCGGCCACAATTTCCTCACCCATGTGCCGTAATAAAAAGGTGCCAACTCTTTAAGAGTTCCACAGGAGGAAGAGGCCCAGTGTCTCGGCCGAGAAAACGAGAATGGAAAGAACTCCAAACGAGAATCGTTTGCCAATTTCCTGCACAAATTGTACACTTTACCCCTGCCGCTCTCGTTTTTAGTTCTAATTAGGAAAACCCGTATAATAACTCCTGGCCGGCAGATAAGAGAGAACAGAGGCCGAGGCCGAGGCCCCGTCGCAGTTCATTCATTCGCTTTTGCCCCGGGGGCCACAGTGTGCAAGAATGGTTCTCTGGCTGGGACTGAGGCTCAATTTGCTGTTTGGCCAATACCAATGCCTAATGAATGGGAGCAGCGACAGGGGGTTAGGCCAACTCCGACTGCAGTTCCCCAGCTAAGCTCACTGCATATGCAGACAATAAAGAGCCAGGCCGCCTGGTTTTTCCATCATTTTCGTGAGTTTCTCTGCAAATGAGCAAATGTCATAATCAGGCCAGTTTCCAGTTCCCAGTTCCGGCCGCAAATGTGTGAAGCCAGCTGCCAGGGGCCTGAAAAATTCATCTAAATGTAAGGGGAGTCTGCCTCACAATGGTATACACCCAGCAAAAAAAGATATACACTTCTGAAACGGATTAAACGAGATGGTATTAAAATTTGGAAATGATTTTTGTGTAATAGGATTTGACTTAAATGTTTCCTGGATACTAGTTAGGAAAATACCGATTCTTTCCATTAATGATGCCATCGCTTAGACTATGGATGCTTGTGGTGACATCTCACTTTCGAGTGTTATTTTTGCCAAGGAGCAAGGAGTGCAACACCCATTCTGGGCTCAGGATTCCCCTAAACCACGAGGAGCTGCTTCCCGGCTCAGAATGCGGCACAAACTTTGTCTCGCTCACTTCAAAGTGTCATTAAAGTGTTAATTGCTTTCCGTCCCTCCTTCCCTCCTCCCCCACGTGTGTGTGTGTGTGTGTGTGAGCTTAAATAAAAAACAGAAACCAAACAAAAAAAGATGCAAAAAAAAGAGTGCAGATCCGTGGGGGAAGGCAGCGGCGCCGTTTGCTTGCCGGAACTTTGGCAAAGTGGGAAAAGGAGAAAAAGTGGCGCAAACGGAAGTTCGCAATTAAAGCGTTAATTGTGTTAATTTCTTGCGAATTTCACCAGCTCCGACGAAGACAAGGAAGATGTATTACAGGCAGATGTGTGGCCACACTGAACTAGTGCCGAATGCCCCGCATTTTGCACGGCACAAAGCCACAAATCAAACAATGGCCACCCACACGAAATGGCCGCGGGAACAGCACTAAACGAACAATTAAGGAGAGCGCTGCCAAAGTCTAGACATCAATCATAAAAAACTGGATCACAAGAGTCCTGCCTGCCTGACTGCCAACCGAAGGAAGGAAACAATTTATGCCTATATGGCGGCCATTAAACGGACCTACATCTCCCCACATACATGTCTTTATGGCCCAGACCCCAAGGCTTTTGAGCAGTTAAAATCGCATTAAAGCCTCCAAATGAAAATGACTAATTGGACAGATGGAAAAATCAAAGAGGTCCAATCAGCAGAACGGCCAAAAGCAAGCTTGTAAAGCCACTCTCGGATACCATATGTATCTGTGAGATGCACAAAAGGTGGAATGTCGCAGATGAATGCCCACGATTCTGTCCCTTCTCCGGGGTCTTCAACATTAGCAACAAAGCCTTTCAGCTTTCGGCAAACCTCTCTGAACCAAGCTGAACTGAACTGATTAAGCTGCATTGGAGCGCAAGGTTTCTGTTTATATTTATACATTTCTCTTCTTTTTTTTCAAAGGGAAAAGATCTTTGTGACCAAGGCTGACTGACTGCTGACAGCTGTTGACTGAGGCCGATACAGGGTGACAAAAATGTGTCTGCAAAGTATGCCTTATTTTATTTATTAATTACTTAAATAAATAATAATATATATTAGTAAAACAACTAAGAGATCCTAGGTAAACTGAATTGTGAGCTAATAAAATGTTAAAGAAGTCTGGAAAATATTTATTATGTAGCCTCTTTTAATTTATTATTTATTTGTTTAAAGGGTATCCCCGTAATGCCAGCTTTAAGCCCATTTCGAGGCCCTCAAAAGGGCCTCCATTTTCCATATCGTTCCAGACCCCTTTTTGAGGTTAGTGTCGTCTGAGTACTTTACGACACATCGTCACGCTTTTGTGACATTTTGTCCTTTTTCCGCCGCCCCGTATTGCCCTCAGTTCGGTTTGGTTTCGTTTGCTTTTGGTTGGCAGCACTCAAGACTTTTGCTTTTTTCGGCCACTTTCAACGGATGCCCGTACAATGGACTTAAAAATTCTCTTTCAACACTCTGCCCAGCGGTGCTAAGCATGCAAAAGCTGTGGAGGAACCCAAACAACAACGGGGCCAGAGCGATGGCTCAGAATCGTCCGGCGAATGAGCAATCCTTTTATGGTCTTAATGCGATTGATGGTCCATCGTCTCGTCTCCACATTTTCAGTCGCAGTCGCAGTCTCAGACTCAGTCTCAGTTTCGGCGTGTTTGACAGCCGCCGACGGACAAGAGACAACAGACAACGGACAACAGACAACGGACAGCAGCGTACAACGAACGCAGATTGATGGATCCCCACATTAAGCGGATGATGTAGGAGACAATGATAATTTTTTCGTTATTGTATTCCGGCGAATCCAAAGATTGCCCTGGCGGAGAGCAAGTGGAATAACTTTAATAAAATCGAAAATCGCATAATTTTCGAGTTCCAGGAACGGGTTAGCCGGCCGCCCATTAAAGTTGGCCGAAAGTACATCGCATCCTTGGGCTGATTTTCAAATGCGGTTGTATCTTTGAGTTCGACGGGAGTTTCTGGACATGGAATGGGCGATTTGTCATCAGCACGAGGTTCGTTTGAGATGTTTTTGTAAAACTACAAAAATATTAAATTACTTTATTTAAAAACAGAATGTAAAGTATAAATGGTAACGGTTTTAATGTAATAAATAAAATAAAAAACTGGATTAAAATCGCAGTTTAAATTATTTAAAAATATTTTATACAACATTAAATAATATTTCTGCTATTTTCTACTCTCTTAATTCAAACAACTTTTAAAACAGCCATCGCCAAGGGGAATAATCTCCAATTTGACGGCCAAGTCCAACAGGCTTCCATCATCGTCTTGCAGATATTCCCTGGCTTGGGCTTTTGGGTGCCGCAGAACCCAAAACATTTTCAGTCGGCTTTAATTTAATTTACCCTTATTATATGTAGAACAAAAGGCAAAGGAGGCACAAAGTAGAATGTAAAACGGATGCAGAGGCCGATGTACATATATGACTACCGCAAAAGGATAATGGGGATCATTAGGCGTATTATCGGCAGGGATGTGTGTATGCCAAATAAATTGAGTCTCAATTTGGCTCCGATTAGCCCCGTTAATGATTATAATTTCGGGGGTATTTCCATCCACTGATTCACCGAAGAAGACCTATGGCTGCGACGTGGGAAACTCTCTGTCCGAGGCAATTGTTTGCTCCTATTAATTGCTTAGTGACTCCAAAGCCAAGGCCCAACTGCAAGTCGCATATCAAAAGCGTAGCCAAAAGGCTTGAGAAAAGAATGCCAGGCATTTGTCTTCTTCACGCCAGAATGGAGAGGGACAGGTACGAGCGGGCCATCGGGTCGTCGGGCGCTAATTTAGTAAAACTAAAGCGGAATGCCAAGACAGGCACCAGTTGGACGAGAAAAATTACATATAAAAAACTAGAGTCAACCAGGCAAGACCGGCTCTGGCCCTCATCTCTGCGAATGGAGGAAACCACCCAGCTCAATTATATGTATTTGCACAATTCACAATTAACGTATCAAAATCTGTGCGCTAAACTAAATCTAATTACCAGGCAATGGTCTCAGGCCATGAAGAAAGAGCAGGAATAAACTCTAGAAGACTAGAGGAATTGGGAATACTCTTTGACATATGAAGGAACATTTGTTTCTTTAATTTTTAGTATAAATATAACTACTACTAACTACTAACTAAATGTAGTTATTGCATAAAATATTCAGAGGAATACACTTTGAAATGGAACAAAAAGAAATCAAAAGACAAGGAAAATATTAAGTTAAAATAATTTATATATAATTTATTATTAGTAAATATTGTATTCTTGCTTTGGTTTATTTTTTGTGAACCCAATTGAAAAAGGGTAAATTGATGGCTTGAGATTGGGCCTACATTACAGCCACAACCACAGCCAACGCCAAATCCCATGGGGCGGTCAGTGGCGGCAGATTTCTGTGCTACTTCCGACAGCCGCGCAGAGTCGGAGTCGGAGTCGAAGTCGGACTTGGATCTGGGAGTCGCAGTTGGACTTTGGCTAAATGCTCCAATGGCGTTGGCTGCCATTTGTCAGGCAGCCGACCGCAAAATAGTTGCACTCACTTCTTTGTTGGTGCTGCAGCTTTTTTGTTGCCTGCCCGTTTGACGCGATAATAAGAGCGATGAGGGGAGCCAAGGAACCGCAGTCCCGAACCAAGACCCCAACTCAGACCCCATCCCATCCCATCCGCACCCGTAGTGTGAGAACTACTACTGGCCCAGGTTTTTTCTTGTTTTGTTTTATTTTATTTTTTGCCCGTTTTCGCTAGTTTTCGCGAGGAAAATAAATACCAATCTACATAAAAGTGGAAACCAAATAAGAAAAACACAGTCCGTTTGCTGGCCATTTGTAAGAGAGAGAGAGAGAGAGGGGGAAGAGGAAAACCTGCTCCAGTCTGCCTTCTACAGTCACTCGATGGCCGGAGAACTGGGGAGTCGCAAGAAGTGGACAAAAACGCGCTGGAAACGAAGCTAGAAAACCGCAATGGATCAGGGATGGTACTGCCATGGGACTTGGTCTTCTCCAGGGTTATGATGGAACGATATGGATCACTGCTGCTTGATTGTTCTATTTTTCTAAATTATATAATATTTTAAAAACAGTACTCAATAGAGTATACAATTTGAAGTATTAAAAAGTAATTTATTCTTTATGATAACTCTAAGGTGACATTTTCGGCTGACTTGAAACCAGAAGCAACTCGTGAGTCACGAGCTCATCTTTTCGGTTGGCCAACTGGGCATCTGGACTGGGAGGTTTTGCGGTTACAATTTGGAGCAGAGGCCGGGCCCCAGTCTAGTTTTGATGAAATTGCTCGAAATAATAGGGTGAAAATGCTTTGGTGCTATGCTGCTGCTGCTGCTGCCTGCACTGGTGCTTGTGCTTCGCTTTGCTTTCTGCGCTTCGCCTTTTAACTCTTTCGCGCTTTGGCTGTGAAAGACCGAAAAGGCGTTAGCTGAGCTGAGCCAACAAACCGATTCCCGCGCACAAAAAAAGAAAGAGTTCGGCACAAAAGTCTGGGTTCAACACGCACAGGGGAGTTTCCTTCTTGTTTTTTCTTTTTTTTTCTCCCCTTTGCCGTTTTTATTGCGAGCAAATATACAAAAAGTGGGTGAATATAAAGCCGAGTGAAAGATTTGTGGTGCACACTCCTCGCTGCTGCTGTGTGTGTGTGAAAATTGGAGTTAGACTTGACAAAGCTGAGATTTCCATGCGGTTGCCAAATGATTTCTGTACGAAGGCGAAATAAATGCACTCGTGTGAGGAATTCAATTAGCGATTTGCTGTGTGGGAACAGAGGAGATCCAAAAGATAGTTGGCTATCGCATTCCAAAGCTCAAAGAACTCACCTTGAATGGGGATTTATGTGCACAGAAAACAAATGAAGTCTTTATTGATTCAATAATAATATTTGTAGATTTTTTCTGCTAATAAAAGAGGGAGTAAAAGCTTAAAGAATAATAAACTTAATCGGATATTTAACATGAATATCTGATTTATATTAATGCATTTATTCATATATTAAAATTGCTGTATATTCCTTTTTTTCCAAGTGAACCGTTGTCTCCTCGCGGCTTATCTCATATATGATGATATAATTCGAATATAAATTGTATAAAAATAAAGGCAAACATCGCTCACCGCCTTAATTGAGTTACCTGTCCGACAAAGAGGAAAACCCATAAGAAGGCAGAGAGTAGCAGGGAATAATCCACAAAAAAATCAAAACCCATCGCCGTCATCCCTTTCAAATCAATTACTTTAATCAATTTTTAACACGTTTGCGCTTCTTTGCACCCGTCGGCGCCTTCGTCTCGGTTTCTTTTCTCTTTTTTTTCTCTTTGCTTATTCAGTTTTTTGCTAAAATTTTAATTATGAAGATTAAACACGAGCACAAAGGCAGAACAAACTAACCTGCCATAACAAACTCGAAATAATATTAAAGAATTTTTATTGAAATAATGGCAGGCAGGGGCAGGCTGGGGTTCTCGCGTTCTCGTTCGCGGTTCGTCAGTGTCAGACGAGGAACTTCAAAGGCGGGAAGGCGATTCCACTGACGGAGTGCTCTGGAGAGCTGGATAACTGGCGGAGGAAGCAGGGACTGGCACAGGGACAGGGACACACTGATTGGGGGCGACGACAGGCTGTCGACCGTTCCGTGGTTCCCTCACTGCGCTCTGTTTCTGCCGCTTTGCCGCTTTTCTAATTGAAATGTTCCGCACCATATTTCTCTACGCTTTACCACCTGCTGCTCCGCGGATGGAACGGATTCCCTTCGCGGATTTCCCCCCTGCTAAATAGTTCGCTAGCCGGCTCAGTGTCTGTGCTCTGGGACCCTGGACTCTGCTCGGCTCACTCGCAAATTGCAGGCAAACCGCTGGAACAGAAAACAACAAGAGGAAAAAACTACAAAAACATAAAGAAGGAAGCAAACAATGCACTGACCAGCGAGCATCCAACCATCCGTGGGCCATCGTTTTCATCCGCTTCCTTCATTATCAACGCCAAGTTGAGCCCGTGATGATAAAGGCAGTTGAGGGACTCGGCCCGATTATTTTTCAGCACTTTGGCCATTTTACCTTCGACTATGATATTTTGTCATACTCTTCTTCAGGATACTGTCATCACTTCGTGTATGTTTGTCATCAAATTGTATGGATATATATCTAAAATGTATACTAAATATCATCATTAAAACATATTGTACGATGATGCACTACGGTCTGCACACTCAAGTGGTCCTAAGCACGTGCTTGTTAGGTGTTAGTAGGCGCGATGGGAGAAAGTATAGGTACAAAATGAAACTACTACCGTGCTGCCTATCATCATTATCATTATTATAAATGATCAGTTCTTCAGTTTAGCTATTCTGATTGACTTTTTCCCTATATACATAGTTTATTTAAGAAATCAAATTAAATCAACGAATAATATTTATAATATAATAAATGTATGAATTTATATTTATTTTTGTTAATTTCTTTCTTTGTAAAGATATCAAAATTTTCCATATACTTTAATGTAACTCTAGTACTAGCTTAAATTCTATAGAAATCAAGCTTTCTTTTATAGTTTTCCCATCACAAAGAGTATACCCTAGCCCTCGGTGCACTATCAGCTCCATTTCTCGCCCATTTTTGCAGCCATTCGTCTGCATTTTTCTAGGAAATAATTCTCTGCTGGTTTTTTCCAGCGTTTTCTTTTTTTTTCCACCGCCAGTGTCTCGTCTCGTCCAGTTGCGTCTTTATAGTCTGCGGATGGCGGAGTTCTCTGGAGGAGAAGGAGTTGGAGGGCATGGAGTGGAGTGCCGGGTGCTCCGCCACTGTCAGGCTGAGTGTCACACCTGTCACTTTTGTGGCTGATCACAACAACCGCCGACGCCGACGACCTCGCCCCATTATTCCGCAGGCAGGAATGGACGATGGTGGTGGAGTCACTGCAACAAGGTGTGAACGTCAAATAATCACCTCGGCACACGGCATGCCGGTCTTCGCCGGCGTATTTGTTTTTCCAAAGAAAATTTTCTGCGTTTTTTCGGGATTTTTTATGCCACGTCCCCGCCCCCGTCATATGTGTGAAAATTCAATGGAAAGACGGAGCACTGTCTCTCGTTTGTGGTTCCTTAATGTTTGCATAATTATATTATTGCAGACTGGGGAACGGGGGGCCAAAAGTCTTATGAATATTAAAGCAGGAGGCGGGACTTTGTCGTCATCATTGTTGCAACTTGTTTCCTTCTCAGAGAAAGGTTTTCCGCTTTTCCCCAGAACCCAAACACAGGCCAGAGAGAATCGCTCGGAGTCTAGGAGTCCAGAGTCTAGACAATTTGCAACCGAAAAACTTTTGTTCCGCTTTCACTTTGCTGCATTCCTGTAGGCATTTCTTCAATTAGCGTTTTTATTATTTTTAATTAACAATCTTGCAACTTAATCCTTGCAGCCGAGTGTAGTAGGACTAGTGGCATTCCTCTCCAGCTCACTTGCCTCCCCTCCAAGTGGCATAATCGAATCAGCGTCGCTTGAGCAAAGTTTGTCTAAGGACAAAAAGTTTTCCTCCCTTGGCCCATGGAAGAGCTCCACCACCAGACATGTGCATAATTATGCTGTGGCAGTGGGGGCGTGGCATTAGGGGAGCGGGAGGGGTTCGGGCCAAACATAAAGGGTGGACAACTAATTGAGCGATGTTTGTTGTTGCAAAGAAATGTTCTCCAACTTGCAGCAGACAACTGGCAGACAGCGCCATCGGCCAAGGAAATGCCGAGAATTAAGTTTGACAGACTGGAAAAATGGCAATTAAGCTGGAGATATGATTATCATACAGAAGGACAGTTAATAAAGGGTAGTGCCAGTGGGATCAAGGGACCAAGTCGAGTTCTGGGAAGATGATTACCAAGTATTCCCCAAACGGGTGCAGAATTTCCTATTCAAAGGGTAAACTTTTGCCATTGCTTTTAGCACATACGAGAAACTTTTGTAATGCCATTAAATAGCTGTATAAATTGTTAATGCCAGCAAGGATAAGCATTTGGTGCGGTTCCTCAATGTAATCATTTTCTTTTAAGCACAGCCAAACTATGAAAGGATCACACATTAAATGGATTCATATCTATATTTTTGTAGGAATCAAAAACCAATCGAAGTCTCTTATTAAAAATGACTTAAAACGAATCAAGAAGCAGTTCCCCTTTCCGGACTCACTTCCTCTTTCTGTACACGAACACATCGAAGCTGGAATCATCGTCTGGACCCGCACTACGAATACCGTCCGCCCTTGTGAGCATCGTCTCACAGTTGATGCAGACATTGTTCATTTCATCGGCACAGGTGTCACAGTAGGGCACGCCGCAGGAGTGGCACTGGATGAAGGAGCCATCCTCCAGATAGCAACAGATCAGGCAGTTCAGCTTGGCGCAGTGGCAGTGGCGCAGCCAGCCGAAGGCTCGCGGACAGGCGAAGCGCAGCCGTAGGAAAGGATTCATATGCTTACGGACAGTATATTTGGCCAGGTTGTCCTCCAAGCCATGCACCAGGTTCTGTAGCGCCCTCACCCGCTGACGCAGGATGCGGTTGTACAGGTAGAGAATGCGCTGCTTCTCGCGCTTGAAATAGAAGTAGCTGCAGGTGACGCGGCGCAGGCGCATAAAGGTGTGCCACTGACAGATCACCACCACAATGCACACATAGAGCAACAGCAGTGAGTAGTAGAAGCTCCGGGGCAGAGCGTGGGCGCTCGGAAGGCACTCCTCATTGCTAAGCGACGTGGAGACGTTCTCATTGATATTGAAGTGGTGCATCGTGACACGTAGGAGGTGCGCCATCTTGCCCATGCCAGTGATCTTTTGGGGATTTTAGGTATCGGTAATGGAAATCTAATATGAGCAGATACTCACATTGAAGCGCACCTCATGCTCACCCTTCTGATCATACCGGATCAGCGATCGCTGGCGTATGATCTGCAGCAGATCGATGACTATTCGGTCGAAAATGATGAAGATGGCCGCGGTGACCATCTCCAGGATGAACCGCAGCAGAACGAAGACCACCGAACTGGACTCTTTGGGCGTGCGGCTGCAACAGCGATCCAAGTCGATGTACTGGGCCTTTTCGTAGGTGCGCAGTGGCAGGATCGCCTCACTGCCCTTCTTCCTTCGCCGCCGATCCACGTGCTTGAAGTAATCGGTGATGTACACATTGTCGTACTCCACGTGGGTCATGTAGCTGTGGTAGTACTTCAGCGAGAAGACGGGCACACGCAGCATGAACAGGCACAGGCATATCTCGAGCACGCCCATGATCTTGGTCAAGGTCTGGCGGCGCCGCTCGAAGTCCTCGGTGAAGCTCTGCGTGGTGCGCTCGGCGGACTTCTTGTGGGCATTGATCATCTCCTCTTCCCGCAGTTTGTAGCTAACCACAATCTCGGAGCTGTTGTCGAAGAGCTCCTGCTCGGTTCGCAGCAGTTTCACATAGGTTTCTCCAAAGTTGGCGGGCACCACATACGAGGGATCGCATATCTTGTCCGGGTCGCCAAAGAGGTTCATCTCGCAGATGATGTCGACGCGGTAGGGCCAGCAGACGATCTTGGCGATCCACGCCTGGAAGTTGGTGGTGCACTTGCGATAGCCATCGCGGAACACCTGTTGGCAGACGCGGTGGCCACTGTCCAGCTGGTGCTTGCATCGGTTCTTCATGTTCAGCTGGAAGCGCTCCTGCACAGCGCCGGCCGTTGGCAGCTCCTTGCCACTTCCCACTGAAGCCGGCTCGCTGAAGTTGAGCTGGTGCCTCCGTCTGGGCCAATGCTTGTATAGGGTCTCTGTAACCTCTGCATCCTGGCCGCCGACCTTCTCGTCCGCAATATCGGACTGTTCCACAGCATACTTGAGATCGATCAGCACAGCGCGCAGCTCCTCGAAGGTCTCCCGAATCTCGTCCACGTCCTTGTCCATGTTCTTAAGGGTGTTCGTAAAGGGCTTGGCCATCAGGTCGAAGCGCGTCTTGGTCAGATTGTAGGTCAGCACGGTGCTGCAGACAAACACGCGGGCCACCTCGCCAGTATTGGCCACCAGGTTGTCTATCGGACCGGCAATGATCATTGCGAAGGCCATCGCCCGCAGGTACGCCCTGCCCGACTTGCCCGCCAGCTCCACGAAATTGAGCGTGACCAACGTCCGGATGCTGCAGCTCAGCGTGAAGGCTATCCCCGTCAGCAGGACCAAAACCGCCAGCAAGATGGGATTGACAGAGTGCCGGGCCAGGTTAAAGTTTAGCGTCACGAGCATCCACATCAGGTAGCCGAACACCAGGCCCATCACGAAGCTGACCATGCGGCGGACGAAGCGGAGCTTGGGAGTTTCTTGGCTCTTCGGTCCATGGATCAGGCAGTAGAGGGGACGCCAATTCCAAAACAGAAACATGTCGTCAATGAGATTAAAACCTGCAATTGATTACTTCTGGCCACGTGTGGCATGAAGTTTGTTCCAAAGGTTGCCACAAATATGGAATATTATTGGTTTCCAAGTTTCTAAAGTTTCAACTTAATTTTAAATGTGGAAAATGCTTCTCTTTACTATGATTTAGAGTACTTTTAAAGCCACCGCTGGCTTTCTTGCTTGATTTCAAGGTTAACATGGGATTAAGCAACTTGAAAGCAGCTGCCTCCGTTCTTAAATGTTTTACAAATGCAACTCGTTAACGGGAATGACTGTCTCAAGTGGTTGATAATATAGATACACTATTACATTAAATATAATGCCAACAAATTTTATAATATTCCGTTAATTTAGAAGTATACTTCGATCCAAGTGAGGCATTTTATATAAAAAGCTAAAATAATAACTGACTGTATCCCTATTACAACCAATTTCAAGGCAACCCCTTGAGAGGGTGCTTTAATTCCATAGCAGAGCAGGGCAGCTTGAACCTGGGAGTTGGCCAGAACCAGAACCAGAACCAGGACCCCCCAGACTAGCAGCGTCTGGTCAAGACCACTTTTCGCCGAGTAGGAGAATGCGAGAACTTTCAGTTTAACTTCGTCTGCCCCCGACACCGACATCGACTCCGACTCCTACTTCAACGGGTAATCCAATTATAATAGAGCTGGACGCGAGCGCGGAGCACCTGCCCCACCTGAGTGGAATCTTCTACAATATAAAAATTGATTATATGCGTGTGCGCCTGTCCCCTTTTGTCCACACACTCGTCTTGGACCGCCGAAAACTTGTTTGTTTTTGGTTCGTTTAAAAATTTATGAACTGCAGTCAACCGATAAAAGATGGATGGCATTGCAACCAGGCAGAAGGCACACCTTCAGCTCCTACAGCTCCTACAACTCCTCCAGCTTACTCCGAAATTGGTGCAGTTGCTCAATGTCGTCGCGCTCGGCGGTGTCACTCGCTGCATATTAAACAGCTTTTGAGATTCAGTTCCCCCGGTCCCAGAGGCGGCACTTCATCAGCTCCCGGGTGTGTGTGTGTATGTGCTGGCAGTGCTAAAAAATTGATTGATCCTGCAGGAGGGGACTGTTACGCCTCCTTCTCCACGGTGACGACATCATCCGTAGACGTAGACGACGAGACGGGGCGTGGTCTGGTCTCAGGATGCTCGACGCACGCATTAAAACAATTTAAAATTCCCAAAGACCGAAGCACTAGGCATGGCTACTACAGTGGGTGGCACATTGAGTGCCCACAATAAGTGGAAGGAGTGGAGTTCGATCCTCCCTTGGATGCCAAGTAAAAGGTTCCATTTGGAGAGCTCAATTTGGGTGAGAGAAGCTGAACTATGGGAGCGATATCTAATTTATAACTTTCAAATGGGATTTGGAAAATGAAAAATACCAATTTAATAATTTTCCACACATTGGTAAGCACCTTGGTTTGTGGCGAAATTATATTACTGGTAGATGCACCCACCACACCCACTGTGACTACTCTACCATGGGCGGTCGAGGCCGCTTGCTGTGCAGACTAGGGGGACCTGCTCTTGTAAAGCTTTAAATGCATTAAATTGTCAAAGCGTTGGCTATGCTAAAAGTTTGCTGGCCATAAAATTGCATGCCACAGACAAAAAAGGAGCCTGTGTCGCCTCCCCATCATCCGTCGAAGGCGGTAGCTCTCCAGGATTCCGCTCCCTCTGTTCCCCCCCTGCTACCAGATACCATGTGCGATTCCCGAACCGTTGCTGGTCAGTCAGTCAAGCCCGAAACCAAATGAATGATGAATTGCCTGTCACTTGCAATTTTTGCAGACGGACGAAAATACAGAACGAACCGATCCGCACCGAACGTTGGATGTTCGTTCGTCTTGCCGGCTTGTTTAAATTTTTCATGTTTTTCTAAGCCCCTACCCCCGCCAATGGTCCCATTTTGGCTCTAACTTCTGGACCTGGTCCAGACACGGCTGACATGCCGAGTGCTTCCATGGAATTTGCGTTTTAAAAAGGCGGCAACGTTGACATCCTTGTCATTGTCTCCTCCTGTCGGCCACTTTTGGTCGGAAATGTTTTGGTTTTTGGACCCGCAAAAATTCACAAATTTAATTGGGTGAGGTGCAGCAGCAGAGCCAGAAAATTATGAAATATTTGTTGGCCAAAAATATCAGGCTGGTAGAGGAATGCAGGCTTGGATACAAAAATATTTTCCGGACATGAAGAGTCGGTATTTTCAAACAGGGAAACGTTAAAAATGTCAGGATTTGGGACTTAGGGGAATATCATCATTTGGGGCAACAATTGAGCTTTAAGTCGAAGAGTTATATCAAAGCAACCGATATATATAGTTATAGATTAAGAAACTCCATAATTTCACTTTCAATTAGTCCTGCAGTAAACCTCCCTTCTATCGCCCTTAAATAAGTCCTCATAAATCTTGAAATAAATCCACGTTCCCTGTGATATTTCTATCCTAAATCAGTCCATTTACCAGATTGGCATTCATCATAGCGATAGTGGTGAACATTATGGCCCTGTCCCTATCGAAATGACCAAAGATCCACTAAAAATTTATTGTTTGGCTATTTATTTGGACAGTTGGCTGTGGGGGAAGTGATGGAAATAGGGCTTTAGGATGCCGATGGCCGGACATCATTAGGAATGCAAATAAATACGAACGGAATGTGTGGAAAATTGTGAAACATTTTAAAATGCCGCAGCGGATGAATTTATGGCGCCAATCTGCCTATTTTGCCTGTCAAAATTCATCAGGGTCCATCAAATGCAACCAGCCACGCCCCCAGGCATGCCTAAATAATGACAATAAAGGGGCAGAGAGAGAGAGAGTGAAAGCTGGCCGGTGATAAGGCCCTTTGGGGATCACAGACTATGCTGCTATCAAGCCTTCCCCGCAAATGTTGCGGCTGCATAAATTTTCCAACTTCGAAATGAGAACTCGCACACGAATGCCGAAAAAAATAAAGTCAAAATTAAATTAGTTAATTAATGCAGCAAAACAAAAATAAAAAAATTAGGTAAGCTGAGGGGGGGAGAAGAATCGGGGTCACCCATCAATCATGGGAGCAAGGGTCGCCGTGCCGCCTCACGCGTGTGTCAAATATTTTTGGTCCGCCGAACCCGTAGATTGCTTTCGCTTTCACTCCCAAAAACGCACAACCGTCAATCCAAATCCAAGCCCCAATCCCGAGATCCATTCCTCTTGACATTTCCAATTGGCCAGGGCAGAAGTATTCACAAATTAGTTGCCCACATGTGTCAGGTAAAGGTGATTAAGCGGTTGGTTGGCCCCAGCCGAAAATTATCCATAAGCACTCCGAAAAATAAGAGGAGGGCAAAAAACAAAAACAAACATAATGAAAGCCAAATCCAAATAAGTTATGCAAAGAGGCAATGTCAAAAGCGGAATGTATCAGATTTCGCGCTTTGCGGTTATATCTCAAATTTGTTCTGCCTTTTTCTGTGTTTAAACACGCCCTAAGCCTAAAGGTAAACATCGGATTTCCATTAGCCAACAAGGGTTAACTTGGCCGAAAAAAAAAGACACAACAAAATTGGCCAAGCAATGTGCGAGTTTAAGCAAATTTGGGAAATACTCTGAAAATCGGAAGTATTTTGTTATAGATAAATGTAATAATCCTTAAGCTAATTTTCTTTTATTTATATAAATATGTATTTATACCAAGCTATGAATTTGTTAAGATAAACAAAACAAATCTAATGATAAGTGTTTACTCTTCTAAATTAATTAAACTTAACCTAAGCTTTAACTTCAAATTGATTTAAGAACTAAGTTCCCCCTTTGGAGAGCATATTTTTAAAATATTCCTCTAGCTGATGGACATTCTTTAAATCGTTTCGGTTTTTATCCCCCAGCGGCCATCTAACCCTTTCGGGGGCTTTGCATTAATTTCTCCCGCCCGCTTTTTTGCAGGTGCGCTTGGCTTTGGTCATGTGAAAATTTGCATAAAACAAAAACAAAAAGTTTGTTCTGAATTTTTAATTAATTAATTAAAAGCAAGTCGCCGGGGCCAATAACGAGGCTATCAACAGCAACGTCATCGTCCTAATCAACGTCATTATCGTGGAGCGAGACTCATGCAAATATTTGTCTCCTCCGCTTTTGTCAGTTTTGGTCTCGTTGGAGCCCTTCCCCTGGCCACCGTGTTTGCATATGCATGAACCTAATTTTAATTAATATTTTATTATCTTAATTATGCATCGCACCTTGCCGCGTTTCCTCTTACTTCCTCTACTCTGCCGACTGCACCCTTTCGGCTGAGTTCTGCGTTTAGTTTTCCGACCTTTTGCCTAACAAATTATGGCCATAAATAAAGTAAACGAGTTAAGAGTGGTTTTGCGTGTTCTCGAGAATGCCCATTCGCGCACTGACTGCCTCTATTCCTCTGTGTGTTATTGTTTTTGTTTCGTTTCGTCTGGCTTTTTGTCTAGCCGCGGTCTGGCGGCGCTTGGCTAATGTCATTTTCATATTGTAACCAAAAAAATAAAAAAAAAAGGGTTAACACGTTTTGAAAACATTGCGCCGAGTGCAGGCAGCGTTAATTTTGGCTTGATTTATTGGTTTTATTAGGGTCTAATTGGCTTAAGGGGTTAAACGGATATGAACAGGTGTGGGCTGCTGATGGTAGTTAAAATAATTGCGAGGGAAGGTTAAATGAGGAAATAAAGGTGAAGTGGCATTACAATTAGAAATTAAAAGAGTTCTCCTTGCTCTTCCTTAAATATTTATTATATATATCTATAGTTAATCTATCTGTTTATTAATATCTCTACAGTTACACTTCAGACTTACCTTGTTTCCCGCATTTTTCGAGCATTCATCATTCCCAGCTACTGGGAATACTCGAGTTTCAATAACAAACCGATGGAGTTCGATTTCATAACTCATCTGTGGCCGCAGACTCTCACTTTTTCTCTCGCTTTTTGCCGCCTGCTTTTCTCACACATTAGCATTGGAAATCCATTAAGGGCGGCGAGGGAGTGGCAGTCGCCCCGGGGAAAGGTGATGCTGGCACGCCACAAATGAGGCTGTGCCACAAACGAAAGTTCGTAATTTATTACAAATTAAAATAAATCAAATATCGAAAATATCGAAAATGGTCTGGGGCGGAGCGATAAATCTGGCGCAGAGCAGGTGATTCAACGCCAATGTCTCTATAAGTTACAGAAAAAAACAACCAGAGATAGGCGTCATTTGCATTTTGAG
Source organism: Drosophila kanapiae (assembly GCA_008042475.1). Taxonomy (NCBI): domain Eukaryota; kingdom Metazoa; phylum Arthropoda; class Insecta; order Diptera; family Drosophilidae; genus Drosophila; species Drosophila kanapiae. The sequence continues at coordinate 125,444 of VNJM01001490.1, read as the reverse complement.
TGGAATCATAAAAATGATAAACATTAATTTCTTTATTTTCCGGAGTTTGGAGAGGAAACGATTTGTCAGGGAAAGAAGGGAAAACAAACCACAAATATTCGGCTTTAAATGTAAATATATTTCCAACGGAAAGCACACTAATAGCAGATAACCGCAGGTAAAGACTAAAACAAGTTGTATATAGCTCCGAAAATGGAATTTAGTGCGGCCGATGCCAGGGAATAGCTGTCATAAATACAAATGCATGTCTTATAGCGACATTCTAACCGGAAAATTCTCTCCGCAGGAAAGATCTTTTTTTCTCTGACGGAGTGACGGTTAAACTCTCAGCGGCAGCTCCAATAAAGACGATGGAAATTCAATATCACGTGGATACCATAATGGACCAGCGGCGCCCCAATAGATATGTTTACACTTTTATGCGCCAAACAAAGGGATTCTCAGAGAACAGAAAACAATGGAACGGTACCGGGGCGTAAAAATCTCGGTGAGAATGAAATTTCAACACTTTAAAGGCGTTTTGAAACCATAAATTCCCACTGCAGGCCAAGCCAAGTGATTCCGATGTATGTATATGCCATAAATAGTATGCATATATAGATGCAGATCGGCTCAAATGGCTCTGACTGTGGAGCTCCTACCAAGTTTATGCGTGGAATGTCGTGAAATTCTTAATGGTATTTGTAAACAGACCGTATCTTGGTTTGTTAAGTCTGCATAACATTATTTGTGCCTTTTACATAGTATTCTGTAAGATTCAACTGCATTTCTTATAATGAATAATTAAAATAAATAAATAAATGCGAATAAAAACGGAAATAGCTATGGGATAAAGTGATCTCTTTAGAGAGCTTCTCAAATATTTAGATATTGTTCGATGTATGCTTCTTAAAAGATACCATTCTTTATCTTTAGGCTATAATCTTCTGGATTAGTTTAATGTTCATGAATTCATTTTTATGGTCACACTTTTGAGAGCATTTCATGAATTTGGGCACCGCACAAATGCAGTTTCTGCTACGACGTTTATCAAAAGCATTTTATAACTATCGCGGCGAGGCAACGAACTTTCGGGGCATAAATCAACTGGATACTGGCTACAACTCTGTTTGTTTATGCTTTTTACCCGAGTTATGTGTTTTTGTCCGTTTGTTTGTTATGAAACTGCGGTTCGTCATGCTGTGACCATTCTGAAATTGACTGACAGAACGGACCCCACGTCGGGGCGGAATAAAGCAGAACCGGAATCGAGTCCGAGTCGGAGCTGGAGTCATGTAGGAGGAGTAGCTGCTCGCCTGCGAAATCCGACAGAACCGCAGACTAATTAAATTAATTGAGGTGATTTTTGTCACAGATACCAGATATGCCCGATATGCCGTTACCCGTTTGCCCATTTGTAAAGTGTTCCCCGATCTCAGGGCTTAAGCAAGGTAAAAAATATTGTTGGCCGCTTTATTGGCACGGAGCGCATATTTTTTAAAACGATTTTGCGCTCATATCGTAAAATGTTGAACGCATGTAATCCATCGATATTAATGACTGGCCATATTTTTTTGCTCTCTGTCGCCGGTTGATTGAATGGTTATTCATATTTTCTTGTTGCAGAACACCGGCTTTATTGTTTGTGTCCGCGAGCTGGGAGCGGGAAGGCGCCTTTGTTGTTCCTGTGCCGTCCTCCATTCGGAATGATTTTACATTGTGAAATGCGGCCAGCTTTTTTTATGATCCCCCCAGCTGTAAAATGTTAAATGAGTGCAATCAGTATTTGGCGTTCATTAAAAGGGTCGCGAGGAGTCACATTTTGACCTACCTGTTGTTGCTCTTCAGCAGAGGCAGCTGGACGATATAAGGAGCTAATCTGGTCTATTGTCCAGTCGAAATACTGCAGAATATATATATAAATATATATCCCTAAGAAAAAGCTAAAAACATAGCTCCCAATATGGAATAACTCAGTTCTTATTTGTGTGCGTTAGGCATTTTATTATTGTGGTTTGATCTATGCATTTCTTCATTTTCCCTCCTTTTTAACATTATGTATGAGATGTAAAGTTAATTATAATAAAATTAAGCCTTTCTTAATTATAATTACTATTATTCTGTACAATTTTATTAAGTGGAATTAGGGTGTACAGGCAAAATGTACTATAGTTATATCCTCTGCTGCTGCTGTTGTTGTTGTGGCTTAAATAGTATATCCAGCCTTGTTTAAACAATAGAAAATCTCAATTTTCAACACAACATGCAGATATATCGGCATTACGATCCTGCGTGTGTTCTCTCTTTTTTTTTTTTTGTCGCAATTTTGTGTAAACGCGTACTAAATATTTAACAAGCTATTAAACCGACGTCAACAGCATCGCAATGAATAAATAATGGCCGACAATCGCCGGTGACCATGGCTGCCCGACTCCCGGAGTTGTGGACAGTGCAAACACATTTTGCAGATGCAGCGGCCAGGAACTAAGGGGGCTTAGAGCTGGGACAATGCTGATATGGTTTCGATAGTTTAGAAAACAAAATCCAGCAAATTCATATTAAACTGAGTCGTTTTTGAAAAGTTCCTTTTTAACAGTCAGCCACATTAATTATAAGCCTCTTCTTTGAATTAAAGAATAACCCTTTGTAACTTTCCTGGCATTTCCACAAGTAATTTATTAAAGTATGCCTTATCTTTAAACTCGGTTAATGTTGAGCAGCTCGGAGCTCTTAAATAAACCGAATGCATCTAATAAACATTCGATTAAAAAACGATTTTCCGTTAAATTGTAAAATTTACCTTGGCTAGCATTCTCGTTGTTTTAAAATCAATATATCCATTAATTTTTCCCATTTCAATTTCCATAGATTTGGCCACCACCGGATTCCGCTCACATCCGAGTACCGTTGACTTTTTCAAACTCCACCAGCTCACTGTGAGGATGATAATGACGGCGAACACGAGCAGAAGGAGTTGGCCCAGGAGCCACGGACATGGCCATTTGAGGTCCGGGGCGATTGTCAACTGTTGTTGTCAATTACGTTAACAAAACACGGACGCAGGGCCTGAATGGTGGGGCTATAACCGAAACTGGAGCAGTATAGGCAGCAACAAGAGAAGGAGGAGTTGGAGCTGGGACTCTGAATGGTCGAAAATTTGTACGTCACAGCCAGGGATCCGGACCGGAACCAAAGCCGCAACTACAGCCAGAGTTAGAGTCAGAGGCAAAGAGCCAAATCCAAAACCATGGCCAAAAACAAATGCAAAGCAGCCGCTAAAACAAAGGGAAGCCCAAGCCGGCAAAGGAGTTGGAGTTGGAGTCGGATTCCATGGTCATGTCAGGCGTTTAATTGGCATTGCCATTCGGTATGTGTTATTAACGATTTGTGGCGTGCAAAAGCATTTGTCAATGTGTCACAAAAATGAACTCTGCAGGACAGCAATTCAGATACCAAGGAAAGTTCATTAATCTATACCAAACAGATATCCAGCGACGGAATAAATATTTACTTTCTTTTTTTTTTAGATAAATATACAATGTAAAATCAAGTTTTTGTCTTTCTTTCTTTAGAATTTAACACAAACAATAAATAGTATATTTTAAATATTTTTCCCAGTGCTCTTACCCACAGAATCATCAGTGGCGGAGTGGAGTTTTGGCGGCGTCAGCATAATCTGAACTCGAAAGTGACCTTTTTAATTAAAAGCCAAAGTTGGGGGACTTGCAACAGTTCGTGCCGCATTCGCATGCTCGAAATTGCAACACCAAAAATTACATGGACATGGACATGCCGGGCAAAGGACTTGCGAGAGGGGAGCGCCTTCAGAAATGAGAAATGAAGTCAGCAAAAGGAAAAAGGAAAAGGGGCTGCCGGGAGAGGTTATCTAATGTCTGGGGGCGAAGGGTCAAGCTTAGTGCAGCGCAACAGTCACGCAGAGCTTGGCGAGAGGGAAAAGTGTTAATAAATTTTCGGCCAAGAAACCAGACTGGGCCACAACCGTGGTTGTGGGCCAAATTAAGACAACTTCACGCCGCCGCTTGATTTGCAAATAAATTTGTTTAATTCCCACTCGACCGGTTACAAGAAAAAGCGGAGCGAAATATTTTATAAATTGTATTTGGGAGGAGATCTGGGATCTGGACAGAACTCCGGGGAAATCGTGCACGAGTCGGAACTGACTAATTAGACGCGTCACCGTTGCCGATTGGCTTTCCATTTCGGATTTTCCAATTGGCCCGGCTAATGAGTGGCGAAGTCGGAGGGGGTCGTGCGGGTCACAGAGCCCCCAGTGCAACTAATTGGCATTTGAGCCGGCCTGCAGGTAAGTGCACTTTTAAGGCTGCTCGCTGCTTCCAGATTAGCCAACCGACTGACGATTTTCCCCCTCTGTTTATGCAAATTGTCAGCGATACTGGCAATGTCCATGGGAATTGGAAGGCAACCGAAACGAGGGGGAGTATTCATGCTGAAAAAACAACGCCTGAGTTTTCCCGCTTTAAGGGGTTAAATGCTATTAAGAAATAACTCGAAAAGGTAGTTAATACCACTTGAAATACTCGAAAAGGGGCTTCGTTTGCATACTTTTTTATGAAGCTCTTTACATTTATATAATTTTTCCTTGATTTAGAGGTAAAACACCAGTCAGCATCTGCTTAAATTTACAAATAATATATCTTCATTATATTTAAGGAATGTCAATTGTCGTACTCCTCTCCTGGTTCTCTTTACTTGTCCAACAATTAACCCTTTGTCCCAACCTGGTGAATTGAGAATCCATTGGGCTGAAATCCTCTTCTTTATTGCAACATATAAATAATGTCAGAGTTTCCCTGTGCTGGCCCATTTGTATTTAACATATCATTCATATAATATCAATTAGTTGCATATGTGTGCCGCCAATCGCTCTGGCCTGTCCTGGCCTCGTTGGTCCTTTGGATCCGCCTGAAAATTATTGGCAGCAGGACAGGGACTGCCATGTTGTCCGTTTGGCTTCCCCTTTTTTTCACTCTTAATATTATATTTTTGCTCTTTTTGGAGACCGAATAAAAACGGCTGAAAGGTTCAGTCGATTGGCATGCGTCTGTTTGCTGGCCGTTGATGATGGCCAGTTGAGGGTCACCACGGGGGGATATCGGAGTACTAGCACTGGTACTGGGGTGGTGGGGCTAGGACACGGACAAGGGCGATGACAACATCGATGTGGGCACCCAGTTCCTCGGCTTTTGTTCTCGCCAACCTCATTTCGGCTGCTCGAACACAAAAAGCTCATTTTATGCCAATTTCTGTGTCCTGCCCCATCTCTGGATCGTCCTGGAACTGAATGAAATTTAACGAGCAGTGGGTTGTGTGTGTGTTTCTCTGTGGGCCGGATAAACATTAACGTCTCATTCTGACCAAAGCGCCGACAAAGAGTTGCTCAAGAAGTCGAAAAGGTATAAGGAAAAATCGAAATAAAATATTGAAAAATATGCTATTTACCAGCTCTTTGCTGTAGTTGTGAACCATTCTCCCTCTCCGGGCATTAAATCAATGCACTCGCCTTCTGATTGCGAACAAGACAATTTCCCTGCGAAAACAACTAGGATTCCATCTAATTATGCATGCCATCAGCGTGCCAGCTGCTGCCCTATCCACCGATTTTTGGGGATTGTTAGTTTTTTGGCTTAACCTTTTGCCAATTTTAAATTGGCTTGACTCGGGCTGGGGGCTGGGGTCTGGGGCTTGAGCTTGTGTCCTGGCTGGGGCTGGAGAGTCTGGGCCTGGCCAAGTTCAAATATGCACAAACATTTGTTCAAAGGCTAAAGATTTATCTCGCCTGTTGTTCGCTAGACACCCTGTGGTGCCTGACTCCTGTCTGCTTCCGTTTCGTGCCCAGATCTTCTTCTTTTTGTTGGTTTTTGTTTTGGCGGGGGAGCCCCTTTTCTGTTTTTGGTTTGTTTTTTTTTTGTGCATTCATACGAGCGCCGAGCGATACAAATCGGTGAATTTCAAGTGCAAAACTTGAATATGCAATTGCATTTTTGCACGTTCTGCGGTAGCGTCTTTGCCTGTACAGTGGTCCCAGCCAATTGATGGACTTGGGAGCCAATGCTTTTGTATTTGCAGGCTTGCGGATTTTCATTTATATTAAAATATTCCCTTGAAATCTTGATTAATTTCTTTTATTTAGAATAAGGCGTGTTCCAGAGCTAACAAGAGGGTATACTTGGTGTTGCATAATATGGTTTTATCGAGGAATGAAAGATGATTAAGATATTATAATATTTATTGAAATATAATAATTGGTTGTTAACTTTTAAAAGAGTATTCTTACCTTATGCACATATATTTTATTTTTTATATATTTTTTGAAAGGTTTTGTTAAAAATGAAATATAAATCATATAAAATGTAAATAGTCATACTAAGCTTGAACAATTGATTACATAGGGGGCTTGGCATCAAACATTTTGCCCAGTACTTATAAATATATTTCAGTTCACGTTATTAAATAAAATGAAAAAAGTTCCTTTGCAACAGGCCTTATTCCACATTGCATGCTTCTTTGTTAGATCAGAACATTTTCGGGGATTTCCTTGCTCTGCCAACTACCAGCTACTAGTTCCCAACTCCCAGCTGGTGAATTTGCATATTCACGCTGCGGATTGAAATCAGAAACAGTGGGTGCCGAGCCATCCCAAAAAACCGGCTGCAATGTCCTCCTTCTCCTCCTGGTTGTCCTCGGCGGAGTGGAATCGATGAGTCGCCATCGTCGAATCGCGCGGAGGAGAAAATGCAAAATGTGCCTGCTGGGCAGATGGAAGGAGCTAGGAATCCCGTCCGTCCGGAGCTCCGGACACTCCGGACAACGGAGTGAAGCCAGGCAAACAAATTCAAAAATGTTTGGTGAATTTCAATTGCTGACAAATTCGCCAGGGCTGCCAGCCAGGAGGGGCAGCGGTGTGAGTATCACAGGAGGTGAATCAATGAATGGCGGCGACGCTGTTGATAATATTATTAGTAGCCGGTGAATGGCAAATTGTCCTTGAGGATATAAATGGAATTTGAAATTATTTTATCAACATTTTTGATTGCTTCCAGCCGAACAATCAGTTCATGGAACGCGGCCTGATGGGGTCCGGATGGATGGCAGTCATTGACTCTGATGGACGCTCATTGGCAGTCCGGTCCAGGCACTCGGGGGGCCCTAATAATATGCACAAAAGTTATGAATTCCCACACAGCACAATGGCAATATAGCAATATGTTCCATGGACGACGAGGACTATGGAAATGATAAATTTCAGAGTGCCTCCCTAACTGCCTGACTGCCTGCCTGCCTGCCGCACCCGAAATGAGTTTCGGCCAGGGCTTCTATGCTAATTATTATTGCATGGGCCCGGAGCTTGGGATGCTGGCCAGGATTTTAATCTGAGCAGATAAGGAAATTGCTTAGAATTCTAAATGGACCCCGGGCCAAATGGAGCAGAAGTTATGCCCGAGATGGAGGACCCTGCCCTGCTCTGCCATGCCCTGCGTTTCGGGTTCAGGTGTTAAGCTGCTGATGGATATTTAAATGGGTTGAGTTGGTGTTTGCCGATTGAAATAAAGTTGACAATTCGAGGGGAACTCGTGGCCGATGAAGCATCAATGATTCTGAAGGGGATTTCGCCGGAAATGGCGGCTCGAAGTGGCGGCGGAGGAGCCGCGTAAATGAAGTGGTTCGGTGAATTCCTGAGGTTGCGTCTCGGTTTGGCGCTTTTCAAGTTCGTTGTTGATCAACTTAATGGAGGCTGTTGGCTTTTCTAAAGCTCCAAGCGGAAAGAAGCTGTTGAATACTAAATGGGTTGGATGGGATTTGTTGGGCTAAGAAAATACGACAATGACTAGATTGGTTTTAGGGGTTTTAAGTGTGGTTGTTATTTTTCTAACCTCATATCAGTATTAAAACAATGTGTCTACCCCCGCCTGGCCTTTGCACTTTTGACCAAGCCGAAAACATTGAAATCCCATAATTCTGATAAGATTAGGCACTCAAAAAGATTTCAAATAAAAATCCCCTTTTCACACCGCTCCTTCAGCTGCTCTCCACTCACCTGCCCGAGTCAAGCACTCTTGTCTGGAATTAAAATTTAACAAGCAAACACAACAAAATAACCAAAAAATAATCTTCACAAAATCCCAATATACAAAACCCTCCGAAAGCATCACTCAGCCGCACACTTCAGTCTCTTCAATGGGCCCGGAGACCGGGCAGACTGTTCTAAGACTTGAGCAAAAAGTCAGTTGAATATGAAGTCTTATTGATTTGCACTGCAAAATGCAATTTTCCGTTGGCATTAAGAGCCATTTTTGCGGGCTAGGAAAACCTAGAGGGGTGCGGAGTGGGGAAAAATGTCTGTGTGAAAAGCTTTTTATGGCTGGCATTAATTTTGATTTTCCATTTTGGAGCTCTTGGCTTTTGGCTAAATATTTTGCACTCGTCTAGAGAGCGTCGTCCTCTAATGCGGCATCAATTTTTGTCAGTTAGGTCGATTTTAGCTGCATTTTGGCTTTTGATTTTTATCGGTTCCCCCTGGACGCTATCCAGTATCTGATATCTGGCTGTATATATCCATATATCTCCTCCACCGACTTCGGTGCTCTGCATATTTGTTTTTGGCCTAATGCAAGGCAAACAAGGCTCTAATTTAAATGGCTTTTCCTCGGCAGCTCTCGTCATCATCGTCATTGCCAGTGTTATGACAGTTGAAGTTTTGACGTTGCCATCGGCGGGGCAGGGTGTGTGTGTCTGAGTGTGTGTGTGTGAGTGTGTGTGTGTCTGAGTGTGTGTGTGTGTGGAGTGTGTTTTAGCAATTCATTGGCAAAAGACAAATACACATATGCAAATAGGCAGATGCGAACCACTCGAAAACTAATGTAGTATGCATACGTCCCTCACCTCCGCAACTTCACTCGAAAATGCCAGCAGTCGATTATAAATGGAGTGGCTCCACACAAATACATATATGTACATATATATGTATGTATGTATATATGCTTGGCATGCATGGAGGGCCAACATAAATATTCAATTTAAATTATTACTAAATTGGCTTTCGCAAATTTCCATTATGCACTTATTTCATTTTCGGTGACGACTAAAAGCCCCATCGTCTACGTAGGCATTTTCGCTTCGCTTTCGGATTGATCCTATACAAATACGTATGCATATACATATACATATGTATGTAGTACATGTGTGTGCGAGAGTCGTCCTGCCATCAATAAGCAATTTAATTTGTCAATCGTCTCTCTCTCGCTCTTTCAGTGGGCACACAATCAACAAAATCCATCAGCTGGGATGGCCGGCATCTGCCTCTTCTTAACTTGGCCTTCAATCGGACGGCAATTAAACGCCACCAGAGGCTGTTCGACGAGAACTGGGCTTGTAATTAAAGTAAACATGGTTACGCTAGCACGCACACACACACAGACATTGGGCATTGTCATAAAATTGCGCATATAAATGGCTTGTGCATGTATTTATGTTGATCGCATTAATAACGCGCATACGTCATGTGGTACAAGGATACACTGGGCAGCGGGGAAAATCAAAGTGTGCCTTGTTGCGGATCGGATTGGGATCATAACTGAGTTTGTGCTTGGGCGAGTTAGCATAATTTAAGCCAGAAATTGCCTGCCTCGAGGCTGGCTTTGATAAGCAACTGAGGCAACTTTATAATTCTATATTCCATATGCATATTTATGAAAAATATAATCAAATTTCTCGAAAATACAACAAATAATAAATTTGTGGAAGTTTAAGCCAAAAATTTCCAGTCCCCTCCATCGAACAAAGCATTTTTCATAGCTTTCTATTTTTTGTCCTTACCCAAGCCCGGCCCCAAACGAGTTGATTTGCTTATAAACACCTGTAAACTTTGCCAGGCAACTGGGCAAACACCTGGCGGCTGGACAAGAGGCAGGACTGCAGATAGGATCAGGGACAACAGCAGACAAGGATGTGGATGTGGGTGGCGAAACAGATTTCCATGCACTTGCAGGGCATTTGATTTGTCACCCAAGGCGTGCAAATGATAATCGAAAAATCACTCAGCTGTGCGTGTGTTCACCTCCTCAGCCTCCTCAGCCACCCATCTCCATCGCCTCCTCTGATCCTTTACATCCTGCATCCAGGCTTCGACTGCCTGCCCTCCTGGGCGTGGGTGTCTAAAGCTGATTTGTCTGGCCGCTTGACTAGCCTGCTCCTCGAACGTTTGGGCCTCTGGTCTGCCTTGCCTGCCTGCATTTCCGCATCCGGTTTTGGCATTTGACACCAAGGCCAGAGACGCACCGGAGCAAAGGGAGAAAAATTTTAGCTCAAGCTGGAAGAAGAGTAGATATTACAACCAGAAATCACTCCTAAAAATATAAATTCATTATTTAAGACTTGTAAATAGATTTTAATAAAAACTCATACCTTTAAGATTGAATAATGGTTTCTTAAATATATTTTTCCCGGTGTAGTCCGAGCCGGAGACCTAGCCGTACCCGGAGCATTCTGTAACTACAAAAGCACACACACGCCCGGCCACATTGGGGCAAATCTGCATCCTCCTTATTCCATTTTTTTTGGGACGGGGGGAAGCAAAAACTTAACTGCTCGACACTTGTTTTGTGGTGTGTTGCCATTGTCTCTGCCCTGTGCCCACGTCCAACTGGGACTTGTTACTGAGCCCCATCTAATGCCCCATCCCTGACCCCATCGAGCCCCTCAAAAATCTGAGCCCCCTCCGAAAGCTGTTGAAGCACATGGTGACATGTGAGAACGGAATGGAATTGGGTCTGTGTGGGCCCCATTTCAATTGGGTCCTTTGTGATTTGGCCAGATGCGTTGATGGAGACTTGGGGTCCTGAGAAATGGAGGCGCCCTGTAATGAAGAGGTTGCCATAAACTGGGGCTGGCCACTAGCCAATGAAGAAGCTGAGGAAGGAGACTGAAATATACAGCCTTTAGTTTGAGTTCTCCTATTAGAATAGAGCAACTTTTTAATGTATTTATCTGGTATGTTTCTATCTTAATTGATTTTAAAAGTTTTAAAGAAAAAGTCCATATAGTTTCTGCTTAATATATGTATGTTACCTAAGTTCACATAGTAAAAACTTCAAATTAGACCACTGAATTACTTAGGATTTTGGTAAAGAACCTTGGCTAAGTAAGTTGCCAAGTGCAGGGGTGTCAAGCGCCCTCGAGCGAAGCTGGAACTGGTCAAAAGATATATTCCTTCGGGGTCAGGTCACAAATTTCGCCCAAACCCCTCATGGACTGCCGCCACTCACAAATATCATAAATCCAGGGGAGCAACTACTAAGCTGTTGTTGCTGTTGCCTTGGGGGCAATGTGGCCAACTACAACTACCACTGCACATGACCACTGTGCCACGCCCACTGCCTCCTCTGGCCCCGCCCAAGTAATCAAAAATTATGGCAGAGAGCACAAATTTATGTGCCATTAACTCAAAGCGCCCCTTTCCACGGTAGCCCCAGCCAAAACTTAGACGAAACCCAGAGGCGAGTTCATTACTTCAATATTTCAGGACACTCAGCCACACACACACACAGAAATCCACCGCCAGGATGCGTCTGCCATTGTTTTTTACGGGAGAAACGGGGAAGGGAGGTGGCGACGGTTTGTGATTAGGCGGGAACCTCGTTTAAATTAAAATAGCTACACGAGAGAACATCGTTCCTGGACCCGGTCGAAAACTCGTTGGAGGAACTGGGGGACAGAGCTTTATTGGATTTTCAATTGTCACCAAGCTGGGCAAATATTTTCGGGTGCCGGCTCTGCCGAAAACCAAAAACCGAAAACCCCAAAAACCAAACCGAACCCGCCTAAGCCCTGTTGGAGGTGGCCTAGCCATGTTGTCCCCATGTTCCCGATCCCTCAGCCCCGCTGGCCCGAAAAACCACAAGTGAATGACATAGGGGACCAGGCCAACGGGGGTATAGGATTTGAGACTGCACTGGAACAAATTCTCAATTGAAAGATATGATAACAAAAAGAAAAAGAGGAGAACGAAGATATTTAAGACAAGAATTGATTGAGAAGTAAACCCATTCAAAATTAAAATAAGTAATGATTAAAGATACCTATAACTTTATATATTTAAAATAGGTTTACCTTTTTTTGTTGTGTGCCCCTGCATCCCAGTCGAGGACTGCGGTTCCTGCTAATGACGATTGCCGTTGTTGATGAGTCCTCGGGATCCTGATGGGGCGGAGGAACGAGTGCCCGTACTGCTGTGTGGCCGGGAAAAACCTTCATTGATATGTTGCCTCCATTCGCAGAGCTAGAAAATTTCATTTCCCCCGGCCACCGGAGCCCACATAGTTCAAGTGAAGTTATTCGGTTGCCAGAAAATGCTAAATTAAAAGCAAATTATTGTGTTTAGTTTTCAGCCGACCGAATGAGGCCAAATGTCCTGCCGTGGCAGCCTGCCTACCCTTATGTTAATTACTTCAACTCCCAAGCGAAGGGAACTTTGTTTGTTTGCGGGCTTGTTTTCGCTTTTTCTCCAAGGTAAATAGTTTCAGTTGTTTGAATTTGGCTTACCTTTGTGTGCTTTGGCAGGGGGAGTGAGTTGTTTTCATCCTTATTCTCACATATATACGCTTAATGTTGACCTGACCGAAGTTCTTAATTAAAAGATGGCCAGAATGCGAGCTCAGGCCGAAGTAAATTGCGGTCAAGTAATTCTGTTATTGTTAAAGTGCAAAATTTGGGTATAGAATTAAATTTAACGGAAAATGATAGCCTGGATGAGCTGAGCAAATATTGCTTGTTATTTTCCAATGTTAAAATATCATTTAAGCTCAATCAAGGTTGTGAAAGGCAATAAATTAAATTGCGGCTTTTTCTTTGAAGAAAAATCAACTTAAAGTGAATAAAATTTCCATATTTCTTTTAACAAATCTGTGAAAATATTTTCCTTTAATTTATAATAACAAAAATATTATTTTTAATGACCAAGAAATCAATTTACTTTCCGAATTTTCTTAAAAATGTTTGTGAAGATTTTTCTAAATAGAAAAAGACATCTGCAAAGTTTATTGGCAGCTGGATTTCTCTTACAAATGGCTAACAATTAATTTGCAACAGTAAATCTAAGAGTCTCTGCGACTACATTTCTTTCCATTAACCGAAAACAAGACTGTTCCACCCCGTGGCCATGAAACAACCCCAGGACTTGTTTCCATCCTCTCCCAGTCAGTCACTCACCTCGAGCTTGACCAGCATTTCGCACATGGCCAACATAAAGCTCGGACAGACTAACATAGCACTAACATGCGAAGTCAATGACCTCGAGGCGCGATGCGTGAGTCCAAAGGATAACCAATTATGCGTCGTCTGGCACATTACAGGACTCCCCCCAAAACAATCCCCGGGACCCTGGTGGAAAAAAACTCATTAAAACTGCATGAATATAATTTTCATTTGATTTATAAGCGCTCTCATCTGCGTCAGGAGAAGTTTGTTCTCTGGCATATGGTTGATCGGGGGTGCCAAGTTATCTATCCTGGAGACACAACTTCCTGACTAACCGCATCGATGGCAATTTTCCTACATTATTCGCCCATTCGGAACAGAGAGGGAAATCAATTCCATTAGGATTATGAATGCAAACGTCAGGAAGCTGCGAGCCATAAACGCGCTTGTGTGCAAACATTTAAGAAGCCGGACTCTCGGGGGCTACGGGTTCAGTTTCGGGGGTTAAGCAATAAGCATAATGCATAACCCTCCCCTCCCCACAAAGACAATAATAAACATAATGGTCCGCGCTGAATCGCGTTAAATCGTTTGAGAAAAATGGAAGTGGTCACCATTCAAGCTCACATCCTTACAGCCTCCAACCCTGCAGCAAATCCTTGACGTCCTTTGTCATATTTTACGCCCAAGCTTTGGCGTCGTCTGCCTCATTACAACTCACATTGATAATTATGCAATGGATTTTGGCTATTTTTCGGGGGGGTAGGAAGGACAACACCAGAGGGTGGAACGATGCAGCTGAGTCCTCCGACAACTGACAGCCAAATCCTGTGCGCGTGTCGGCATTCGGGTATTGCGGCATTGTGCAAGCATTTCCGGTCCAGGGGATCCGTTCTATGGGATCCGGGCTGGCTCCAGGAAAGCCCAACCCCCAAAGAAGCTGTTGCATTTAATGGTCTTAGGAGGGTGCGAGTAAGCTTGAGTGCTGGTGGGGGTGCGGGTATATGCTTCGGGCCACTTCTTCCTACGTTCTTGAGTAATGGCCAACTGTGGCTGACAACAGATGCGGATTTGCGGAATGGAATGCATATGGGCACCGCGCAGAAATTTCCATAAAACGTCGTTCAGTCAGCAGCGAAGGTTGTTGTCCCCCTCATTTTTCACGGCTTTTCCTTACCGTTTCCTTGGGGCGATGACACTCAAGAAGGTGGCGGTTTATTCACCCAAAAGATATTCCTTTAGATATGGCGGAAATATTTTTTTGGGTTAAGGAAGAGTCGTGAGAAATCCTTTAAGTAATAGGTAATTATAACTAAATAAAGAAGAGATTGTTTCATATTTCTTTAGGTTATTAACTTCATTCCTTTATAATATTAACTACCTTTAAAATAAATGTAAGTTAAATATGTGTCTTTATTTCTATAGCAGTTTCTCTGGCGCAGTTCTTATTATACTTATGTTAGCAATCATATATTTTCTTTAAGCTATATATATCCCTGAGTCCTTGTATATCGTTGAAACCAAGCTCACACCGTCGAAGGTGTCAGAATCCTTTTTGGTTAAGCTCATCATCTCAGTGCTTCTCGGCGCGGTTTAGGGTTACGTCCGCCGTTGCTTTATAAGCTTCCTGCTCGCTTTTGATATATGAAGCGACAAGTGCCGGGCAAGTAAATATGATGCCAGTGCATTACCCACTCCATCCCCTCCAACCCGGTCCCATCAACATTTTTGGTATCATTTACATAAACCCATAAAGTTTAACTCGCATTAGTCGAGAGAGCAGCCAAGTGGCCCGAGAAGGATGGATGCCGCTGAAGGATGGCGGGCGGTTTAGTTGCCCGTGGCAAATGCAATTCGCTGTAACCCCGGCAATGAGGCCAATAAACAAATACACTTGCCGCCGCCGCCGCAGTAGTCCCACTGCCGGCAAAGGAATAACAAAAAAAAAAAACAGCAACCGGCAAACAATAAACAAGCCGAGGACTCACTTTCAGCTTTACGTATATATTTATCCCGCCAAAGGGGGCAATCGGGGAATCCCCGCGTGCCCAAAAAAACACCCACCTGGTGTCGTTTACTCCCCACTCCCGGGCGCCACGTGTCAGTGAGACGTCGCTTGTTATTTTAAAAAATTTAAACACCCATGAAATAAAATATCCCCCGCAGACGGCGGCGGGCGGCTGTTGAGGTATTGAATGTAATAGGAAAATGTTTTTCCACAACAGCCGCTCTCGAAAATTGGATCAAGGTCTGAGGCGGTAAAAGGTGCAGTCCGTAGAGTCATCCCCAGATTGGGAATCATGCCCAGACACATGTGGAACGCTGCACAGCTCACTTAACAAAGGGAACCGATCTATATATATATATATATAAGTGTGGAGACTACACTCCTAGTGACTTACAGATATAGGGGTTGTCAGCAGTTTATAGTGCCCGCAGAGGCAGAGAGAGAGTTCAAGGACTCTGCAAACGGTCACATAAAAGGATGCATAATGAGTGGGTGAAGGGCCATTTAAAGGATGGTGACTGAAAAAGGCCAAAAGGTGCCTCCGAATAGCTCCATTTCGAGGGAAGGAAGTAGAGCGAGAAATAGGGGTGAATAGTTGGTGGTGAAATATGTTTAGAATCATCCTTGGCTTAGTTTGTAGGGGTTGCCCTTTGTGTTCAAACCTGCAAAAAAAGTTGTATCAAAAAGACATTATGATGTAACTGTTCTTGGCAAATACAGTCTCAAGGACACCCTCTGGACTACCCATTTATCTTAATTTTTCGTAAGCTACCTCTCCCAAAACTTAGCGTGATTATTTTGCCGAGACTAGAGCTTATTTGCCAGCTATCTGACGAGGATAAAAGCCGTGCATAATTAGTCCCCAACACTAGGTGTTGCTCACAGCAGCTCCTGTCTGCCAATTACCCAACGACACTATTCCGAGGAAAGTCCTTCTAGCCTGCTTTTCTCTGATCAATTAGCTTTGATATTTTCGTGACACATTAATCGCCAGGGATTCGACTTGGACCCACTGCTACTGCTGCTGGTGCTGCTGAGTGACGACAGGAAAAGTCGCCGGAAATGGTAAAGAAAAACGAAAAGTTCGGAGACTGACTGAAACGCAGCTGCTTTTGCTGGTCTTCGATTTCATCCGGCTTACGTAGCAGCGGCATAAACACATGTTGACAGAGTAAACAGGATTTCGATGCTAATGCCGGTGTCCTTTCCCTCGAAAGGTTCTCACTCCTGCCGACGATGACCCCGAGGGCCAACTGCAGCGTTAACAAATTGGCAGATTAGCCGTTGACGTTTTTGGCCAAATTAATGGAACTGAAATGACCCAAGGGCGATTGCTTGGCAGCTAGCTCCTGGTTCCAGCGTTTTACTACCTTCGGTTTCCCTTCTTTTTTTGTTCCTCTTTCCCCGCCTTGTGCTATTTACCGCATAATTTTCCGTTGCAGCTTTTCACTTAACGTACAACTGCACACATAATTTGATTAAAAAGCTCTCTCTCCCCCTCATGTGTTTTTCACAATTTTTCCAGCATATTTCGCTTTGTACACATGTGCAGACCAACCGAGCATAACTCACTCGCCAGCATTTCAATTGGAAAAAAATGTTTAAAACACACTGCCACATACCTTCATTTGCGCGCAGTATAAATAGTTCAAAAGCGAGGCGAAATTAAATAGAATTTAGTAGGTTTATTATGAAAGCATCCAGCAAACACGCAAACAGCTAAAAAAGCACGAAAAGGAATTATTTGCGGCTAACAACAGGGCGAACTCGTATTAAATAGGAAAAGAGTCGAATGAAAAAGGCCCTGGAAAAAAATTGGAATTGATAAAGACCTAGGGGCTTGTCGTTACTGAAACGGGCCCGACTTTGATGAGGTTACTAACATAGGGAATAGGGGTGTCTGAATATAAAAATAAAGAAAAAATAAGAATGGACTGTGTGAAAATGTTCGAAAAATGTAAATTATGTGAGATGTTTTAGTTGTTTTTATGCATTTTATGTCGCTGTATTTTCACAAGCAAAATGTATTTAAAGTTAATTAATGTGCAGGTTCCTTGTCCCTCAAAGAGATGGTTTTAAAAATGAATACAATTAGCCTTCTCTTTTTGTTTGGAAAATATGCATCTTTATTTTTTTATACTAGTTGTCTTCCTAGTCATCTCCTTTTTAAGACAGTTGGCTTGGCTTTGTGTTTCTTCAAAAAATATGTTTCTTCTTTGAATACATTAACCCAAATCGAATTTAAGTCCCGCAAAAGAATTGTAGTTTGATGCTGCCACAGATTGTTGCTCCATATTTCAGCTGTACCTCCTCGGGGGATCGTCTTATGCAGAGACTGTCCAAAAGGATATTTCCCTGGGCTTGTTATTCAAATGAAAGCGACTTCAGCGTATCTGAGAGCGAGCGAGTCATGTCCCAAGGACTTTTCCCCATCTAACATTTTCCCACTTTATGCAATGAAGCGAAGCACGGCGCGAGTGAAAAACAAAACAACATGTCAAAAATAAATGTACATTTCTGGTATATTTTTCAAATGAAATATTAGTTTACTTTTAGCGACGCCAGCGAGGCAGTCAAAGCGCTGACAGTTGGCGGGTTGGGAAAGCGGGAAAGCGCGGCAAAAGTGGCTGGAGAAGAAGAGGTATTTGTCATTTTCTTTAAGGATTTCTGCAAAGCAAAGCAGAAAACAAACAGGCGGCGGCAGCGGCGGCGCGGACTGAAGGAAGTCACGTCTCAGAGTCCAAAAGTCGCCTCCCGGTAATGGCTTTTGGTCTCGGGGAGAAGCGGAAAGGCGGCGTGCCGGGGCAAGGGATGTGAAGATGATGCCACTTGTGTTCAAGTGCCGCAATAAACAAATTTAACGGAACCGAAAGAGGCAACGGCCTCCACGATGGCCCCGTTAGGCGCCACCCGGTTACGTGATGAAGGTGAAACACGTAATATTATTTAAGGGAAACGGTGGTCTCAAGGACTCAAAGCATCCGCACTAAGGATACTCTTATTTATCGAGGTATTTTATTAACAAAGAAAATGGAAAGAAATCGATTGTTTTATTTCTGTTTTGATATTAAAATATAGTTTAAAAAGATTACAAATATTATTAGTATTAATTTTAATTTTAATATTTGATATAAGGAAAGTGATACCTTATTTGGTTTCAGAAAAACACGTTTATTATGCTGTTAGTTAACTTTAAACTAACAATTTCGGTTATATCTTATATTTCTATTTTATGACTTGTAGTTTTTAAATATTTATAAGCTATATTCTTGGAACAATTAAGTAATTTTGCCCTAAATTGTTAACCCGTAAACATGGTACAAACATTAGTGCGGTTTAGTTCTGGCCAAGTTATCGACCGTCCCGCCACTTTCATATTCCGCTTAGAGTTATGGGCTGGCGTGGTTAAGAAATTAAGTAATTTTCTACACATAGTGAAGATTTTTATCGAAAGGGTTGCACCCGCCGACTTACCGGAACGCCTGGACCCAGCCCTCGCCTGACATATGTCAACCGCTGGTCGAAGGCGAAACCGAAGCCGTCGGAGCGTGTCAAGCGCTTAGATGCCAGACGCGATGACCGCGTTTTAAATACCAGCACGTACCACTCGCCCACACTTGGACATCCCCAGTTCGAAACGCCTCCTTCCGATGCCGATGCCCCGTCCCCTGTTGACATCAATAAATATTCGCGGACAGAAAAGCGGGGCGGTGCGCCTCCTCTTCGCCGCGCGGCGGCAACCCTACATCATAATGCTGAAAAGCCATAAACGGCGTAATAAAATTCTGCACTGCCATATGTTCCCCAGCGGGCATTATTTTATTGAACGGAACGGAGTGGGTGGAAGTGGACGTGGAAGTGGATATGGCCGAGATCCGGAGGAGGTCGCTCGACTGTGGACAGACTCGTCCCCGCGGACACAATTTGTAGGCGGCCTATAAAAAAAAAATGAAAAAATAAGAGAAGAGAACAGCGAATCCGCGGCAACCACGGACCCCATAAACTAAAGACTTTGGGAATAAATTTAACATATTGTGGCATTTATCATATCAAAATAAAAATTTAATTTCTTAAATTGGTTAATAAAAATGGGAGTTGAGTTGCAGGAGAGGAAAATGAGTTTGTGAAAGCATTTTAAGATATATTTGCATTTAATTGGATAGAGATATCTCTTTATCTCTGTGCTGTTTTTTGCAGCATAAAGCAATTATATATTTTCATGTATCCTGTGTGTTCTTTTATTAATGGGAAAGGTGATCAACTTTATAATTATTTATCTAATTAAGTTTTAAAGTAAATATTCCGAACAGAATTTCTTTTTACATCTTAGCTACCTTTAATTATAAATGGATGTTATTATAGATCAAAGTCTGGGATAAATCAGAGTTCAGCTACACTCACAGCAGAGTTTATATAATTCCGAGCTTAACTTTCATTAAAATTCGCAATGCAATGTCCTCCCCCGCTCGAGGACTTTACGTCAAATTAGTTCCAGCTTCAAATGGCAAAACTTCAAAGCGCTGCAAAGCGCCAGCCGGGATGGGCTCGGAATGGCATGAAAGTGGTCCTGGTTGGGGTTTTGGTCACTGCCACCCCACGGTCACCACCCAAAGCATACATAGTTCGGTGATGCACCTAGGCCGCCCATTTATTTTCCTCTGCCATTTCCATTTACCTGGCTCTGGTCGGCTTTTTGTTTTTAGCCGCCGTGTTTTGTAAGCATTTTATGCGCCCGCCCTTTTCCTGAATGCGCCTATAAATACCCAACCAGGCTAGCTGTGCTGCCTCCCCCTTTTTATCCCCCCAGGACAAGGCCAAACCGCAGGAGGGGGCTAAAATGCATTCAGACCAAATAAAAAGCTAATTAAATTAAAAGCACATTTTTGAGCGAAAGTAAAGCGCAACATCCTCGCCTCCATAAAGTTGAAATGGAGATCTAAAACAAACATTGTGTACTTATTTTAGAATTGGAATATATATACATATATACTCTTGCTTGGATTGAATTTGATAAGTAATTGAGCACAAGAAAAATACCTTTTAAAGGAAACATATTGAGGAAGCTTTTGTTTTGTACAATCCCATGAATAATTCATATTTTATAAGTTAAAAAACAATCTTAAAAGTCTGATTTAGGAACCCCTCCGATATAAGTGCTTAACTTTCCCGATTTAAATGACATTTTTAATTATATATTGTATCAAAAAGGAGACAATCCATTGCTGCCTCTGGCTCACTTTTATTACAGAATTTAACTTATGCAAATGAGGATGCTTTATGGGTTACAATATCTTATTGTGCCATCGTTGTAGTAAGTATATAAAAATGTGAAATGCATTAAATAAAAGCCTATATATGCCAGTATGTATATGTGAGACATATATTAAATCACGGGACGGCCAACACAAAGGGTAAATTACTGAGAAGCTGCGATAATTAAATAATTTTAATGCCATAATGGCGACGATGATGATAACACCGCAGGGCAGTGTGGGAGATGGGCGTGGTCCTTTTTGGATGGCCAACTATTAATTTGGCCAATGGCTTAATTGATAATCTTTGACTATTATTTAAATGCGAGCACAACGTAAAGTGGATACAATTTGTTGCGCTTACAATTTCAGTGGGGCATATATATACAAATGTATATATATTCGACTGACCAAAGTCCAGAGAGACCGAAGGATGAAGGATACACGCCGCAGCCTTTGCGTGTCTGCCGAACGAATTTAATTTGTGAGTGAGTGGGATTGGAATTGGTTTGGTTTTCGGTTCTCGGCATTCAAACTATTTCACTTGTTTAATTTGCAGGCGGGGCCCTTGTTTATTTCCATTTGGTTGTGGCGTGCTTATTGAATTAGAGACAAGTTTCGATGTGGGCGAAGAAATAAGCCCCTCCCTCAATCAGTCAGTCACAAAGGAGATATGGCAGCTACAAATTATAAGAGAATCCCACGCATTTCCTGCCATTCAGTCATTGGGAAAACTTTGCTCTTTGGCTCAAGTTTGCCCCTTGACAATTTTAATTTTCCGCAAATATTTACATAACTAATTCCGCCGCTGTCCCCACACCCAACGGCTTCACCTGTCCCGCTCGAAAGTTGCCCGGCAATAAATCAAAACTCAGCTAATTACGCAACAAAGAGTCAGAAGTCCGCCAGCTGAATGCTAATTAAAAAAGGGCATCGGAAGGAGCTGGGGCCAGCTGAAGGACTTTGACATTAGCCAGGACATTCCACCCGCCTCTCTGAGGGGACCACGACCAAGTCTGCCCCAAATACTTGGATTTGGCCATTAACAATAATCCGAAATCCATAGAAATCTGTGCCCAATGAAACGCAATCGAATCGCAAATTTATGTGGCACCTATACAGGCGGCAAGTGCGGGGCCAGCGGGACTCCTTGTCCTTCTGCTAGACGTAATTAATTCGATTATATTTCATTGATTTGAGCTGGCCCCAAAAGGAGCCGGGATTCGTGAGCTGGGAGCTGGACTCATAGAAATAAAATTTAATTGAAATGCCGTTCGCCTGCAACGTAAATCAACTTGGCCAACAAGGAGCAGGGGAGGCTAAGGGACGAAGGGACGAAGGGACGAGGCAAGGCGACGACAGCTCAGCTATAATGGTAAACAAAAAATCAACGTGACAGGAAAGAAAATTAGCAAAAGTTCGCTCTGCGTTTGTCCTTGTCCTAAGCCGCTTTTTACATTGGGGAGTTCCCCTCAGTGGCCCTCCCAGCCCTCCCCGTGCTGCTGAATGTCGGGGAAATCCTCCTCCTTGGTCCTGCCTTGGGGCTGGGCATCCCCAAGGGGCGCGAATTTGGGACAGTCAGAGACATGGCAACAGTGGCTGCAAAGCTTCAGCTTTCGGGCCCTGCCCTGCCCTGCTCTGGACATTGATTAATAATGTTTTTATATTTCGCTCTATATCCGGTGTGTATGTGCCGGGGATTCCTTCTCCTTTATCGAGCAATACGCACGACTGCCGGTTGTTATTGTTGCTGCTCTGTGATTATATTTTGGCGGCCTCCTTTTTAATGACACTGACACTGTGCAAAAAAAAAAAAATAAAAATAAATTGTTTGCGCCAAAGTATGCGACAATCCTGCGGCTCCACAGGAGAGGAGAAAGAAGTTTAGGGAAGTTAAGGAACTCAGTTCTTTGACAGCTGCAAATAGGAAACTTTTAACATAAGGGAAAACAACATTTTCTTTCAAGAGTGAAATATACAAAGGTCGACAATAGTATTCTGTATTTCTTATGGAAAATAATTAACAATATGGATGAATTTATGACATGTGTACTAGGTGCTTTAAAACCCTAAAAAATGTGTCCAAAATTATGATTAAAAGTATTTAATTCTATATTGTATTTAATTGTAAATTGTTACAACAAATTTACACTGAATTTGGTAGCTCAAAAAGTTGATTACATACCTTGTTGAGGATTTTAAACCCTGTATTGATTTTTGGAACAACCTAAATAGTTTAAACTAGAATGATTGTATGTTTTTTATAAGACACACTTTTATTTTATTTACTAGTGATTCCAATATAATATATTATATGATTTTAATGTTTTTAAATAGAATATCTCCTTAGCAAGTAATTTGTAATATTTTGAGCTCGCGTAAAATACGCGTAAGCAGAGTTTTCTTATTATAAACCAGTCAACTTCGCATTTTAAACAATGTACAACTTTTGACACTCACCTGCCTTGAAACTCCATTTATTTATTGTCAAGAAGCAATCATAAATCAAGCAAAATCTTATTTTGACCAGAATTCGTGGCTGCTGGCCGAAGGAGGAGTTTGGGCCACTGTCTTGAACAATTAGGGCCTGCGGCTGGCCTGGCTTTTAATTATGAGCGTTTGCCAATTAAAAGCTGCGCCCACAGACGCCACGCAGACGGATATGAATGCATCTCAGCTCCGTCTGATTTCATTATAATCAATGAGTGCATTATCCTGAAGACACCGCAAATACAAATTCAAATCCAGATCCTGGCCAAATCGCCTCCGTCGGCCGTCTGCCGTCTGCCGTGTGCCGTGCGCCGTGTGCGATGGCTAATTAATAGGCAAATTCCGAGCGCAAATTGTCCCAATAATTAGGCATGCACAAGTGCATCCTCCTGCTGCCCCCGAAATGCTGGGGGTTACTTGGCTTTGCGACCAGCATCATCCACCTTCATTTGCATTAATTGCCGTTAAGTCGATGTGCCTGACTGGCGGCTGTTTAGGGGTTGGGTTCGATGGATCGATCTCCTTTCGCCCCCTCCTGTGCCCCAGCAGCTGGTCCTGCCTGCACTTGCAGCTAGTGCAAATTTGTCGCTTTTGCCTCCACACAGCCCAGATTAT
This sequence comes from Drosophila kanapiae, assembly GCA_008042475.1. Taxonomy (NCBI): domain Eukaryota; kingdom Metazoa; phylum Arthropoda; class Insecta; order Diptera; family Drosophilidae; genus Drosophila; species Drosophila kanapiae. Next base: position 101,867 of record VNJM01001490.1, on the reverse strand, counting down.
TAACAACATTTCCCCACATTCTCCCGCTCCGACCAAGCACCCGACTCGGGCATGGGTTATTAATGGGCCTCGGGGCGCTATTGGAAATATTAACAGACTTGTTTTCGGTTTTGGCCGACCATCCTTGGAGTGTTCCTGCTACCTATACGTACCTATGGGTATGTGTGTATTTGCCGGGCCTAGTTGCTTGTAATTGATATTAAACTGCTGTGAGTGGCAGCCTAATGGGGGGCAAAAGGGTTCAACTGTGAGCTGGTAAAGGGAATACGCATACGAGTGCGTCTCCTTCGAATTATGATGTTCAAAGTGCGCCTGGCAATCTCATATGGATTTACATATGTATGTAAGTGTTTTCGAATTCATCAAGCTGGCTGTCTACGAATATGTGGTGTCGAGAGTTGTGGTAAATCGGAGATTAAATCCCAACTGTAGCAGCTTATTCAAGCGATTCTTGTTTGTCGGATTGTGATAGAAGGATAAACACTTGATTAAATTAATTTCCCTGAAGGTGAGTAAACCAATAGTTATTATTTTCAATTGAAAACAATCGGATTATTTATATTATATATAGCTTAAATCTGAAATTTAAAAGTATTTCTTTTATTTATATTACTTGTTTTAAGCTTAAATAAATCACAACTACAACTTCCTATCTCCTCGTTGCAAACAGGAAGTGTTTTTTCAAATTACTAGCCATTGGGAATTCGCGCGAATCATTTTATTTATTCAAAGGCCGTAGATTACAGGACTCCACACGTTCGACAATTGCCGACAGGAGCTGGTTCCGCCGTTTAGGGATACCCCTGACATAAAGTATTTAAACAATGCCGAGACCTGCTGCAAACCAATCATCGGGCAATTCCGGATCGAACATGGGTATTAAAAGTTAAGAGTTAACCGTACTTCTTTTGGGGGCGACCCTTTAAATTAGCGCTCTGCACTAAGGCACTGAATTAAAACCCAATCAAGATGGCTGACTGCAACAACTGTAAACTTTTCCCACATCGCTTGTGTCGAAGTCGTAACGTGGTTGTTACTCTCCTACCCGTTTCTGTTGCGGTCTACTCGGTTAACTTGGCCAAGAGTTCGCCGTCGACTGTGCTGGTGCTGCTGCTCCACCTTCTCCTTAAGCTCTCCCACCTTTGTGGGCGAGACAAACTGGCAATTAGTTTAGTTTGTTTCTACTTATGTGCAGTGTCTCCTGCTGTTGTTGTTAGGCAAATGACAGACTGCCAGACAGACGGACTAATAGACTGGCGGCAGGTGAGCACAACCGACAATCGAATCACACTCTGCAACAGGAGTAGGGAGCAGGTTAACAATCGTCGTAGTCATGTTTTTGAGCGATCTAAAAAATGGTGAAGGAAGTAAACTAATGAACTAATGAAATTGAAGTCGAAAAATAATTGTTTCAAAAGGCAACTTTAAGGAAGTAAATAATACAAATGTATTTGTTATAATAATACATATTTTTGTCATTTAAAAACAAAAAGGAAACCAGATATTTAGCTAAACAAATTTGTGTCTTCAAGTAGCTTCGATAGCAGAAGACTTGCACTTGGCAAATGAATAGTAATATTTGATAAAGCTAACTTTTGTTATATTATTCTTGTAATTAATTTAATAATTTCAATTTTGAAAAAACTGACAGACAAATATTCAAAAATATCTAATATTTCCCAAAGCCATTTACCTATTTGTATTGTTAAACAGAAAACACTTCTTATACGCCAAAGACTTGTCTGCTGTCTCGAAGTGGTTGTATCCATAGTCGAGTCAGGACAAGGATGGGCTTCCCTGTCGATTTTTATGTATTTATAATGAAACATTCAACTAGACTCTACTTGTAGTTGCCCAGAGTGCTGAGGGAAAGAAAGCAAAGGAAACATAGCCGGCGGGGATTTCCAGCAAGTGGGAACCAAAACATTTGTCGCAAAGATTTTCACGTCACGCGGGCGGCAGGGAGTTTCCCTGCTCTGTCTCTATGTGTGTTCTCGAAAAATGGGAAATGGGGAGAATGGTAAGTCAGCCGGCGCTCGGGAAATGAGCGAGGAACTGAACATGAAGCACGATTTTCGTGGCAAAGAGTGTGGGGACGGCATTCATATAATCATTAACAGTGTCACATGCAACATAATGAGAACAGGGCGCGCCTGTTCTGGCCATGCCCCTGGGCGGACAAGAGGGGTCTAGAAACTCCCTCTCCCTCCCCCCCGTGGCAGTCAGTCTGCTTTCCACACACATGCTGCAAGTCTGACGCTTAAGTAGTTTACATTTTGTGTATAAGGAGCCATAAAAGGAAACATTCGCTCCATTAAGGGAACATAATTTTTCGTTTCTCGGTCGGGGATTTTCGTCAAGTTTATGGAGATTGAAATGGGGACTCCAACTACGACTGCGACTTGGAAATTTCTGCGGGTACGGGTACGGGTCCGGGTCCGCCTGGCAGCCATAAAAGAGTGCATCAAATGGGATTTTAAGTTGTCGCATTTAACAGGCGCTGTCGGGGAGAGGGGCGGAGTCTGAGACGGAGGGCATTACAAAATAGGGAACTACAAATAGATCTATCAAACTCTTCGCGGCAGCTGAGGGCGGCATGCAACTGAGGTTTTGTCGAGGTTTGTCGTTAAACACAACTTCTTCATCATCTTTATTCCGCTGTATTTTTGTTGTTTCTCTCTTAAATTTTTTTGTTTGCTTCTTTCCCAGCAAAAACCTTTGTTTTTTATGTCACAGCTCATTAGTTGGACCGAGATCTGTGCTGCTGCTGCTGGTCTACGTCTTAGCCTTTGTGGAGCATCCGCGAGCGTTAATAGCCCTCTGAAATATTTATGAAACATTTGTCGAGCGCCGCGTCGAGTGGGTTGAGTTGAGTGGAAAACTTCAACGGATATGTCTCCGAGACAGGAAATCAATTAGTGAGTACCAGGTGAAGTTGAAAGAGAAAAGAAATGATTAAGTTCGAAATGTCAACGGATTTGGCTTGCCAGTTGATGGGATTTCGGTGCTGGGTTTTGGTGGAAAGAGAGAAATCGATCAGGGACTTATGTTCTTTATTTTATTGATATAATAAATACATTTTTATACCTTAAAATGTATTTAGTTTAATGATAATAACAACTCTTATATACTTTCTTTCGAACTTTCTCGTTTTAATTACTTAATTAAACGAAACAAAACTTTAAACCCTATTTAAAATATAAAATTTAAAGCCGAAGAACTCGAGAACTCTTCAGGATATTCACGTCACTTTAAAATTAAGGCTAACCAAGGCTTTCGAGCAAATCGTTTGATGACTTCATCGAATAATTCGATTCATTTTGGATCTTAAATAGCTGTCAAACCGCCGAAATTATACAGCCCCCCGGCATTACCTCCTCCTGTGTGGATGCTTTTGGGGCGATGTCAAAGGAAATTAAAATCGTCAAGCCACACGACCCATCCGATGATGATGAATTTATGCGAAAATTTAATTATTCCCCGACAAACAGAGAGCCGTGGAAAATGCGAAAAAATGTATCGATGAAAAATTAATGTCGATTGGGAGGCGATACCAATAAATCAATGCACAAACAAAAGAAAGAGGACGCCGCGGCGGGTGGCAAGGCAGGACAGTTGCCGCAAAGTTTAATGAAGAATGATCAAAAAAAGGGAAAAAAACGAGGAAAAGTAAATGACGTTAAATGAAAATATTAAAAGTGGCAAGAGGCTAAATATGGCCAAGTGATTTAAGGGGTAAGCCGGACGAAGCTGGGGCTGGGGCGAGGGCGTTCGGGCCAATTAGTCGTCCTACGGCTCGTGTTGACAAGAAATTAACAAATTGCGACGAAGCTCGGGCGAGGGGGAATCTTTTTCCGTTCCTCTCCCACTCTGGCGCTTGTTTTCTTTTTTGTTAAAGTAATTCAATATGTTTAAACGTTGGCCACAGGCTGTCTCTGTCCCTGTCTCCGCCCCTGCCTTGTCTGTTTGATTGCCACACAAAGAAGGATGGAAGATGGCCAAAATGGGAAGAAGAGCAAGAAGGTCCTCGCTCCAAGGCACCAAGCACAGAGAGGAAAATGGGGATAAATGCTATAAGTATTTAAATTTATTATGGATAGTTCAGAGTCGGGAAATTCCACCTAGCAGATCTTAAGAAGATATAAAAGCCTTACTTACACATTTATGTTTATAAAGAAATATATTTTTATTCAACTCTTTGATTGATTTCGATTAAAATTAATCGACATTTCTCCAAGTGCTCGTGCCAGCGATGACACTTGAAACTTGCGATGGCGACAGAAGATGGAGACGGACTTGAGGCGGGGTCGAAAAGGTGGTGCAGCATCCACAGCATCGTCAGCTTTTAATGTTTGAACTTTTTATTACGCAAGTAGCAAGGGCAATTTCAGGGCCAGGATCAGAGTGGCAGGAGAGCAGAGCTTGCCTGGGTGGTGGCAAGGGGTGGTCCGTGGGCGACCTCGATGCTTGTCATATGACACCAATAAATCGCTTCAATTGCTCTCTGACTGACGCCGTTACCTGGGCACTTCACCTCGCTCTCCACTCATCCCTCTGGCTCAGCGTAATGAAAAAATGCCAATACCAAAATGAATGTGTAAATGAAATGGCTACAGAGGGTGAGATAGAGAGAGAGATATAGAGAGGACACGGCACCCGCCGGATCCCCAAACCGAATTGGATGTGTCTGAGCTCCAGTGAAGCGTGAGTAATCCTTTCAATTTAAACAGCTCCGCAGAACACGGCACACAGGTGAATAATTGGCTTCTATGCTTCGGAAAATTACCGTAAAATTAGCCTGGCAAAAAGCTGAATACGCAGGTAACTTCCAGCGCAGCCGTGAAAACAAAAGTGGAACTGGCAATGGGCTTTGTGGCTCGGCTTAAGTTTCAAAGGAACTGGAAGCTCTTCAAGGAAAGACAGAAAAAAATTAACTGAGTAAGGAAACATAGCTTCATTTATAACTTAAAATTTAATAAGTACTTTGTTGCTGAAGTACTTTTGTTGCCTGAATATTCTTCGAATTACTTATAAAGGCCTTGAAAAAGTTAAGTATCTTCCATAATTCGTGCCTGGGCTTTATAGCTATCCAACTTAAAGAACAATTAACTTTTAACCTTTATAATCTGTACCAGGCAGACTCCTTCTGGTGGCAGCAACAAGTGCAAAGCCAATATCAGTTTCAGCCTGAGTTAACTCGACTTGTTTACTGCCCAGACCCAATGGCTTAGTCGCAAGAAGATGCCAGGAGCAACAGCTGCCGGTGCCTTTGTCAACGAGAGGAAAAAAAGGAAACAGGAGCAAAAGAAAGCTCCATCTTGTCACCTGACGCGTGCAGCCAAGCAGGACGAACAGTTTCGGGCAGCGGCGGCAACAGCTGCTGTCCGCACCAGACGCCCATGTCGGCTGCTGCCGAACCCGCTCCTTGGATCCCTGGATCGCTGGAATGAATACTGGGACACTTGGGCACTTGGAGCCATGTGTTGCTCACTCGCCCCAACATGTGCGCATTCAAATGGAAGCTGTGAAGTGGCGGAGGACTCGAAACTCCTCTGCTTTCTTTTGCTGCTTCGCTCGGTCTGGTTTAAACAAATGGCATTTTGGCCAACAGCTTCTTGGGGGTGTCATATATCATTACCCCACAAGGCCCTACAAAAAAAGCACAAAAATATACTAAAGAAATGAAGGTTAGCTGTGTGGATTAAAGGTTGGGATACCCTTTCCTGGGTTAACTAGAATAACCAGATATTAAGTTTCACAGAATCAGGAGGGTTTCTAAACAAATATGATAGTATTATTTATATATTTTTACTAACTATAATTATAGCAGTAACTATATTAACTCCACCTAAAACTTAACAATATGTAGTTCCTAAATCAGCAATAAAAATGACTTCCCATAATTTTTCAATAAAATTTATGGCATTCCCCACAAAACCGTTCATAGAGTAAAAATAAGGAGAGATCCTTCGCTAAGTACTTTGGACACTCGTGCTGGAATCCTTGATGAGGCCCAATGCGGTGGTAACCCTAGGCGCACGCACACACTCGCTCTGGCACCCACACCAACACCTACACAGAGCCCACGCACATGTGGAACACTTGTATAAATTGGCTCATTATGGAACTCATCCATAATCTATGAAGCCCGGGTGGCCATCAAGTTCTCGGCGGAGATCCCGCATTCACTTCGATTGCCCTGGCCAAAAAAAAAAAATAAAAAGGAAGCAGGCGCAACGCACGAGAATGGATTGAGGAGGCAACCCTACCATTTGCGACACGTGTTTAACTCGTTTTTCAAAAAAGGCAACCCAGCAGCCGAGCAGGACCTCCATTCGGCGCATAAAACAATTCACTTTATGCGCTTGAATTTAGCCATTTGCCACCATTGAAGCGTTAACTGGACATCGCCGCCAGCCGCCAGCCAAGCAGGAAAGCATTTGGCATTCCTCGTAATGGCCTCGATCCAGTCCTCCGGCATATATACATTTTAAGCAGCCTCCGCCACATCCCTTTTTTCCAGCTAACTTTTTCGGGCATTACTTAATAAATGAATTGTGCATTCAATGAATTGTTTTCCTACTAAGCAGGGCATTTTGATTCACCAATAATGGGGTTTCCCTTAAATTTAATATAGAATTTGGCCAATAACTTGCTTCGAACTCTTCAATTTTCTTGCACATCCTGTTCGCTTTGACCTCGTTTCCGGTGTCTACTATAACTTATCCCAAAACCATCTGCTCAATGTGAAAAACGTAGCAAAAACTCAAAACAGCAGAAAATTGTTGCCAGCGTAATTCCGACTTAATGCAAAACAGCTGACCTTACCCACCCCACCTGTCAGGTGGAATATTTCTAATTTTTCAATGTCCAGGAAGGATTTTTCGCTGTAGCTGCTCCGCCTTCATCCTTGACCTGTCCCAACTAATATCTTGTGTAATGGCAGGCAACAGTTTTTTATGCATATCGACAGAGCTGCTGCTGCTGTTGCTGCTGATATTCCGCAGACAGCTGGCTGCTGAGGAGTCCTGGAAAGAACTCGACGTACTTTTAATATGCATCGAAGGGGCCAAGTCGAAACTTTGACCGGCTCTTCTAATTGTGCCACTTCCGTTCAGTTGGCCAAAAGAGTGCGGCTAATGCTGCACCTTAAGTGCATCCCAACCCCCTTTGCTGCCTGCTGCCTGTGCCGGACCGACAGCTTGTCTTAATGCCACTTCCACTTTTTCGGGGGGCGGGCGGCACTTCATTTTTCCCAGAGCGGAGAGTGCAGGAGGCGTTGCCGCATAATAAATGGACAATTTGCCAGTTGAAGCGTGCAAAAGCCCGCAAGGATGTAGGATGCCACCTCTGCCCCGCCCGATGTGGTTATAGATTACTTTGGCCCCCCACCCCAACCCCTAATAGGAGGCCAACCCTTGGCCAGCCATAAAATTATTTTCTGCAACAATTTCTTGAGCGCTTCCTCCACTCGCTGCCGCTCGAGGGCATTTTAATTTTTGATCTCGTAAATTCTCACAAGAGATAATAATAATATGATGCGTTCCACCTGGAAGCTGGAGCTGAAGCTGAAGCCCGGATCCAGTGTGGAGGCGGTGCTCTTGAGAGCACCTCAAACTTCGGTTTCTTTGCCATTTTATTGACTTATGGCTCGGGACCACAAAAGGCCACAACTTGAGCAATTATTAAAGTTGAGCCACGTTGAGCAGCAGCAACCCTCGCAGCGCCCCCCAAAGTCAACCCCCAGCTAGGTAACCCCACCATCGCACAACCGCCCCTGCCTGTGGCAACCAACCACTAAATCATCTCTTTGATAAGCAATTTGATTTATTTTCTGAAAACAATATTCTTTTTTTTCCGGTGCTGTTGCCCAAACTATTTCGGTTCAAAAAGCGGGCGAAACAGCAAAAATCAACCGAGCTTAGAAATATTTTAGCTTAGGTATTTTGTTGGCCAGCATAAAGGCCCCGCCGTCGCTTCGGTTAGGTAAAATGGGCATTAACATATTTTAAAAGTAGATTGCGGCTGCTGTTGTTGTGGCATGTCAAGCATGAAGTGCAAATAGCTTACAGCTAAATATTTATACACAAATTTTGGGGTTTCTGTATCGTTTTGACTTCTTTTTTTTTTTTTGCCCGGCGGAAACACTTCTCCTGAGTGTGAGTGTGAGGGTCAGCCGTCAGTTTGTCGGCCGGCCTGTCGTTCTGTCGTGGGTGAGGAAAATACTTCATTTTTGACATAATTTGACTGCGAAGAGGTGAGCTTGTGTCGTTTGTTCGACAGGCAGTTCGAAAAGGATTTGGAAAGTAGAAGGACCTGATTTTGACTTGGCTTAAAAGTGAACATTAATATGCCTAATTTTAAAACAAGAAGGATTGAGGAAACATTGTCAAGACATCCATAAATATATACCAAATTTGATATGAGCAACAGATTACATAGGGTGGAAGTTTCCTATTCCTATTTCTCATCATATATGGATCCGACTCTCCAGCTTACAATAATATAGGTCGTACGCCCCTATATAATATATTCTCCTTCTCATTTTATAAAAGTATTCAACCTCCTCGAGCCTTTATTTATAGCCCACTGTTTCCATAATAACTTCAATAATCCCTCGAAAATTTTTCAATTTAACATTACGAAATTGGCAAACAAAGTTTTTTACCCAAATATATATATTTATATATGTATTTATATATATATATATTAAAAGACAAGAAAATGCCCTAAGCTGGGCCAATTCTATACGCCAACATTCAATCATAACAGATCCCGGCGAGGGATATACCAAAGATAAGGGAAAAAACAAAGTAATTGAATAAGCCCAAGGAAATGTCAAAGTGGAAAGAATTTTCCCTGTGATGTGAGTTTTCGGTTGCTTAACTTTTTGGCACAGCTGTGCCTTTGGCCGCCTTTGTACCCTCTGACAAATAATTTGTACGCAAATTAAGAAAACAGCCGAAGCAGCAGCGAGCTTCGAGCGGATGGAGAAAATTTAATGAGAAAGAAGCGTGTGCCAAAGTGTGATTAAAACTTTTTGGGTAAAAAATTGGGCTTCCTTTTTCCTTTAAGCATGTTCGAAATAATTGGTAATTTCTTTTTTTATTGTCATCTCTGGGTCTGAAAATCGTTGAAAAGCCATTTTACACCCTTTCTCGTTGGCAATTGAATTGGTATTTAAAAGTTAGCAAGAAATTATGGAAGTTTCACTTTTAATTAATCTTACAAATACTCTTTTTATTGTTGCTTTATTTTAAGAATTCCTCCTTTTGATTAAAAACGAGGAACTAAGCTGGTTGATTCCATAAAGAATATGCTCTGGTAGTTTTTATGGGAAATCTTAGTCTATAATTTTATATACTAATAGCAAAAAAATCATTAAATTTGTATTAAGTAACAAATACTTTTAAGGATGTAACTTCCGGTGTATCAAACTTTGAAATGAAAACTCAGGCAACTCCTTCTGTAACCGGGATGCATATTTACTTCCATTATCCTGCGCGTCTGGTAATCGTTGCGAAGCCTTTTTAAAGTCCTTGCTCAATTGGTATAATGCGCCATAATAACCGTTCTTTGACATTCGGGGCAACGTCAGGCCAGGGCTGTCACCCTCGTTCCCAACCGATTCCAGGGGGAATCCCACCAATGCACCTTGCAAGTTGTCGCAAGTTGGGCGGTTGGAGAATGCTGCTGTCGGGCTTACAGGGGATTAATTTGAATAGGTGTCTGGCACTCGGTCCAATTGGGAAAAGTGTCTCTCGAAACAAAAAGCGTCAGAAAGGAATCAAATGCCATGGGTCCTGCAGGACGAGTGGTGTTTTGGGTGGTCGGGCTGGCGGATTGCCGGCTATCAACCACCGCAATCGGAGTTAGCTCGGTCCGCTCTGTCGGCTGCTGCCTTTCCCATCGTGCGTAATTCTATTTGTCATTTTGATTATGACATTGTAATGCTTTAATTGATGCGATGCGACAAAGGACTAGAAAGTGACGTGGGTGGGGGTGCGACTGGCAACTGTAAAAGGCAATCAACCCTGTCCCTCCCAGCCTTTGTGTTCCGGGATTTCGTCAGGGTGACGGCTATGACGGGCCGGCGAGATTCCTTTTTATTTTGCCTCGGTGTCCATGTCTCTCTATGTGTATGAGACAAATCCTATAAACAACCCGAGGCAGCTTTTTGTGTTCCATGTTTGGCATGTCTGCGGGCCAGAAACGATCGAAATTTCAATGAATTTTAAATTGAAATGGGGTGGTGGAAAAGGATGCGAGTCAGGTGGACTATTGATGTGACACGTAGAAGGGGTTGGTCCCAGGCTAGCAGTCTGCATCCATATCAAAAATTGGAGTTCATACTCGCCATGTAGAAATAGCCGCAGGTAAATATTCCAGGTATTTCTCGGGTTTAGTTGCAGTTTGGGATTTATTTAAATAAGTTGATTGCCTATCTTAAATACTGTTTATATGAGCCTAGATATAAAAACATTGCTTAGACAGGGTTCTTTGAAGATATCAATTAAAAAAGTTTTATTTCTGAATTGGAATACAGTTGCACAGGAAAGGTAATTTAAATAATAACAAATAAATTAGAAACAGATTGGGAACCAAAATACGACTAGTACAAATAGCTACATAATTAAATAATAATTTAAATCATGCAAAACTGTGTTTAAATTAATGTTTTCTTCTAAATTTTAATAAGCCTTCAACTACAGTCACTAGATTTTATTATTATAAATAATATGGAAAAATAAAGATGTGAGAATTAACATCACTAGGCGAGTCCATTTAGTCTGTCCTGGGTGTATATATAAAAACAATAAAATAATTTTATTTATATTAAAAATAAAAAAATTAAAGAGCTCTCACTTTAAAGGGTTATATTATCTTAATAACGATTTTTAAGTTATACCAAAAATACTCCCAAGTTTTGCCTTTAACACATTCAAACTATCTATGCCACCTGCTTAGCTATAGGTGCTTATTTTTGTTTTGGTTTTTATATAATAAAATTGAAGAAAACATCATATTTGCATGTGCTTATTATCTATGAAAATATAATTATCATTGTCCCCATCTGTTCCCATTGAAATTACCCACATTGTATTCAGGGACAGATGAACAACAAAGGGCGAGAGTCGCTCGCCTTCCGTTCGTCGGGCTAAAACAACGTAATGCGAAAGCCGAAAATTGCGTTTTCAACTTGTTGTTGCCATAGCAATTTCAGGGCCCTCGATAAGCGACAGCAACAAGAACAACCAGACTGCAGAGCTGCCAACACGAAGTAGTTATTTTGTTGCACGCAACTCGCAGGCGACGTGACGCAAGGCGACGCATGGTGCACGCAACCCGAAATTAGGCGCAGGACCAACATGTGTGCCGATGCAGTGTTGCCCATCTAGCCTGGCTTTCAGATACCAACATTTAGCTAATTTCTAGCGGAAATTACTATTCAGAATTTGAAAGTAGTTTCCAAAGGCGTTTTAATGAAAAGTATTTATTATTAAACATTTTAAAACAAATATTTCCGTGGGTAATTAGGATTTCACATTTAAGTTTCAAGGTTTTATAGTTAGTTAACAATTGAGTTCATCTGCTATAATATTAAAAGCTTGAATACATATAATAAATTGTTAATTAATAAATATTATTCTTCGAAAATCTCTGAAATTTTTCAGGCACATCTTTCTTTCCTTCAAAAATCCCCATCTATGTCTTTGGCATTCCTGTAGGTTCTACTTTTTCTACTCATGGATAAGTGGCACCACTGACATCCAGGCAGCTAAAGCAAATGAGGCACAAGTGGGGAATTTGCAAACAGAGGACGCAAGCCGACCACCGCCAAGGCGAAAGGCGTAAATGTTGCACGCTGCCGTTCCACCTGATCGACTTTTCCAGGCGCCTCGGCGCAAGGGGATGGTTATTAAAAGGGAGAGTGGCACAGGGGAAGGAAATTCGGGAAATTTCAAGGGTTGGGGAAAACAGGAACAAGACTGGGAATGGCAGCGGGAAAGGGCAGCTGTTGGCGGCGTCATTCTAATGCACAATGCACAGTGGGCATGAAATATTGTTGACAGGTGAAAACCCCTCCAAACGAACACACACTCACACGGGACGCACACGGGACACGCGCACAGTTAACGGCATCGGGACACGACATAGGCTGCGGCAGATAAGCCGAAAAAGATATGGTCCAAGTGGGGCACTGAGCCCTGCCCCAGCAGGAAGACCGTCCTGGGGGCCGGGGTCACGTGCTGGGCCGCCATTTGGGCGGAGCAGCCTTCCCCTGGGGGCGGCCGGAAAATGGTAATAAGTGAAAGTGTGTGTGCGAAGTGAAAGGGCTGAGGGATGAGGCCCTAGACTAGCTGTTGCTGGTGTCAGCCACAACCCCCAGGGCCCCGTAATAAATACTTGATTAGTTGAATAATAAATTTAAATATTTTGTCACATTTCTTGGAAATTGCTAAAACGTCCAATTTTCAACGAATTAAATCATCCCAGAACCGACAAATCGAAAGTGAAGGCCAAGCTGTAGGAGCACATCTAATTTATAGACCCGTAAAACGTTTCTGTTAACCTTGAAGGGAGTTTGAGTTGTAAAATAGGAACATAGAGTTTATTGGGTTCTCTATTGGCTTGCAATAAACGTATCTTTGGGTTTGGATGGCTACTAAATGCCTTCAACTGAATTTCATTGGGAAATTAAGTTTAAACATTTTTTAATATCAAGGAGAACTTCCGTAAAAGGATATTAAAGATATTGCTTAAATTCACTTTTGAAATTACGTAAACATTTTAATCAAGGATTATCTGCTTAGATTCTTGTTGGAGCTGGTCAAATTTCCTTTAATTGAAACTACAAAACTGTACTTTAAAATATCAAATAAAATTATATCCTTTAAGGGAAATATAAAATCCTTTCAATGCTGTTTATGGGCGTCGTGGCAAGGATAAAGCAAATCTAGACAGGTCATCAAATGCGCTTATCCAGGCAAACAGCACGGCAATGGTATTTTATTAAAGAATATATTTAAAAATAAGGAAAGCGTTGACAATTAGGCAAAACCCCTACAAGACCCGTTCGCCGATAGGCAAATGTGCTCGCCGCTTATCGATAACAGGTGAAATTCAAAATTAGCATACGATGAGCGTGCAACATGCAACGCGGACTCACAACCCCCTCAGAAATAAATTCACTTTGCATTTTAATTTCAAACGGAAAAAGTTACCTGAAAAAGTCTGCTGCAATTTATCCATAGGAAAAAAAAACACAAGGGAAGAATGCAAAATTGTGTAATTTCTGCGGATGCTGCGGGTATATCTGTAGCTCCCTTTTCCCGCTGCACACGTAGCTGGCGTGGAGTCAACTTTTGGCCTCTAATGTTGCTGAAAATTGAATTTCTTATTACAAAAAAAGCTGGCGTTGCGTGCGTCTGCTGCGGCTTTTGCTGCTGCGTTCTACAACAACGTAAAGAGCATTACGTGTTTACGTAAAGTTTCGGCGCCCGACGGCAAAATTGTTTTCCCCAACTCCCGCGAGCCTGGGAGCCGGCTTTGCCCGCCATGCCGTTTGTTTATTTTATTATTCTTTGTTTGCGCTCAAATTAAATGAAATGTTTATTCAAACGTTGAAAATTGCTTTAAAAAGAAAGGGCAGACAGCCGAGAAATGGGCAAAATGATATGCCAAAAGGGCTGCCAAAATGTCGCCGCCAATGTCCTCTTTTGTGCCCCGAAGTCCTTGCCCCAGCCCTGCCCCGCCCAACTGGAAAACTAGTTGGGCTTTTTGACTGACTTTTTGCTATCTTTGGTTTATCGCCCAAGTGAATCATGTCAACCGCAAAAAGGGGCATCATCTTGGATTACCATAAAGGCGTCCGCATCCTGCGTCTAGGCGCCATTCATTTTTCATGTGTGCGCCATGTTCCTCCTGCAGAAGGATCCTGGATCCAGGATCGCTATCCTGCATGTGCTGGCCCCAAGGCATTGTTCGATTTAAAGTGCCTGGCCATGGATGGCGTGGAGTTGGGGACTTTATAAATGAGCTGAGGGCAGGAAACGAGCAAAACGCCCGGAGAGTCCTTGTGCCAAAAAAGGACTCCCGACCGCTACGCCCTAGCATCTTGATGGTCAAAGCCAAAGTGCAATGTCCGTGATGACTTGCCAGCCCCGTCATCGTTGCCATCCCCTTAACCTCAAAAGCTTAACCCACTACATCCGACCATCCCGAAAAATAGCCAAAATCCGACAGACTCTAAGGCGAGGCGACAACTTTGACGCCAGAACCCCCAACAAAAAAAAAATGAAGAGGAGGCGATGGCTTCCGGTCTGGCTTATATTGAAGGATGTCTTCCGCCTGCCCACACGTCCCTTTGTTCGGCAGCAATCAATCATGCGGTTTAAATTAGGGTATTTACTTAAGTCGGTCAATCGATAGGGGCGAAAGTAAAACATTTTCCCAGCATGTCTGCCTCCCTCGCTTTTTCAGTGCCTGTCAAAGTGACCAACACATCGGAAAACTTCTGAGGTTAGGAGGAAAAGGGTTTAAGGGATTTTACTACGGTCATCAGTGCTCTATAAAATTAAGGAATGGAAGGATTTTAATGTACTGAAAATGTAGGATGGCCTTCGGCTTCAAAACTGATGGGAAGGGAATTTAAAGTTTATAGTTTATAATTATAATGAAGTGGCAATGGCCTACAACCTGAGATTTTTCTAACCAAGCCCTTAGATATCATAAAATACATTCTTTATAACTTTTTGCCATTTATGTTAAAGAGCTTAAACAAATATTTCAATAGAGAAGACATTTCATATCTTACTTATCCATATATTACATTTAAAATCTTTATATTAAGAGTATAAACCAATCGACCTTTAGTTTTTCCAGACCCAAATCTTAAATTACAATCTACCAAAAAACAAGAAGGTGGTCAATGTCAATTTTTGGAAAGTAAAGCAAAAGTTTCATTTCACATCTCTTTGCATTCGGAAAACTTTCATGCGGGCATGGGGAGTGGTGTGTGGTGTGTGGGAGGGTTAATGACATGCCAGGGACCTTTTCACTGCCCGGCACCTTCCCTCGAAAAAGGCCGACAGGAGGTGATGGTGGTGGTGGCTGTTTGGTATTAATCATGAGCCTGTCACCTTGCGTAAATATGGCAAAATGAGTGGAAAATGAGCCGAAGATGCTACAAGATACACTTTTGGTAATGAACTTTGCAGCCAAAGTTTATTGGAATCAGGGCAAAGTTTTCACTTGGACGGGGAAGCAGAAGCTGGCTCCGTGAGCTCCTCAACAGTTAATGAGTGGGCCAAAGTAAATAAGTACATTCTCTGGAGTTTACATTATGAGCCCGGCCAAGTTTCCTGGCTCAAAGGCAATGAAACACTTTGGCACTTTGATAAATCATAGTTGACCCTGTGTCAAGCTGTACCCGACTTCCTTTTGATGATTTATGGAAATTGGCAGTCTCAGGGAAGCCCTATTATTTGTAAGCTGCTTGGCAATTTGTCAAATAATTGTATTTCGGTGAAAATATCTTATCAATACATTGATTTTCACGCCTATCAAGTGGCAGTCAAACAAATTACGACCAATGGTTCCAGCTGAATATTCTGTTCGGGGATTCCCCGCAGTCAAATAACATTAAGGTGTGCGCTGGCTGCTCGAACCCGGCTCGTATCTGTGTAAATTATGAAAATTACCACAAAATGTTGCAGCATTCCGGGGAATCGCATGCGGTTTATGGGCATTTTAAGCCACACACTCGCACACTCTGCCGCACACTCGCACACAGGTGTTGCTTGTCCTGCCAAGGGAATTTACATTGATCTCCGAAGGAGTCGAAGGAGAGTCGGCGTGAGTGCGTGCATTTAATGCTGTGTTAAATTGAAAATTTGCATAAAATATTTGCTGTTTATTTATTGGCCCAGGTATATTCGCCCTCTGTTCCGAGTATTTGCTATTTGTCTGCGCCTGTGTCGGCCTGGCCAACTAAATATTTGATGCAATTTGTGTGCAATTTTATGGTCAACTTGGCCAGGAACTTTGCTCTTTCCCCTTGGGGTTCCGGTTAAGTTTCTATGACCATAAACCTGGTTACAACTAAATCGATTTCGGTTTTCAATTTATTATTATGTGTGTCTTTGGTATGCAAGTTTAAATTCACATTACTTCGTGTGCTTGTTAAATGTATACTTGTCTGTAAATAAATAGAACTAATGAAATCGTTGAAATATTCCTCTCTACTTGTGGTGGGAAAATACTTTTCTATTAGTCTAAATTATTAATGCATAATTGTTATGGTTGTTTTGAAACACATTAAATAACATTCTTGGTGTTATTATTTATTAAGACTGAGCTCTTATATTTATGAACTGAAAAATTATGTGAACTTGGCAGCAGGATATATTTATCAGCCGGTGGCAATTCTTCTTTTTAATTTTATTATTTTAAATTGGTTTTAAATGAAAGTCTATAGCAGTCTTGGTAACTCCAGGCTCTACCTACTCATTCTATTTTTTTCCTGCCATTTACACTATCCTCTCCTCTTAATATTCTGCCATCAAGCCAGGTTCCCAAACTCCTCCTGAAACTTCTCGAGGGGTTTCCCGAGAGTTTTCCTGCATCCAAAGTGGGCTTCGCGCCCCCATTATGATTTTCTGGATAAAGAAAAAGTTCTTCGCGGTGGCGCGTCTTGGCATATGTAAATAAATCTCGAAAAATATCACTGAATCAACTTTTTTTCCCGCCGTGTGTGTGTGTTTGTGAAAGGCTGGGGTTAGTGGCGAAATGAGGCGGCGCTGCTTGGGGCATTTGGCATTTTTATAGTGTGTTTATTTAGCACTTGAAAAATATTACTTTTTGCGCCCAGCAATAATTTTAATTGCTTTGCCAGTGCCAGCGGAATCTGGAGGATTGGCCACCGAGCAGTCAGCAGCGAGCTGCGAGCTCCGAGCTCTTTCCCCTTCGGAAGCTGATGCATTCACAAAAGTTAAGTGGCAAAAGTTTTCGCACTAAAGTTGAAGTTGCGCCGCCGCCGACGCCATTCGCCTGTTGTTGTTGTTTTCGGAGAGCAAACATCAACGCCCACGCGAAGTGAAACACAGCGGCAGGAGCTGGATATTATTTGAGTTTGCTCCCTTTTTTTTTCCCACACCTCTGGCACTCTCCCCTACCATCCCCTCGTTTTTTCTCCGGGACTTTGATTGTTTTGAGATTTCGCGGCAACACATAAACTTACGGCTGACGAGCCCCGGGGTTGGGGAGTCCACGGACTTCCGATTTGTTTATCATTGCCAGTAAAAAGCGAGGAGAAAATACTTCCAAAGCATCCGATTTAAATAAAATAAAAGTTAGCAGTTGGAATTGAGATTAGCGTCAGTGTTGGAAATTAGTTTCGAAGGCAAATAATTTAGCCAGGATGTTAGGTGGATTTTGTTTCTAATCGGAGTACAGTTTCTATGGAGAAATTTCTTTATTTCATATTAAAAGGTGTTATTGCCTAGAATATATTATAATTAAGTTAAGTTACTAGAATAAACGAAGTCCTTATCAGTTTTACACTTAAAGGTAAAGATTTATATATTATATTTCCACATCTACTTATTCCCGTATTTATTTAAGCTTTAATTTGTATCCCTGACATACTTGAACTGTTTAAAAGTAAAGCACCTTTTTTATTTCTGTTTTCTCAAAAACTTTTTAAGGTAAGCCATTGATCATCAAGGTTTTCTAGCATTTTAAGGACTTCACTTTCGTTCGACCTTACAGTTTATGGCCTATCAATGGCCGCGCCAAGGCGTTGGTCCTTTGGTCCTTGCACAATTTCCAATGCTGTCCAAGCTGTCAGCTAAATCAATTTCAATGCGGTTCTTTATTTTTTTTCGGAGGGGCAGCCAATTCCGGTGGGAGAACCTTTTGGTAATTGCATTAAATATGCAAAAAAGCTGGGAAAAGGACGTGTCTAGGCAAAGGCTGCGAACCAATTAAATATCGTAGTTTATGTGTGTGGCGGACGGCAGAAAACAACTCATGAGGAATCAGGCTTGGTCGAAAAGGGATTCATTCCTCCTCTGTCTTAACTCAAACAGGCATTAAATTATCAAAACCGAAGCGAAAGGGTCCCAGGCCGGGACGATAAGGAATCCTTGCTGATTCCAAGGCGGAGGAGTGTTCTCGCCGACACAGCATAAATATACCGGAAAATAGTGCGTGCCTTCGTTACAGATTTACAGCAAATAAAAATGGCGGCAAAGGGAGCTGAAACTGAGCTCAGCTCGTTGCGTATACGCCGCGTGTGTTAGCCGGCGCTGATTGCCAAAGCCGAGCATAGGAAATCAATTCGAGCGCATAAATGTGGGTCACTTGGGAGGCTGGGAGCTGTGGGCTTATCCCCCTCAGCGAATGAGTCAGCAGATTGTTGCTCGCAGAGAAAACTTGGACTTTTACGCATAATTTAAGTGAATTTACGCCTCTCAGACTTTAAGCCCTCTCCCTTAGTTTCCTGTGCATCAAACGCATCGGAGCGTTGTTGGCCAAAAGTTGATTTTCCAAGCCATAAAAGACAATCGCTACGCATCCAAAGACGCCCATCATATACTCTCGCTCACACATAAAGACATCTCGAACTGCAATCAAATTCTACACTTCAGTAGACATTTACACACTGCTTCGCGTGTCCCCTCCTCTTTCAGATACTTTGTCACACTTTGCTGCCTCCGTTCCTCCGCTTTCGACTGCAATTTCGGCGAGGAACTTTTGTCAACTTTTAGGTGAAAGTGTGCCAGCGCTGGTGGAAAGGCAAGGAAAGGAAAGGAAAGGAAAGAAAAGCGAAGCCAAACAGAAATTCTAGATTTTCCAGCCAAGCCGAAAAACTTTGTTCTTATCGCCAATTCCTGAGGAAAGGAGCTTTGGCATTAGGTAATGGATCCCCATTACGAATCGAACTTTTATTATTTTTATTTGCTGAAAGTTAACCAAGGCCTAGGGCGCAATTGAGGATCAAGGAGTTTGTGGGCTAAGCATGGGAAGTTTCAATCGAAAAGGAAAGGAGTAATTGTAGAAATAATAGGAATAAATATCAATAGGAAGGCAAGGCTTATTCCTAATTGAAAAATAAAAATTCTATATAGTTTAATGGAATGAGTTGTTAAAATATAAATAAATAAATCATAAAACTAAAGGCTTTCCTTGATTAAATAATTCATATTTAATACTTAATACTTCTTCTCTTTTTTATGGTAACAAAAAATCCATCAAACTTTATTGAGCTCGGCTTTGATTAATGTATAAGTTCCTGAACAAAAAAGATTTGTCTGTCACTCAAACACGATCGCATCCATCAACGGTCAGGCCAACTGACCATAATTGCATCTCAACATTCGGCCAACATATTTTGCTTCTGACCAGCTGCCTGCATATATTTACTCACACTCGCTGGCCAGCTTGGACCGAGGAGTTCGTTCTGGGCTCATTAAATGGCCAAAAAGCAATTGCAGTGCCAGCAATTGGTGGCCACATGAAAACGAAGTCCCAGCAAAGTTCGTCCCTTTGCGTGTACCACCAGCAGCCAGCCTGCAGACTGCCAATTTGGCCAGAATATTTTGGCAGCAGAAGCAGTAAAGGAAGGAGGAAGAGATGTCGGGCTCTGGGATGTGGACCAGGGCAATATTTCACTCCAAGAAGAGATCGATCCCCGGACCTGGGCTCTCTTTCTCTTTCTGTGCCGGCTTATCACGCAAATCTGTCAGATAAAGTTTTCCTTTGCATACGTGCGCATAACTGGCACAACTTGGCGTCCGCTCGATCCGAGATGGTCAGAACCCCACACCCTGCTGTCGCCGTCGCCCCTTGCTCGTGCAGAACGTGGCTCGCAATTAAATGGCGGGGCCGGGTCCTCTGGACAAGATGCAGTGCAGCCTGGGTACCTGCTACTTTCCTCCGGACGAGGAGAGAAACAATCGTGATCTTATCATTTCTTGCTTTGTTCATGTTCGATTTGTGAATTTGTGTTTTACTACCTCGCGAGCATCGAGCACCGATGGGACTGCATTTTCATGACATTTCCTACTCGGCCGCATTTGCAAACAGACCGCGTCCAGTCGCGATCTCAAGCTCTCAGGTCGATGCTTTATTTTTCTTTCCATTTAAATAATTTATAAGCGAGGCCGCAAGAGGAAATCTCTGTGCCTTTTGTCCCCCGATCGTGATAAGCCTTTGTCCATATATATATATATATATATATATATACTTTTTTCCAGTTTCACATTGTCTTCGAGGATGGTCTGGAAAAAAATCTATATAAAATGTAATTTAATTTAATTTATTGCAGGTCGTTTAAGATTTATGGCCAAGTCAGCGCAAATATTGGCATTAATGTCAGCCCAAATATTAAGAGCTTGCCTGGGCCAATAAAAAGTAAGCATGTGATGGGATATTTCTTCTAAAAAATGAAAGACAAAAGACATTTTATAGTCTTGGAATTCATGGAGGTTATTCGAGAATATCTTCAAGTTCTATGACTAAAATTCAAATTTAAGACCTAATTAAGCTTATTGCCTCAGAACAAATATTTATTTTTCTTTATAATAGGATCAAATGTCAACATGAAAGTTCATCTTTTACAGCAACATTTACAACAACCAACATAACCTCACATTTGTCTAACATAACCTCACATTTGCTCACAAGCACCCGATCTAACCTCACTCTGTCGTTGCAGGCAGCGAAGCTAACCTCAAACGTGGCACTTGCTGACGCCACATTCGCGCCACACAACTCAATCAAATCGACAAACTTTTCTATATTATAAAATTCAACCGCTCAAACCCACCATAAACTCGTTATCAAGCAGGGCGTAAATAAAAATGAAAAACGGTAGAGGAAAGAAAAATCGTAGAAAATGTGAAAACATTTAATTAAATGAGAAAAAATAATGTATATTTTTCACTCACGAGCAGATTTGATGTGTGTATAACTATCTGCGGAATGTTGAGCGGAACGTTTTTTAAATTGGTTTTGCAGTTTCGGTGTCGCAGATACTCATACTCGAAGATACATGGCCAGCGATATGCAAGAGATACACTACAAAGTGGCAGAACGAATCGCAGAGATACATAACGGTAGGTGGCCTGGTCATGTGGAGCACACAGCTACCGCTCCTGCTTCAGCTCCAGCTGCTCCTCCTCCTGTTTCCGCTCCCACTCCTTTTCCTTTCTCCTCGCCCCATCAGGTCGTAGATGTTAATCGCTGCGGCACTTTGGAGTAAGTGGCATTTGCCAGCGTCCACGACAACGACGACGACAAGGTCCACGAGAGGAGCTGTAGCTGGATCTGGATCTGAATGCGGAGCTGCAGCAGCACCAGGAGCTGGCGGATGGTGGATGGCAGATGGAGCACGGAGGATGGAGGATGGCGATGGTAAACTCTTGATATGCACGGCTATGTCCCACCATCGCCTGCAGGGGGCGTGGCTCATGTCAGTTTTCTCTGGACTTGGCAATGTTCGTGGCAAATGTTTGCGGATTTGAATTTAAATTGAAATAGGATGTTGTATATTCAAATGAATTTTAACTTAAGGGTAAATGGGCAATGCCACAAATGGGGGCGTGGCAGTGGCAGTAGCTGTGGCACAAGGAGAAGGGCCAGTCAGATTAACATCATCAGTTTTGGCATTGATTGGTCGTTGGATAGCGAAGGAAAACCCAGGAAAAGCTCCAACGGGCATCGGTTCACATGCAACCGCAACCGAAAAAGAAATCTACGAAAGGAAAATGTTTAAAGAAAAAAAGCAAAAGAGATTTGCGAATACCCTTTAAGGAAATATTTAGCGGTTGAGGCATCTTCTTGTATTATTTATCAAATTATTTTTTTGCTAAAACTGTTTAGATTAATTATTTATAAATTAATTATAATACGACAACGAACTTAATTGATTTGGCGGACTATCATTTTATTTGATTACTTCTTTGATTTTATATTAAATATCCCAAAATGCCGCCAATAAGCTACTTAATGTGTTTTCAACATAACTTCTTTCTCTCCTAGTTATATAGTTATAGTTATATGGCAAGCGTATAATTTCCAAGACAACTCAATGGAAAAATCCAAGGACCTCTTCTTTGGTAGAGTACAGCAAATGTGGAAAGACACCCGAAAACGTTATAAATGTTTAGGGAGGCAATCAACCAACGATCCGAGCAAACTAGTCGAGGACAGAAAAAGTAAACCAGAGGAACTAATGGGTTTTGTAATAAGTTTCAGTTTTCATGTTTATATTAGCATCCTAATAGTGGAGGCCGGGATGTGCACAAGCCTGGCCAAGATGGATCTCAATTGGGATTAGACCACAGTATTTGGTCCGGGCAATTGGGTTTCATTCGAGGCCAGGTGAGTTGGAGCAAACTGTGGCCCTTATCGGAAGGCAACGGCGGCAGTGGGTTCATGGGAACCTTTCTCGGGGGAGAGCGTGTTCTTTGACGCCCCCAACGCGATAAGGCCGAGCCCCGAAACGAACTAACGAACAAACAAACCATAAACGATAATTAATAGAGAGATAATCTAAGCGCTTCATTGACAAATCGAAATGAATTATTTTCCCAAAGAGTCGCAAGACGAAGTGCAGCAATTTCCATGGAAAAGTCTCCCCTTCTCCACCGCCGCTGACAGCGACAACGGGCCACTTCCAGCCGAGACTTGTACCCCATAAATCTTGTTCTGTGGAGAACTAGTCCGGCAGTGACATTTGCTTTCGAGGAGAATGGGTTTTGGGGCTCCAGAGTTCCTAAGATTCAGCGACAGCGACAGCGGCAGAGACAGAGACACGCCATCGTCTTCATTTGGGGCCTGGCCAGGCACGACTTTCCTCGCTCGATTCTTTCTCCCGCCGCGAAAATGCAGCCCCGATCTACAGGTGGTTAATCACCAATTAAGCTCTACATCATACAAATTTGTAAGAACCGAAGGGAGGCCGGGACCTGACCCTTCTTCTCCTTTGCATTTGATTATGTCACACTATTTGTCAAACAGGTTCTCGAACTCAAGCTCAAGCTCACGCCGAGCGGCAAAAATTGAATTGATTAATAAATGTGGCCAGGGACCGGACCCAGGGAGCGACCGAGCCTCTTTTGGGCTCTCGGAACTTTTTCGGGGCATAAATCTCAACTAATTTTGTGTAATTAGTTTGCATAATCTGTCACGCTGTTTCTTCTTTCGGTTCCCTACCTTTTCTCTACACCTTACTCTTTTTTTTTATTATTTTTTTTTTTTTGGCAACATAATGAAGCTTCGATTGGAACTTTCGTGGCTTAAATAAATGTGATTCTATTGATTTTTAAATACTTTTTGAAAAATCGGTGGTCGGCTTTTGTCAAAGCCGTCTTGTGGTCTCTTTTGGCCTTTGGTTCGCTTGAAATTCTTTGCTGGACAATTAATTTGTTGGCCAGCTCGAACTGGGAAGTGTTGGGCTGTTTGAAAAGATAATTAAAGGGTCTTTGGGTATTTGAAGGTTTAAAGGTCTGATTAAATGGTGGCAGGTGGAATGTATTTATCGTGTTTATCGGTCTTCGGATTATGTCGGGGAAGGGAACTATACAATCATTAGCATTGTGTGGTTGGAAGTTATCAGCAGGCTTGGTAAGCTTATCGTACAGATAGCTGGATATCGAGTTCTATTATATCTAAGGCTAAAGTTAATCATAAATAAAAATCTAGGGCACCAGACAAGGCGTGTGATAATATTATTGTAAGGTATTTTTTGGTTAGAACTCTTATATAAATACTTTGGGGATATTAGATAAGTCCACATCAGATGGAAGAAGTTCCTAATGAAACATTGCGCTCTATACTTTTAACTAGTAATAATTCTCTGCAACTACAACAAGAAAAAGGTAAAAATATATACACATATGTATAAAGATATGACAGAAAATATCGAGGTATTAATGCTTTATTATATTCCAAATATACATACATCATTTCGAGAGTTTTTTTTGTATATCAGGCAATGGGAGTAACACAATACCTAGACCGCTGGCATTTTCCGAATTCAATCAACAACCGCGACAATCGACTGAAATTGTTTCAGCAATATTTTAATGATATTTGCCAAAGGCCAAACAGAGACATTGCGCCAAACACAGGAGAACTGAGAAAATCAAACAATATCGCAAGCGAAAAAGGGGGAAAATTGGGAAAATGGGAAACTGGGAGCCCGTTCGCACGGTTCATTCGAGCCGCACAAAACTCAATTTGCCAATATGCGTGCAACGGTCAAACAAAATAGCAAATTTATAGAATTTGAAACGTCAGAAAGGGGGGCGCTCTAGCTCTCTTGTATGCCCCCAGAAAAACCCCCAACCATGAAATGAAAAATCAGAGGCAAAAAAAATAAGCCACAAAAACAGCAGACTGTAAGTTGGACAGAGAGAAACTGGCATAGCAATTTCATCTAAATTCAAATCGGCCAAAAACGTTTAATAACAAATTTTAAAACTCATCACAGCATCAGCGGCAGTCGGCCAGTCCCGTGGCATGCAACAATGTTGCACTTTGATGGCAGCCGAGATAATAACAACAAAACAATTCGCACGGCGTGTTTCCCCCAAAATGCAGTCGTCAATCAACAGAGCACTAGGAAAATAGCTGAAAATGGGTGAAAATGGTCGAAAATCATGCGGGAGTGTCGTTTGCGTTGTCGGTGCCAACCAGACTGAGTGGAGCCCACTCATAATTGAATTTGGCTGGCGGACTCTCTAATGCCAGGTCATTGATCCCGAGTGGGGGCAACTATTTCGTATTATTGAAATTCATTTTGATGCATTCGCTTTCGCAGTCCACCGTGTGACAGCAGATATCCACGCAGGTGCCAGGGTCAACGCAAACAAAGAAGCAAAATGGTGCTAAATGCTAAACAGGTAATACGCTTTCAAAGGCCTTAACCAGTATGCCACAATTCGATTTGGCTTCATCAACGAATTTCCACAGACTTTAAGCTTTATTCAATTTTATTCGCACACAAAATAGTCACAAGCACATGCCTTTAAATATATAAAAACATTTCACATTTATATGCATACATTTTAATAAAAATAAATATCAGCTTTCAATAATCAGATTTATAAATTTCATAAAAGCTCAATTTAAATGATTTTCAAAGTGAAAATGTTGCAAAGTGAATAATTTAAGCATTAAACACATTTTATTTATACAATGTACAATAAACGCATTGTTTTTCCTCATACAAAAAGATAATTGTAGAAATAATGTCAGGTGCTTTCCTCAAAATAAAGGAAAACGTGCAAAGTTTCAAGAAATCTCTTTTAAAACTTTTTGGAAATATTATAAATGTGATATAATTAGTGCAATCGCAAATGTAAAACCATTCATTCCCATTTTCTTAATTATAATAAAATACTCCTTTATTAAATAGTATATTCACCTTATCCTGAGCCAAAAGAAATAACGAAACACGAACTATCCACGCTAGTTGCTATCCCCGAGATAATGCCTCGATGAATACTGTTTAAAATTCATTTCAGTTTATCATCCGTTCGGTGGAAAACTTTGTTCGCCAAATGGAATTCGCGCTGGAAAATTGCGTTTTCAACGAAAATGAGTTTTAATTGCAACTTCTCCTAATGCCGTCGACACACGCCAGAGCAGCCAGCGTGTGGCAGGGAGCAGTACATGGAGGAGGGTTCACGTTCGGTTCTGGACGAGGCCGGGATACCGCTTCAGGCTGGTGCTTGTTCGTTGAACATTTTCCGCACACGTTTCCCCCCTCAAATGGCGGAAAATTATGTTCTTTATGATAATTCGTGTGAGTAAGTGAGGGTTTTGGTTTTAGGAGTTCACTTTTTTTTCTCGCAGTCGTTAGTCCTTGTTTTGAATTTCCATTCAAAATCTGAATGCTGCCGGTCAGACTCTGATATGTTGATTGAGCAGAGACCGCAAATTGTGCGGTCTGTAAAATGAATATTTAGCCTGTTTATCTAAACGGAAAATGCTGGAAAACAAGCCGAAAATTCCCAAATGCAAATGCATTTTGCCTAGTCAAGTCTCACAATAAATTTTCCTGTCCTTTTGTGTTGCGAACAATATTGTGATGGACTCCTTGGGAAATATATTTGGAGATTGTTAAACTAATTAAGAGTTAATACAATAGTTAATCGAGACAATATTGTAATTAGAGTAATCTTTGGGCTTTAAGGCTTTGGATATTATTAAAAAATCCTTTTTTTTTAACATTTCAACCATAGTTTACTAGTCTCAAATAAGTTGAAGCTTAAATTAACTGAATTTGCATTGAAAATAAAGTTACCAATTTAAAGGATTCTGCATGAAGCTGATAAAGTTTCGTGGCAAAAAATATGAACTGATCCACCAAATGTTTTGCCTTATTTTCCATACATTTATTTGTAACCCTTAAATGTTGCAAATGTATCCATTTTTTTGCCTCCTTCGGCAATACGAATATCCACTATATACTTCCTGAAAAAAAAACGCAGAAAATAAAAGCTCAGAAATTGCCAACGCCTGCGGTGGTCTACGGTGTTCGTGTCTGCTGTTGTGTGTATTTGTTTTTAATTAAAATAAATATTACCATAACCTATAAAATAATTGAAAAACAATTTAGCAGAATTGTTCGTGTTCGGAGCGGGATGCGTCCATCTGGCCAGGAGTTGAACATGATTCCTCGGCGTGTCCGGGCGCTGTTTTCCGATTTCTGTTTGTCAGTCGTTGAGGTTGCAACTTGCAACCTGCCAACAGGCTCTGTTCCCCGGTGTCCTAGGTCCCTGGAGCTGGAAGGAGAGGCAGGTGGCAGGTGGGAGATGCCGCTGGACCTTGCTGCAGATTTACACGCATTTATTTACCGAATCGCGGACCAGGACGGAGTATCTCTATATAAGTAGTAATTTTTGGCCACGTGTTCGACTCTGGAGTAATACTCTTTCTGGTTTGATTAAAGAAACAAAGTGAAGATAGGGTAAATATAAGGAAAACTAACTAAAACTTTAGGAAACTATTTTAAAATATCTTTCCAACTTCACATATAATTTTAACAACAAGCTTTAACTATTATGATTTTCATCTGATTTAGGTAACTAAGCTCTCGAACTATTTAATATTTGATAGAGCTCTGGAGTCGACTCTTGTTTCGACCAAATTCACTTTTCTTCCCATTTTTATTTTAATTTAAAATATTTTCGCAAAAGTTTCGAACGCACTTCGCCAACACACACACTCACTACACTGGTGCACCCGAAAATATACACACACACACGCCCAGAGCCCAGACTCGCATTCATGTGCTGTTTGGGGAATTTCGTTTACTTTGTGGGTCTTATATTTTGACATAATTACACACACACACACCCTCGCACACCCCCCGCATTAATATAGGTTTTTTAATTTTTATGCGTCGTTCTTGCATTGGCAATGTGCGAAAAAAATAAAGGAAAATGGAAAATACGACTGAAAATGAAAATCTTCTTAAGCTACAACAACAATTATAATAATTATTTAATTAAAAATGCTGTCGCTTCAGTTGCAGTGAATTCAGCTTGCTGCTTGATTTCTCCCCTTTGCCCGATTTTTTGTTCAACAGAAATTGCATTTATGAGTGCCCGCCCGGCACTTGAGGAAAAAAATTAATCTATTTTAAGTGTGCAACATATCAGGGCCAATAAGTTGGAAGCTCCACCACAGCACAGTGCAGAGATTTTTTATATATATTTATATCATCACAGATATTAATCATTAATCATAATTACAAGGGCCACATTGAAATCATCACACAAATATTAATTTAATCTTAGTTTTTAATTTCTTAGGGCTTCAGAAAATCAATTTTTATCATAATTACTTATCGCTTTTTTGATTTTGGCATGTCAAATCCATTAAATAAATATTTATATCAATTTCTGATCGTTATTTTTAGAGTTACTTAATATCATTTGCAGGCATTTCAAGGCAACTTCTGTCATCCGATATAGTTATCCGATCTTCTTGTTGTACAGTTCCTTATCTTCGCTCCTTTGTTAAGGGGTCTCTCCCTTGTGAACGATTACCCAATGTAACCTCATTTTCTGGCCCATATAGGGAAACAATTGAAGAAAACAATTGGCCCAAAAGGCGGTAGCTCGTCAGATTGATTACTCGATATATTGTTGAGAAAGCCTTACACAATCTCACAGACTTCGACGGGGAACCCGAAAAATCTCCAATGAGATTATTGACCATAATGAGTCGAGTTTTTAGGTAGATCACGCCCGATTTCGACTCCGACTCGTACATAGTCCCTTTCCACTCCCTTCGTCTTGCAAATAGCGTTTGTATATGGCCATGGCCAGGCATAAAAATTCGCATTAAGCGAACAAAAACAGTTGCAATTGTACGCCGTGTTCTTGGGTATCTCTCTCCTTCGTTCTCGGTGCCTGCTAATCTCTTATAACATTTCCATTAATACGCAGTTGGTAGTCTCCCTTCGGTATGGTCTTCTTGGACCTTGGCAATGCCAAATGATGAGAAATTAATGTGAGCAGGAGGAGAGCCAAGCCAAGCCCTGGGCATACCGATCACAGCATGGGACAAGCGTCACGGTCTCCTCCGCTCAGCGGGACAATTGTGTCGGGTTATTGTTGGGAAATTTCACAGCACTCGGCGGGATAGGGACCGAGAGACGACCAAAGACGACCAAGTTAGGGCCGATTGTAAGGTGTAACAAAAAACCCAAAGATGCGCACAATTTTTGTCAAATGAAAACTGTCATTGGAAGATTTTACGAGCTGCCTTGAAGGCGTAGAGGCTGCGGCTGGGAGTCTTAACGCCCCGGGCTTAAGTTTCACGTGTTACCTGGCCCGGGTTTTTATAGTCGACCATGACTAAATGGGGTGATAAGTGCATCTCGGACGGACTAACTTTGTGTAGACTATAGATATAAGCCCGAATAAATACTGTAAGCTGATTTCCCTTCATTTGGATATGTTTTTAAAGTTTTAACAATTTTGTACCTAAGATAATATATAATGTAGCAAATAAAGTACCTAAAGAACTAGCTTAATTTATATTTTCACTTATAAACCGTCCTATATTTTATAAAATAAAATAGAGAAAACACTACAGACTCCAGACAGTTTCCTCTAAGTTAATTACAGTCTTACAAACTTGTTAGTTCCTACAGTATGTAACTCCGCTATAATGAATACCTTGGCATTATCTTGTGGCAACACCCACCGCAGTTTCACACTTAATAATTACAAGACTCAGCGTTATAATCCGGTGAAATGAAATTACCAAACTTCTATGTTAACTGCCAAAGAAAATAAAAAAAAAAAACAACCAGAATTTAGAGCCTTTCTTTTGTGGCTTTCCCCTTTGCAACCGAAACTCATCGGTTGCGCCCCCAAGCTTGACCCCAGAAAGACATTCAAGCCACGTTAATTGAGCTTCGAGTCGAGAGATAGATAACAACATCTGATAAATGGCAGGCCAAATCCCGTATTCGAATCGAAAACCAAATCGAAAATCTGAAAATCTCAATCTCTCTGAACTCTAAACCTCGACGGGCTCTCGCTTTGGAACAATTGTGAAATGCTTTAATTTCTGAAGTGCCTTTAATGAGCATTTTCAACATGGTCATCATACAATCAGCCGGCTGGGACAGGGGCAGAGGCAAAAGCAGTGGGGCGATATTTGGACCAGTCTTTCGTCTTTCGGCTTTCGGCTCTCGGCTCGATAATTATTGCCTTTGGCCGCGAGTCTGTCAGAATGAGCTGGGGGGGGATACACAATCGCTAAATGTATCTCGGCGCTGGCATCTGTATCTCGTATCCGTATCTTCGCTGCGAGTGAGTTGAGGCGAATTAATGATTACACTCGCTATGGCTCTGGCTCTGGCTCTGACTCCGCGGCTTGATCCACTAACCCTTGGCGGCTTGGCGGCTTGCCGGCTCAACGGCTCTTCGGTAGCTCTTTCACTCGACTGGGGGCCCTGAAAGGAAATTGTAATGATCGAAATCAAAATGTTTTCGTTACTTTGCCTCCTAATGAAGCTTGAATAGTGCGAATGACTCTCAACTCTCTCCGGTCTCCCGATTCTCGAGTGGAGCGGAGCTACACGCGCCTTTTAATCGAAATTTGATGATGGATTCCCCGCCGCGGCATCTGGAAGTCATTCGGAGGTGAATATCTGGTCTTGGCTGGCATTGTTGGCCATTTGGTGGGCTTGGTTCTGGCCGCTATTTGCCTTTGTTATTTATTTATTGTTATTATAGTACATTGCTCGCTGGACTCGTTCTGGAATGATTTCTATTTTCGTAATTGTCTAAATAGGTTTCGATTTGCCTTGAAATTGAGCGGGGAGAAAGGGCAAGATATGGCGTTTGTAATTGTACACAGCAAGAAATCGAAATGTAAGTCATAAATAATATTTATTCGGATTTTCAGTAAGGGAGATGGTATGATCAAAATATATTATTTTAGTGTCGTTAGAAACTGCTATTATTTTGGTTCTGTGTAAACAAGTGTTAGAGGCAGCCTGGCTTCGGGTTTGTGTTTGAAATTCGGTTTCCCAGGGGCAAACTTCGACGTGAGTTGGCAACTTTCTGGTCCGCCGGGCGACAGCTGCATTGCAGGTGACAATGAAGGGGTAGCTCTGTGCACCATGCTCACATGTGCTTCCCGCAATTGAAAATTATGTATGCCGAACCTCCGCCTCCCAACCTCCTCCTCCTCCTCCTCCTCCCCATCGTCATCAGCAGTTGTCGTCCTCTCCTCCGGTTGCATGTGGCACTTGCAACGTGCCACGCTCCGCTTGAGCGCGGTCCGCAAAAGTTTCCAAGCTCGTTACTATTGAATAATAGTATATTAATTTTGCTGCCTTTTTTCCCGCACTCGCAACTTACTTTTAATTGAATTGAAAGTCAAAAGTTTTGTGCAAAATAAAAATAAAAAAAATATAAGGGAAAAGGTTGGTAAAAAAGTGAAAATGTCGAGACAAATTGACACAGAGGAAAAGTTGCAGCAGAAAATGTTTAATTAAAGGCAAATTTCCACGTGTGTCGGGGTCTGAAAAGGAAAGCTGAAAAATCCCGAGCAGTTGGAAAATAAGTACACAGGGCGTAATTTGTTTTGTTTTCAAATGATTTTTGCTTTCATTGCGTATATATTTTGTCGTTCTCTGTTTTTTTTCTTCGTTTTTTCTTCTCTTTTGTTGCTTAAATTTGCATAAATTTCTTGTCTAACTAATACATAAATAGTGGCTTGCATTTGATTCGATTTTCTTGCATTTTAACAATAAATTAAATAAGTTAAAATTAAGCTTACAATGACTCTCAGTGCTTTGTTGTCTTTAGTTTATCTAAACTCGTATATATATGTTACAATTCAGCTTATTAATTAATTAATTATTAATTATTTTAGGGTGGGGAAAACAGTTGTTGTGAGGCAAAGTGCTGACAGAAGTGAAGAGATCCTTTAGGTTTGAAATTGTGCGCTGGTAAGGTATGTACAGGCTGGATTCCTCTGACTTATCCGCTAAGTTACAGCTACTACAATGTCTTCCTTAAACCTACTTAGGCAATAGTTGGATCTGCGGGCGGGACTTGGGTTCCTAGGGCTCCTTGGGGGGGATTTTGGCATCACAGTGGTGGGCAGCTCGGCCTCGGACTAAGCGTAGATGCTGAGCTGGCGGCGTCGATAGGTCGCGGATCAGTGTGTGAACTGGCGCAGGGTGTTGTTGTTCTGCTGCTGCTGCTGCTGGGCAGCCACCTTGTGCTGGAAGGAGCGGCGTCCGGTGGTGGCACACAGGCCATTCCTCAGAGGCAATGCTGGCGGCACTGGCGGCGGTGTGGGCGTCTTGCTCCTGCCCAGCTGCTCCAGCGGCATCGAGTAGTGTGCGTTGCTGTAGATGTAGTTGGGATCCAAGATCTCGCCACCGCCGCCGCCGAGCTGCTCCTGATCGTACATCTCGCGCTGCTTGAAGTGCTCCTGGGTGAGACGCAACTGGGGCTGATTACTCGCCACTCCATGCACCATGGGCATGGTAAGGGGCACATCGGCGTAGGAGTAGCAAGAGTCCCCGACTGCCGCCGTGGCCGAGAGGAACTGCGGCTTGGTGTAGTGATTCAGTTGCTGGTGCGGATCCCGGCCCATGGTAGACGCCTTCATGTGCAGCACAAACGAGGCGCTGTCGTCCACAGCTCCGTGGGATGCCATTACCTTGTTGTTGTTCAGCTTCTTCTCGCTGACCATCGTCGCCGTGGGCACTGCCAGCTGCTGGAACTTCTGCTGAGGATCCACAACTCCTCCCAAATCGTTCACTGGCATGGGGCACATGCCGTAATGATGAGCCGTGGCTCCTCCCGGATGATGGGGCGCCGTGTAGGTGTTGGGAAAGGTGGAGTGAATGCCCAGGGAGCAGGGATGATGCTGATGGCGCGACATGTAGTCCTCGTCGCAGAAGGTCTTCTGGTACTCGCGTTCCTTCCTGCCCAGCGCCGAGTTGCCCAGCAGGCCACCCTTGATGGTCTCACGGATCTTGTGGCGGCAACGGTACAGAACCAGAGCCAGGGCAGTGATCGTGGCAGCGGATCCCACCAGCAGGGCACCGATCAGTGCCTGCTTGCGGGGATCGGTGTGGGAGCAGCCCATAAAAGCGGGATTCAGGTGACGCAGGGATTCGCCACGCAGACGTTCGGGGAACTCGCATATCAGCTCGGAGACATCCTCCTGTGTGGCATTCCTGGATACCAGAAGGTTATGCAGCCACATGACGCGGCAGTCGCAGGACAGCGGATTCTCGGAGAGATCCAGGGTGAGAAGATCCTTCCAGGGGAACAGGCCCTCGGCGAGCGAAGTCAGGGCGTTGGCCTTTAGCACAACATGGCGCAGATGGGGCAGTCCGCTGAGGGCGCCCTCCTGGACCTCCACGAGCATCTTGTTGGACGAGAGATTCAGGTACTCGAGATTACCATTGGCGGCAAAGGCTCCAGTCATCACACGCTTCAGTCTCAGGGCTCCGTTCACATCCAGGCGCTTCAGCTGCTTCAGGCCCACAAAGGCACCCTCGCTGATCACCTCGAAGTCATTCTGTCCCAGGGAGAGCTGCTCCAGGCGAACCAGCTGGCTAAGGCCCACAGACGGGATGCGCTGCAGACGGTTGTCGGAGAGATCCAGGACGCGCAACTCCTCCAGTCCGAGGAAGCTGTCGTGTGAGATATTTCGCAGACTGGCACCCTTCAGCTCCAGTCGCGTGAGTCCCTTCAGATCTTGGAAGGCTCCGGACTGTACGCTCTGCAGGGTGTTCATGCTGAGGAAGAGCTCGGCCAGACTCGGCATGGCCTGGAAGATGACGGGATCGGGCACAGTGGTCAGAGCATTGTCATCCAGATAGAGAATCCGCAGTTGAGTGAGTCCATCGAAGGCCTTGGGATCCAAGAAGCCAATACGATTCTCTCCCAAATTCAGCTCCTCGATCTTCAGCAGCGGCGAGAAGGTGCCTTGGTGCAACTCCGAGATCTGGTTACCCCTCAGATTCAGGACAGTCACCGCCGACAGACCGATGAAGGTCTTGTTGCTGATCTGCCCGATCTTGTTGTGATTCAGATGCACCTCCTGCAGCTTCTTCTGGTACGCAAAAGTTCGCTGCGGGATAGTCATTAGGTGGTTCGAGGACAGGTCCAAGAAGGTCAGCTCCGCGTAGAACTGGATGGACGAGTCAATGGTCTTGATCTTGTTGCTCTTGATCACCAGCCGCTGGATCGACGGGTTCAAGGCAATGGGCAGCACGTCCAGCTGCCCCTCGCCGCACTGCACCACCAGGGTGTTGTCGTCGCACTGGCAGCCCGGCGGGCAGTTAGCCAAGCCCGCCGCCGGCTCCACTCCCATGCTGGCCAGGATGCCCCAAATGGCCACCAAGGCAATCATCGCGTGTTTCTGCATCTTGGTTGAGATTTCTTTTCTGTTTTTCTGTTGCTGTCTTAGCTCTCTCTCGCGCACTCTCGGCTGTTCTGCTTTTTAGTTTCTTTGGGAGTTTTCCTCGGTTTCTTTCAGTTTTCCATAGTTCTGCGGGTAGACAAACGAGGGGAAAATATTTAAAAATTAGTCTTTGCTTTATTTCGGTTGAGTTCGGTTAATTAGCCTATTTTCGTGGAACTGCTTCTATTGATTAAAATTTTATTTTGTGCTTCCCTTTTTTCATTTATTTTTAGACCAGTGTTTATGACTTTCTGGAAAAATTTGTTGTCTATTTTAGATTTTTTGAGTTATTGCTTGGACTAGTTTTAATTTTCTTGAATTTAATTTTTAAGGGTTTAATTAACTAGCCAGGAGATTTGTTATTTAAAATTAGTCACTAATAATAACAATAACTTTGAGTTATTATATTCTTTTTGGTGTTAATTTTAATACGAATTTCTCTATAATTTTACTGGCATTTATTTCCATTTAATTACCACGGAAATCACACATTTTTTAAGAAATCTATATTGGAAAATGCTTTTAGATGTGGCACGTTTAATAATGTTAACTAGTAGGTTTTTAAGAAATGTAACTATTTCACAGAGTACTTTACTTATCTATAGATATTATGATTTTCTTTTCAACTATCAAAACAGTTTCAAAATATTTCTAAAATTTTCAAAGATTATTTTCCAACGTTTTGAAATGTATTTTTATTTAACTTTTCATTTTTCGTAGCACCAATTAGATGCGTTCCCCAATTTCACAATTCTTGCACTTTAACTCAACTCTGCTCGATTTAAGCCACAAGTATAACTTACCGTTTTTGTTTGTCTTTGAAGATTGTTAAGCAACAATTTCTGGTTTTCTATCCAACCGATTAACTGAACTCAAAATGCAGTGTTTGGTTTTTCTTTGTGTGATGTGTTTTAGTTTTAGTTTGTCACTGTTTCACTTTTTCGAATTCGCAAACAATTTTATGTTTTGTCACATTTGGCCAATTTATAAAATATATATATTTTTAATATTTTTCAGTGGCAGTGTGTTGAAAAATAAAACTTTTGTTTAGTGTGTTTGGTTGTTGTTGTTTTTTTTTTCAAATTGTTTAAGAAACGTGCGCGATAATCCAGTGGTTCGCTTTGGCTGCACGCTTCAAGTTGTTGTTTGGCTCGACGACGGTTACGTTCTTTTTTGTTACCAACTCTGGTAAGAGAGGTCTCAGGTCTGGGCTTAGCTAGAAGGCAGAGACATCCGCTCACGACGAGGCAACGATTTTCACTGATTTTCCGAAGTGCCTTCAGCGCTGACGATACCTCGGCTGGCCTGTCGGCGGTCGCTTCGCGAGCGGCCAGAGCAGCTGC
Organism: Drosophila kanapiae; assembly: GCA_008042475.1. Classification (NCBI taxonomy): domain Eukaryota; kingdom Metazoa; phylum Arthropoda; class Insecta; order Diptera; family Drosophilidae; genus Drosophila; species Drosophila kanapiae. The sequence goes on along the minus strand of VNJM01001490.1, from coordinate 66,546 downwards.
AACCGCTTCGGCTTCGGCCTTGCGGAGAGAGACATCCCTCAGATACTTTTAGTGGCACTCCAAACCGGTTTCGAGAGCCAGTTCCACTCACTCGGACCGTTTCCACTCGTTTATCTGGCTATGCTGCCGGCAGGCAGGTAGCTCTGCTCTCCGGCAATCGCTACTCACACGCCGGAGAAGCAGCACGTCATCGAGGAAATGCACAGGCTGGGCTGGGCGGCTGCTCTAGTAACGAAAACTCCTTTGCTGCAGACAAACTAAAATTAAGAACCCATAAAAAATGGAAGGAGTCATAGACTTAGATAGGTCCTGGCGTAAGTGGAGACCTCTTAGTGCGGTTTACCAGCTCAGAAATTGATAGTTGTGGACTCTAGGAGCCCGACAGTGTGTTGCACTTGAGTTTTTCCTTAAAATATTGTGTCATCCGATACAGTTGAAGAGCGCAACTACAACTATTTACGAGCTAAGAAACATAAAAAATATATATATAACGGAGAAGAGAAATTCAGACAACAGTGACAACAAGAAAATCAACTTTAAATGGCCATAACTTTGTGCCAACATGTGCACACATTATTCCCACTTCTGCTCCACTGACATAACTTGCATATTTCCGTCGCCCGAGAAAATGTATTTTCCTCGGGAGATGCAAATCTTTGCCGACCGCCTTTTTATCTTCCATGAAACTTGTTACCCGAAATTGAGGCAACTGTTAATAGTTGGCTCTGGCCCAGGCAATTCATGAATTTGATTTGTTATCTTGGTCAGCAAATAAATACAAGTAATTTATGGCCCAAACATGTGTAACCAGATTTCCGCACAAACACTCTGAATTTAAGTCTAAGCAAAACGGGGGTTTCGTTTATATTTATTGATAATATAAAAGAAAGGTCAGCAAGTTTAGCTACTTATTTACAAAAATTAATTTCCTAATAAAAACAAGTAACCTCTTATAAGAGATCTAAGATATCTTTATGATTATATTTCTCTAATTTATTGTTTTTAATTGGTTGCCAATGTCATTTCGATCATAAAGAGTCTACGAAACTTATTTATTGATATCCTTAGTAAGCAAGATAGGCAATTTAAATTAATAAGCAAACCTCAAAGTGCTCTATATATTTATTTAAGTTTTTAATTCTATAATTTTCTAACATATACAAAAACCAATCAGTCTTAATTGTGCCATAAAGAAATATTTTGCAGCTCAATAATTATAGATCTTAGAAGCTATACACCTCAATTACAGTTAGAGTCCTATAAAAAAATCTTGTTAAGAAAACTAACTTCAGTTTACGAGCCGGGAAACTGCTCTACATTGGCAAAAAGAAAAGGCAGCGTAATTTCCTTTCCAATAACGAGATGCAAAACATAGTGATTGTTGCACTTGCGGCTAACGGAAGTTTGGATTTTTACTTTTAGGCCACCAGCTGGGCAAGACAGGTGCCACGAGTGCTTTTTCCTGGCTCTCTCACGTCACACATCGTAAGGCCTCGATCTGCCCTCTCTCTTTCAATTTGCGACAATGTGTGAGAATTTCCCAGCAATAAAACCCAAATTCAACAACGAATTTCGAGACCAACTTAAAATAAAGGCGAGGTGCATACGAGTCTTTATGCCTTATGCTTTATGGTAACTGGAAAGGTTTGTTTGCCGTCCCAAGTTGCATATGAAAATTGTTTGGCCAAACGCTAAAAGCACTTAAACAATTAGAGAGAGCAGCCAAATGGGTAGAAAGGTGGGGAGCTTGGTGTGTAATTAGGTAAAACAGCGTCTGGCGAAGGGCCCCGGGCTACCGTTAATGCCAACTCGGGAATGCAAATAAGTTCAAGAGTGGTCTGATGGGTTCAGGCGGAGGGGGAAGTGTTTTAGTGATTATAAATGGTTCCAAAATAAAAAATGAGCTTAACAATATTACAATATTTCTCAGTATTCAATTACATCTATGAAAAATGTAAGAGATACTTAAGGAAGTATACAAAGAAGTATTTGAAAGATCCATAGAATGGTTAAGAGAAATCATACTTCTTTATAGATTTATTAGCTGAAAACAAATACATATCTCAATAAAATTAAATATTCATTTATTTATAAAGGGTTTTATATATTATTTTCTAGTTTTAATGTTATTCTTCCTACTCAGTGTCTTACTAATTTCCTCAAGAATACCCCTTAAGCTGAGGTCAACCCCTGACTTAAAGCATTCCAAGCGCCTGCGATTTGCCATTCTCATGCCCAAATACCTTTGTATTTAAACACATTTTCCACCGAATAATGTCGTACATGGTGGAAAAACGCAGGCAAACGAAACGCACTTTGACCAAAAGACTCGGAGAAGTAACTTATGGGAACGGACAGGCAGCTGTCCAAGTGGCAGTCACACTAAATATCCCGTCTATATAGGTATATGTCCAACATTCAATCCGGCGCGCATGCGCGGCGGTTGTTGTTTTATTGGACCCGGCGTTGTTTTAACAAGAAACTTGTTAGTTGTTAGTTGCAGCGGGTTAGAGTCTTTCCCGAGTCTTGTACTTTTTGGCCCTGTTGTTTGCCCGTCGCGACGTCGGCTACTCTTTGAATCGCAGCTCAGCGCTGCCTTCTTCACTCTTTTTTTTTGTGTTTTTTAGCCAGCTGCCCTTTCAATTGATGTTTGTCCGCCGGCACAACCCATTTGTCAGCATTTGAGGCAAACATTTTAACAAGACCCAAGACACAAATATCTGGAAATGCTTAGAAGGGGCATTGGAGAATTTTAAGCCGCTGACAGTTCCGGTTTGTATGGAACTTCCGCAAAATATTGAGGAAGGAAACAGCTTCCTAGACCAATAAAATATCAATTGACTCCGGCAATTAATCATATTCCGAAATGTGCAAAGAAAAGTGGATGTATTCAAGATATTGGAACTTGAACTGAAACCGGAAAGACCCGGCCTTTGTTCAGGATTCCTCCATTCATCCCGGTTCTTCACACTTTTTTTTTCGTCCTCCTCCGGTGGCTGGCCGTTTTTAGAGGAATCACAATAAATAATGAATCAAGAAATGAGCGTTAAATGCAATGAGAACGAGAATGATGAGAAGAAAGGCGACAGTGAGCAGCGGAAGTGAGCGCACAATGGACCAGAGACCAAGACCCCGACCCGGGGTCCAGTAAGCACAATGGCACAATACCCGTGTACCTAAAATACCTTCCTGATGCCCCCGGAATTCCCCGCCTTCGGAGGTTAACTTTAAATCGAATATATATATGTAGGTAAATACCTGGGGCCCATCGCGATGCATCGCTGTGTGTGAACGCTTTGCTGACTTGTGATTTTTCTCTCCGACATCTCAGATGAGTTGGTGAGAAGTACTCCTCACATTGCCGCTAATGCACCTGCAGCAGTCTGGGAAAGCTTTTTACCTTTAGATCTGTGATCTGTGAAACTGCCGATGGGCGACCCATAACTTATCAAAAGTAAACAATGTCTAATTTCTCAGAGAAAGAAAGCTGTGGGGCTTACATTTATAATCTTAAGATATTTGAAAAATAAGCTCTGAACACTTTACTGGCTCACCTAGAAAAATTCTAAGGAAAGAGTAGCCTCAAAATCTATTTCACTTTTAAGGATCTTCCCAGTTGATTAACTTTTAATCAAGTAGCCCGAGATACGGCTACAGATCTGTGAGATATTCCCGAGATGTTTAGCAAGCAACTATTTCAGCAACTTCCCTTGTTCGACCGGAAAATGCAAATCAATTGCTGGGGTCTCTCTTTTTTCCCCATGTTTTTTCTCAGTTTCCTTTCAGATCCTGTCACATAAAGATCTGGCAAGGAATGCCCGTATCCGCAGTTTGCCACAGACTGGGGCTCATTTCATTTGGCTCGCATAATTTATGCAGAATTATCAATCGAGATTTGTTTAGACAAAATACAAGCCGTGGGGGAAAAACTAACGGGTGGGGATGGAGGGAAATTAACGAACGTGTGCCGCAACAGGAAAAGCCACAAATTGTTTATGCAACCAGTCAGGGCCAAAAATAGCCAGAGGAGAAGCGACGTGGATGACGTCTTGTGGCAAATCTATGAGATACGCATATCGCATTCGACTTATCTACGAGCAGCCGCAACCTGATATGGCTGCCATCTCGCCAGCCAGCCAGTGTCCAGTGGATACGGTCCAGGGGATATCGGGATAAGGAGGAGCCGTTGCTGTGGCCAGTGGCCAGAGTCCAGTCCCTGGATAGACGATGCATGCGTGATAAATGCCGCAGATAAATGCGTGTTGCAGTTGGGCACAGACAACCAGACAACGCGGAGACACATGTTTGCATGCGCCTATTTTGCATGCCAGCCAAGGGGACACTGAGGGAAACAGAGAAGAGATTCGCCACTATAAAAAAAAACCATCTTCTAGATGTGCTTAGAGTGCAAAATTGTATTCATCCTATACTGTTTATACTGTCTTTGGTCTTACTCCCTCCTTAAATCTATATCCTACATAAATCCTTGTAATAAAAAGTCTGAAATATTATTATTTAAGTGTATATAATTTTATGTGTATATTATACATAAATATTTCTCAGTGTTCAAGCGATCAGCAGCAAATTCATCTTGCCTGCAGAAGCAACTGCCACCGAGAAGGACTGGACATGGACATGGATATGGACATGGACACATGTTGGTGGAGAGAGTTCACAGCTACTAGCTTCGAGAAGACCCAATGCCATCGAAGAGCAGAGGCAGATCCATTGCGTGATCGCTCCCTGTCGCGGGAAAAATGCGAGACAGAGTCGGACTTCAGCTCGTTTTAAATTACGAAAGCTTTGTGCGTCTATCATTTTAGTCGTGGCATGCCACATTCGTTGTCTGGGCAAAATCTATCTCCAAGATTGATTATAATCGGTAGTCAAAGTGTCCAAGACTGCCGGCGGCTATTTATGGCCCCCGGCAAATTATAATTTATGAAGTCTGGACTTGCACTTCGGCCTGTCTGCGTCTGCATTCGATACAGATGCTGGCTGGCTGGCTGCTTGGATGGTCCACAGATCATCATCGGGCACATATATGTATTTTGACAGCATGTTAACGTCATTTATTAATTGAAAGAAAAGGTAATTATTGGGGGGCAACGCAGCTCGCTCTCCTGCGGTTACAAATTCGTTCGAAAATCCATGTTCAACTGGCGCCTCAATTTTCCATTTCATTGGAAATTGCCCCAAAAGGTTTTTCTCAAAAACCTCAAACTGCGCTCAACACGAACCCCCAGCAAGTTTGCCTAATCGTTTTCGAAATCTAAGTTGCCTCTCATCTGCGTGTTTCTGGGTTCTCTGAGTCACTTGGTTCAGTGGAAACCAAAATCAAAAGTGTGGGCCCTAGAATGCCCAAATCCGAAACAGAGATCTGAGCGATACGATAGGGGCGGAACTTGGAATTGGGCTGGAAAGAAAGTGAGTGCTTGAACCTGTCAGAGATGAGTTAACCATTCAGATCGTATGCAAAGTGGTCAGCATTAAAGATCATCTATCTTTATTTCCCCAAGGTTTCAATTACAAGCCGAAGATAGTTCGAAACTTTACGGAGATGGGCTCTAAACCAGAGGAAATTACCCGCTGCGGACATATGAAACTGTTGGTAAAATCAATTTGTAGGCAAATTAAGAAAGCAGCAGAGTTTGAGAAGGAAACCAATTGGAGCCACTAATAACTTAGTTAGAGAACTAATTTGTATGTAAACAGATTTTATAGTAACTCTGTTAGCTTGAAAACTATTTGCAATTTTACAGCAATTGCTGTACTTATAAATACAAGCAACTTTAAATTTGTTCCCCTATTGTAGTCTCATTTTGTGGCTTAACTTCTGCCCCTATGGCCTTAACCCCTTGACCGCCTAGAATTCCCGGCGAACTAGCGTCAAGTGGCATTAGGCAAGTCAAGCGTGGCCCATTCCCACTGCCATCGCTGGGCACTCTGGAACCCTTTCGGTTAATCAGCTACGTTTGCTGGGCGCAAAAATGCCCAAAGCCCGACGCCAGATTCGCATTCAGACTGAGAATCAGACACCGAACATCCTCGCCAGAAGTAGCAACATCGCCGGCGATGCGTGTGCAAACACACAGAACCCCGGAGGGGCAGCAGCACTACCAGCAACAGCACAAATGTATCTTCAAGATACAGGTACAACGGCAGGGTAGAGAGGAGGAAGAGGCAGCCAGTCGGGCAGGTGTGTTTCTCACGCAGCCAACGGGGCAGGCAACGTTTTTAGTCCGGGTTTTGGTTTCGGTTTCGAAGTGTGGCAATGTGTGGCAGTATTTTCCCTTTTTTTCCCAACGCATCCTCCTTCTGGCCAGCGCCGCACATACGCTTGGCTGGCCATAGCTTTTCAGCGATGGCAACGTGACTCTGGACGTGATTTCAAATCATTATTTAACTTAATATTATCTGTTATAGTTTTGAAAAATTCAATATAATGAAAGAGGGAGAACCAGGCCGATAAATTCGAGTGCAACAAATATTTTATGACGTTCTGCATCTTAATTTTAAAGATCATAAAAGCAAAAGCTGTGCAAAACAGCCTGAAAATTAAGAAATTACTTTGGCATTCATATGTTATTTATCAGACTTTCTTAGATTAATGAAATATAATTTGAATAGTATATAATTTCTAGAAGATATAAACAAAGTATTCATTATTAATTTTAAATATCTACAAATTATAGGAAAAACATGACTCTAATTCCATATGATGACAAGCATTTCTGTTACTGTTTCCCATCTCGAATCCGAGTGGCAATCGCCGAGAGTTGCCTCTAAGCAGAGCCTCAATCTAGGACTGCGCCCAACTGGTAGTCGCTCCAACTCATTTCACTGTGGTTCTTGCCAGTGATTCGGAAATGCGTTCGCTGCGGATTCAGCCATTACTCAGTAGTACTCTCCCTTGGATCCAGGGATCCCTAAACCCCTTGGATTCCGACGACGACTTCCTTCGGCTGTCCAACATTTGATAGCATAAATCAAATTGGCAAGAGTCCGAGGCAGAGGCTGAGGGGCACACAGAGTGGAACGCAGAGAGGCAGCAGCAGCGAGAGCGATTGAAAATAATTACGGGTGCTGGGGTTAAAAATTTGCACGTGGTATTAATTTGGGGGGGCCTTCACGGCCTTGCGTCTGCGTCTGTGTTTTAAATCGTAGCAAAAATTGTTTGCAACTTGCAATTATTTGCCAACTTTGCCGGCAACTTTGTCTGCGGCCTGGGATTGTGGCCTCCTCAACCTTTTGTGGCCTTATCATTTAATACGCATCTGGAGAGCGTTGCGTTCTTCTGCTGCGTCTTTTCGCACACAATTACGAAGAGGGTATACACGAAAAAAAATTCTCTGATCTATGGAAACATATTTAAAATTTATATATTTTATTAGAAAATATTTCAAGGAAGTTAGAACTATATTAGTAATATAGACAAGGCCTACAACTATTGGCTTACAAATATACTTGCACAAAATTACATGAGTATCTTATTTTCTTAGAAAGATCTATCTTTATTTTAAGAGCTTACTATAAAATATATTTAAAAAACTAATAATAACAAAAATATGTACATTTGTTGCCCAGTGCAAGTGCTCTTCTTTAATTGCAGTTCTCGACTATCAACTAAACAGGATACAAATGGCTCCCTCCGCGGCTTTGAGTGACTCTGATTATGGCCTCGCATTTGTATCTCTCCTTTTGTCTGCCTAAAACGTATCTTTAGGTTCATTTTTCTCTTCGAGGGGGCTGGCCCAGGTGGAAATTGTTTTCGCTGTGTGTTTTTGCGGGCCGTGAAGAAGACGAATTTTGTGGGCTGGTATGGGAATAGTTTACTTAGAGGCGCTATATAAATCTCTATTGAGATGGCTCCTCCTCCGCCTTCCTCCCCATCAAAAACGCATTAAAATTCAGTCAGCAAACCCACAATGAATCCATTATAACCGCAAATCTCATTTGCGCCTTAATTAAATAATAATGCATAAAATCAGAGTCCAGTTGCTCAACAATAAATAAATCATTCAAGCTGCTGGTGACTTGCAGTAAACTCCTCCAGCGATTTGATTGATCAAATTCCCTGAAAAGGGGTTGGGCCCAAGAAATGTCCCCAAATAAATTACAACTTATTTTGATTTTTATTATAATCAATGACAATGCATATGGGAGAAGGAAAAAAGACAACAGAAAGGTGCAACGCAGTTGGGTTTCCTTAGAACAGAAACCAATCCAGGCCAGGGGACAAGTGAAAATTTATGTGGCCCAAGAAGAGCCAGAGCGCCCAGGGAAACCGGAGAAACACGAAATCAAACCAGAGCCAAAGTATCTCGAGAGCATTTATCTTTCATTAGAAAATTAAAATCTCTGTGTGTGCGCACACAATCAATGACCACAAATCTTTAGTTTTTCTTTATATATTTTTTCTTTTCTTTAGAGGAGGAGAACGAGTTCTCGATTTCAGCTGCATCTCAGGGACATAAAACCCGATTTTATGTACTCCCAAGAATCGGAGGCTGGACGATTGTACGCGTCCTGCCATCCTTGCTGTAGGTCCGCTGGGTTTGGTAAATTAAAATGTTATCGTCACAACTTAATCGTCACCATAAAAGCTGGCTGGCTGGCTGGCTGCTGCACTGACCATTTCGGCAAAGACAAGATTCCGCTGGCCGCTTATCTCGTTTGAAATTTGTTAATTGCCGCGCACTTCAAGTACTTAGTGTATCTTTTTGGGAGCGAGGTCCCATCATCTGGCTTTCGCCCGGTTCTCGTCTCTTTTTCGGGCTAATGTCTGTTGTAAATTACTTTTAAATGTTTTAGGTGTAATAAAGTTGTTCGCCTGCCATTGCGTAATGAGTTATTCTAAAGTAGTTTGTATTTTATTTTCCTGGCTCTTTTTTTTTTGTATTTTCCATTTTGGTTTGTTTCTTTATTTGGTGTGTGGCACATTTTTTTCTTGATGTTGTTGGCGCTCCCCATTTATAATCTCTGGCCAGGCATCGCTCTTGAGACAGAAGTTTTAATTAATTTTTGAACTGCCGCGAAGAAGCGGTAATTTAGAAAGGCTAATGGGTAGCAAAGTGCCAAGATCATGATGAGACAATTTGCTTGGGGACGCGGTGTCGAAATTGCCTGGCTAATTGGTTTGCATTCAGATATAATTGCAGACCACTTGGGCTTCCAGCAATTTTTGGTGCCATTGTACTTCATCCCAAACAATCAGATTACATTTTTAAGGAATAAGGTTCAGTGTAATTAATATTAAAATAAAGTATTTACTTAAACTACTCAATAAGCGCCAACTTCTAGTAAGACCCCTTCAAAATCCCCTTCAGACTGACAACTCAATCCGAAACAACTAAAGCCCATATGGAAGCAACCGAAAGCCAACTAATCACCCATAATAACCGAATAAATCATACGGCAATGAGAGGGCCCTGAAAGACAGAAGGCAGAAGAAGCTGTCAGCGGCGGAAGAATCCGGCAGGAAAGTTCAAAGAGCCGAGACGACAATCAGAGCCAGGATATGCATAGATAATAAATGCATCGTGCACATGTTCGCAGTCGTATAAACTAGCAGCTATAGCTTGGGAAGTGCTGACAGCGCCTTGAGAGGATTGGGAGGAATGGAGAAGGCCCCGAGGAGCTGGAGGAGACTGGTCCCTGTCGAAGCACTAAATTATGACTAGGTAAGCAGGCGCTGACAATTCAATGCAAGGAAATATTATCTAGAGGCATCTATATCTAGATCTGGATCTGTACAATTTATGCAGCAAAACTGAGCAAAGGGAAACTGAACGAAATGGAAACTGAGTAATCCTGCGACAGGAAAAAAAAAGATGATGTCATAATAAATTGTAATTTATGAGCGGCGTGCTGACAGTTGAAGCTCGCTGACTTAAGCTCCGAAAATGCCGGGCCCTCGATTAATTATATCAATGCTGTAAAAATACCTGAACGATCTGTCATCTGTATTTCGGCGGCAGTGTCTTTCTGTCTATCTTTTTTTTCGGGGCTCCCCCTGACTGGCTTCCTGTCGCTGGCAAGTTTTATGCTTGAATGCCTGGGAATAGACAGTTTGGATGGGACCTGGGACTGGGCATAGAACGACTGTCTTAACGACCTGACAAATAGATAGAGTGCAGTCTCCGTTTTCTTCTTGATAGATCGCCGGGTTGTTGCCAACTGACAATCGAATTATTTAAAAGAGAAACATATTCTGCGGGGTTCTAAATTAATTATACAAAATGTCTTAAAACATTCTGAATAAGAAAGTCATTTAACTCTAGCCCACTTCTTGTGGAGATTCTTTTTTTTTTTTTTTTTTGAAATGTCTCAATCAGCGGCGGCCTCACTCTCAAATAGTAAACAGGAAATTAAACAATTTCATGGACAATGCGTACTCTAAACTTTATTCAATGAACAATAAATTTTAAGTGGGTTTAATTAAAAACTACATTTTAATTCAGCCAAACTCACAAGCCGAACCGAACCTTTTTTCCGGCATTGGGGGGGGAGGAAAATTATGAACATTTTCTTTCGGCGAGGCCCTCATTGAAGCGTGACAAACATTTGACAATGGTAGCAAGTATCTGTCAGATACTCAGCGGCGCATGCTGCAGCTCATTAACGCCTGGGCCTCAGCGACGAAGCAGAACTCCACCGGAAATAATTCTGGAAATAACCCCCCCCCCACACTAACATTCCCCAACACAGCGCTATTTATATATATATTTATAGAGAAAGTACCATTTGAATTTGACAAAAATTATGAGCTCTATTTTTGGGAGCCCTAACAAAAGGGGTAAGTAGGTGGAGGACCTCAGGCATTCACGCCTGCGCGCCCTGACAATTATTTATGGGTTCAAAAATAGGAATTAAAGTGGAATGGAAATTGCTTTGGCAATGCAATCAAATTAAATGAAAATCAACTTATGGGTCGGGGAATAAAATAGAGAGGAAAGGACCTACCGCAGAATGTAAGGGGAATCGTTGAAAAAAAAGGTCGTGATGAGGATAAAGGACATTAGATTTAGTTGTCCCCTTGGATTCGTATCTCTTAGGAGAAAGGTATATAGGTTCTTAGGTACAAACTACAGAGAAGATACAGAGTACAGGGATTACTTTTAATATAAAATACCTTAAGGTAAGACCTTAAGAGGCAATTAGTTAAGATGTCATAACTTTAATATGTTTATTATCTGAAAAATAATATTAGTAACAATAGTAAAACAAAATATTTAAAAGTCTTTCCACACATTTTCCCAAAACAAATGGCACAAGATGTTTGCTCTATTTAAAAAAATTTAAGAGGCATTCCCCAGTCCAGACTTTCTCTAACGCCACCATTTCAGCTTGTTTCTCTTATTGTTTGCTTTAGAGAACAAAAGCTAAAATTGAAAATTGTTAAGATATCGAAAAGAACGAAAGGAGATTGAGCTACTTTCATTCTATCCTATTTGGTGGCCTTTTTGCCTGGTTTACTTTCCTTTTTCTTGGCCCCGTTCTCTCTCTCTCCTCCACCCAAAGCAAACAATGGCCAAAAACTGGACAGGACGCCAATAAATAAGCGCAGGAGGTTGGCCGGACAATGGGAATGCGACTTTTTCCCAGTCTCTCCATTGGCATTTGTTTGCTCGCTCGAAAATGGTTTTAATTGTTGTTCCCCCTGTTTATATATTTTTATTTTCTTTGTACTTTTTTTTCGTGGCTCCTTATTGTTGGCCAAATATAATAAGATAGCAGCAGTGCGTCATTTTGTGTGTGTGTTTGTACGCGCTTCTGTTTGTCTGTTTGCGTTTGTTTTGGTTTTCGGTTTTTGGCTAAAAGTAAATTAAGTGCCAATGTTAATGGCAGTTATGGCCTGGCATCTGGCTTTGGGATCTGCCAACAAAAGCCTGGCCATTTGGGTGTCTTAATGTTGCAGTAATAATGGCTAAAAGTGTGTGTGCACTGAGATAGTAGCTCGAGATTTATAGCTACTCAGCTCTGCTTTCTTTTCTCCTGTTTTTGTCCACCCTATATATATTTTTTTTTATTTTTTGGCAACTGGAGTAAAATGTGAGTTCCAAGTTTGGGATTGCACGAACACTCCTTCAAATGTACTCAGTTTGATGGAAGGAGCAACGGGGAGTTACTAAGTGGAGCTTGCAATCTAACAGGGGAAATTGTTAATGAATTATTGGGAATACTATGGAAATGGAGTTGCGAGTTAGTAGTTTAGTTTAAGAGATTTATTGAACTATTGGAAAACCAACATTTATAACTCCGAATATATAATAATTAACTTTTATGAATTAAGGTCTCCATGACTACCAACATAAAAAAAACTTAGTTATCATTTATTTAAACTCGGAAACTCTTTCTTGATATTTAATAGACCTTAAAAACATACTCTCTAGTTTTATAGTTTATTTATAACTATTTACAATAATAATTATATTTTTTTAGAACCTCTAGAGATTGAATGATTTAAAGCCGAATATTCCAAGTTGAACCCTTTATGAAGATATCTTTGATTTAATTGTTTCAGCCCCTTGGAGCTTGGTCATTTGATACCACCGATGAATCCTTGGTTTGCCGTTGCCCTTTACCCTGAACTCGTAATCTCAATCGCCAGGCCATGCCTTATTTATAGCCAAACAATAAACGAGTCAGGAAAACCATTTAATAAGTGATTTGAGTAAGCAATCATAAACATTAACTGCATGTCTTTAAGACACTACAAAACAGGCCATAAAAGGGCAGTCCAGGCCAGCGACCAGATATATCCGTCCCGGGCCCAAACCAGAGAACACCGACGCCAGACGAATTCGATTAAAGTTAAGCCATAACAAGCCGGAGAGAGACGAGCTGAGCCGGCTCTCAGGGTTCCCAAGCTCAGCCAGCCACAAATAATATAACAATTTAAATAACAAGCCATGGCCAGGCCAAGACTCCTAGCCCGAGTCGGGCCGGGCAAACACCAGGCGCGTTAGTTAGATAGATTGATCTACATGTACACGACAACACAGAGCTGGGAGTCTGGGAGCTCCAGAGTCGGGAATCCAGAGTCGGGAGTCGGCAGTCGGCAGTTGGAAGTCTCTCCTCCGACTCCTTGCTGGCTTTGTGGACTTTGTTGCATGCTCTGCGGACCCACTGGCACTCCATCCTGACCGAAACGAGACCTGGCTGCCGGTTAGCAAGCTGCTCTGGCCCGGCCAAGAGCATGTCAAAACAAAATAACATCTTTAGCGCGCAAACATGACAAAACATCAGAATTCCAGCAGATTAACGTCAATTTTAATTGCATTCACTTAGACCAGGCTCAAAGTCTATGAGAAGCCCGGCCAAAACAGTTGGAAATATGCATACAGGCAGCAACGAAAGAAAAAAAAAAACAAACACGGGATTAAGCCCGGTTAGCTGAGCCGTGGAATACCCTGACTTGGGAATAACGAGAGATGATGCAACCACATATCTTGCATATGGTATAAATACTCATATGTGGTAGGTAATTAATGGTTTAAAAGTAAGCTAATCTTTAGCGAAAATATTATTGGAGATAGAAATTAGCCAATGAAAATAAATATACTTTTTTAATGGTATTAAATATCTATCAAAACATTTTATTTAAAAGAAGTTCAACAAGATTTTTCAAAAAAGTTTAATAACACGATTTTAAAGAAGCTAATTCATTTAGTTACATCTTTAGTTACATTTAAATAAAAGAATTTCCTTAAAATTAAAGTAAAAGTTTAATTTCTTTTAATTAGAAAAATTGTATCAATATTTTATCTAATTAAAAAGCAGCAAATATTATTTCACATTTAGGAATAGTTTTCATTAATTGATAAACACAAATGTTTTTATATTTCAAGTGCTAAAATAGCTATACAAATTATATATCTAGTCTTAAAATAATTAAAAGACACAATATAACATTTTAATAAATTTACAAACTATTGTTTTCAATGACTCTTGGCTAGTTCCTTTAAAAAGATACATGGACAACATACCACACTGTACGAGCTGCCTAAGTCTCAATGAATACACAGTACTCCTTCACAAAAGTGTAGCCATAAATACACAAAAAGGTATTCCGCCCAACAAAAAAGGGCGAAGATGTGCTGCAAGCACCGAACTGAACTCCACCTGGCAGCAGGGAGCCGGGCTGCAGTCGGGAAGGTAAACAAAGTTCCACAAGGTTGTGATTAACATGCGATAAAAAATGACCGAGGCTCCACCAACAGCTACAGCTACAGCTCCAGACTCGGACTTGGTCTCGGACTGCCGACCTGGTCAGCGTGGCTTACGTGTTTGCATTAGGCCAGATCCCAGATCCCAGATCCCAGCAGTCGGAGCCAGAGCTCTCGAGCACTCTGGGCCACTCGGAGAGCCAAGAGTTAAGTGTCTGGCTGTCACATGCGATTTGCACCTGCCGGATGAGCAGAGTGGCGCAGGTGAGGATTGCTGGAATGGGGGAGTAGTGGGGACTGGGAAGCGGGAGGGATTTGCGTGGATTATTTATCATCTGCGGCACATCGCAACAGGCCCAGTCCAGTTTTCGTTTTAAGCTGGTTCCACTGCCAGCGCAACTGCAGCCGAGATGCACGTTGCAAGATTCGCTTTTATTTCGCTTTTTCGCTCCTTTTTCTCTTTTTTTTTTATTTCTTTGGGGTATAATCAGGCCCGGGCAAACATACTTTGCCGACGTTCATAAATTTTAATATTTTAATTTGACTTAAGCAGATGAACACATAAAGCCGGCCATTAAGCGCGCCTGCACTTTGTATGCGTTGGCCAAACACGGCCAAAAGGGCCAAGAACGAAATGCAATTTCTTGAAGAGAAACGTTCCCGTTTCCAGTTTGTCGTCGTCGTGTTTTTGGTATTACCGCAAAACGGTTTACATTTCCTGTGCATTTTCTGCTTTGATTTTAGGAAAATTAACAACAGCTCAAACATAGCCCAGCGGCCTGGCGGCATGGCGGCCCAGCGAGCGCAACCAGCTCGGAACCATCTTCTTGCAAACCAGCAACCAGCCATCCAGGCGAGTCAACAACATGGCCCAAAACGAATCGGCGTCATCATCACCGGAATTCTCGTCCAGCAGAAGCCACCACAGACGTAGTTAGAGCAGCAACAACATCGAGAACAAGGTGAGAGGAAGCTAACAATGCCGCACTTTAAATACCCTAAGTTCTAAGACATGAATAATAAATAAATAAATAAATAAGAAGTAAAATATAAATCATCCTATATCTGCATAAACTATATTAAATATTTACAATATGTAAACATATAAAAAAGTGCAACAAAAGCTATATATAAAGCAGTTTCTATTTCCCCACAGAATACTCTTCAGTTTATCTAAAATAAAAATCCCTTATATTAGATTTAACACCATACCTTTTACTATTTTAAAACTACATTATGCTGCAATAATCTTTAATGAAACACATCTTATTTTAATTTCTTTAACTTGAGGTAAATATAGAATAATTTCCTGGGCATTTTAGTCCACAATTCGTGTGACTTTTCCTAGGGAAAGGGCATCGATAAACAGCGTGCAGTCATTCGGATTGCAGCATGGCATGTTGTTTGCTTCGCTGGTCTCATTTGGCTCCCCCTTGTCCCTCCCGTAAGACCCTCTAATCCCCCATTAACCGACTCCAAACCCGACTCCAACCCTGACTCCATACCCATCGCCCGTTCCGTTGCCAACTTTCGGCTATGATGCGACCAACTGGCATGGCACGCTGACTTGGCTTTGGCCACGCTTGTTTGGTTTTGGCCTGGCTCTGGACTGAGCTCGGACGCTGCTGCTAAACAGGTTAAAATGTCGTTCAAAATGTCAAGTCAACACTTTGATGTTGTCCGTGTCCGTGTCAGTGTCCGTTGTGGTGGTTCTACTGTAGCTGCAGTTGCTGCTACTTCGGCTGCTGCAGCTTTGTTTGCGTGTGATCTGCGCTTTATTTATGCAACATTCAGCACACGACGAAACATGCAACCAAAGCCGAAAATGTTAAGTGCTCTCCGATAGAGACGGCCCCATGTACACTGGCCACTGTGAGAGGACGACATCGTGCCGTCGCTGGCCTGGCCATGTTGTCGACGTCGACGTCGTTGTCGTCCATCGATTGTTGTTCTAATGCCAGGAAGTGAAGATTTTCGGTAATGAAACGGTAGCGGTTAATGTGGGAATGGGGTCGGATAATTCCTATAGGCACAGAGGCAGTACCCCCTTTCGAAGGAGCCCCCCTTCCCAGTGTCAGGATCTTGCAATTGAGCTTGTAATAGGGCCTTCGTGGTTTGTTATTAAGTAGGAGAGAAATCAATAGCTGGAAGTTAATCAGGAAAGGTTTTCTTGAAGAAACTTAAAGCCTTAACAACAATTAATACATTATAGATCATCTCATATATAACTTTTGTTAATATCAAGGTTCTAACTATCCTCAATAGTTATTTAATAATTACCACTATATTATTTAATCATTCTTAATTTTATTGTGAAAAATTCCCTTGATGATTTCCAGCTTTTCTTGTGCTGCCACTGTAGTTTTGCGCCCCAAGTTGGGCGCCGCATAATAATACGCTCCCGTTGCCGTCGAAATTTTGCCAAAAGGCTGTTCGCTGTTGCTGTTTCTGAAGCCAGAGCTAAAGTTGTTGCAATTCTGAGAATATTTTACGCTTGTTGAGGCTGACGACACAACATTGAAGCCACCGCCAACGACGACGAGGCAGAGACAGACACAGAGACGAGGACGACAGACTGCGTCTCCTACTCGGACTCCGGACTACGGACTCCTCTGTCTCTGGCTCTCCAGATGCTGGCAGCCACCCCGGGCACAAGACCAAGAAGACTACTAGGGTTTCGTGTTTTGTTTTCTTTGCACTCGAGTTGTATCACATCAATGGCCATTGTGTACGTCAACTTTGATGTTTCGGCCAAAGTTTTGAAGTGTGAGGTTTTAGACGTTCTTATTGCACTTCCCGACCCGCAGTCGGCGGAGTCGGAGTCTCAGAGCGGAGTCCGAGAGCGTCCAACTACTGCCTCACCTTGACAGGTGAAGAATGCCAAAAAGGGGGAAAAGAAACAAGGTTTCAAGTGCCACAGTTGCCGGGCCACTTGAAAATCAACTCAAGCCTTTTAGGAGGAAAATCGACATGGCAGGAGTCGGCCACAGAGTCAGAGTCAAGTCGGAGTTGGAGTCAGAGTCGGTGTCGGAGACGGAGCTGGAATTATGGGCAGAACATCGTGGCTGGCGGAGCTGCTGCCTACGTTTGCCTACAATTCCCGTATTTATTTTGGTTGGCACACACACACATCGAGGCCGTCGCACACATTTCCTTCGAATTTTCTGTTCTAATTGAGTAAGAAGTGTGTGCGGTGAGGTTGCAGTTTTCCTCCTTCAACAACTGTTGCGGCCCCGATTTGCCTGACGGCTTTAATTGGATTTTCATACCTGCTCCAACTGCCCCTCGGCCCATCGATGTTTGATTGGTGTTTGTATAATGAACTTGCAATATTCTGGATACATATCTGGTATATCTTGGATCGGTCGGGTTCGGGTTCGGGCTCAGCACCTCAGCAGCTGGTATTTGTGTTATTGTTGGGATGCTTTAAATGTAACGCGTGAAATTTAACACACCTCGTCATCGTCATCGATTCCCCTTTCATCTTTGAGAAAATAAAAGTTCTCTCTCTCTCTCTCTGTCCTCCATCCGTTGTTTATTTAATTTATGTTATTATTACCTGATTAAGTATGAAATGCTACGAAAAGTGTTGGTTTTTCGTCAGTTGTGTCTTCAAAAATTGATTAGGACCGGGAAAAAATAACAACTGATTGAACGAACACCTCCCCTGACAATGTAATTACGCGGGAATAAAGTTTATTTTCCATAACGATAATAAGAGGGGTTAGCAGGGGCAAGTTCGAGGTTCCATTGTTATGCCAACAGGAAAGATGAGTTAATAGATTGTATTATTAAATGAATTTAGATTGAATTTACCTTAAAAAAAGGAGGTAACATATGGAACTTTAATTGAGGGACCTACTTGATCTACATATGTATTTAAAATAATAATTACGCAATTTATCGTGAACTGAAAGGAGTAACGTAGGAGTAATTTAAAGGATTCAACATTTCACCATCATTTGAAATTCGGTATCAGCGACACTTAGCATTATAAAAAGGCACAATCTTTAAGGTGATCATAAGCCTAATTAGTTGTTTTTATGATAGTAACTAAAGTTAATATATAACTAAAGCCTGCTGCTAGGCTTTGTGTTATAGTCTCAACTATATTCTAAAACCCTATCCTATATCCAATACAATCTTCTCACAACTGTAAACTTTAAGCCACCACACAGGCATTTTTAGGAACACATTTGAGGTTCTAATTAACACAATAGTAAAGCAAAAAGTTCCTTCACCATAATCGGTATTAAAAACAGTTGAACAAAGTAATAAAGAGCGGTTGTAGGCTCTCCTTCCGCCGCCTCTGTTGCCATTTTTACGAGTCTAATAAACAGAAAACAAAATTAATCATATCTGGAGCATGGCTAGGCTGGAACTGCTCCTAATGAGCAACTTGGGTGAGAGGAAAGTGCAACAGTTTTTAATGGTCTTCGAGGCCGACTCACTTGCAGCTCGTAAAATGTGCCAAGTGGCCGAAGCATTTATGGTGGGGGGCCAAGGAAAAACAAACGTTCGGGAAAAAAGAACACGGCCACATATAGTACGTTGTACTGTACGGAAATTAAATTGCTGCAATAATTAAAACACCTGTTTTAATTAGATGGAAGTGCATGGGGTGAGTGTCTGAGTTCGGGAGAGTTCTCTGGGAATTGAAGAGTAGAACATAGGTGCGGCGAGACCCTGACCAGCGGCGACACCAACTTGTTGAAAGGAAAGAACTTCCAGCTCGAAATTAATGACTTGGCGGCCGGCGTGCAGCAGCGGCTTCTTCAAAAGTTCTTTGCGGCGAACGAACAACTTCATCACCGTCTTTGAGTCGTGGAAAACAGCTGGAAGTCGGAAAATATTGAGCTACAGCTTATGTACCGCTAGATGCGGTTTTCCTCAGAAGGTTCTCTGGCCCTTGTTCGAGGGTTTGGCTAACCTTTGACTGCCAGTCACCAGATATGACAAAACATCATCAGGATCATGCATAGGCACACACTCCCTAAGCCCCTTAATCCTTTTTCTTCTCCTTTTTTTCACATGAACGATCTATTGATATGGAAAAGGAACAAAAGGGGGTTTCTATGGTATCTATGGTGATCTATCTTAGGCTAGAAAATGTGATTCTGTTGCCTTGTTTAGACGAAGGCAAGATGTGGGTTGGTTTTCGGCAAAGATGGGTGGTTTTGATTGGGAGATCTAAGCTATAGATAGTTTTCTCTAAGTGATGACTAGATTTGGTTTGTAAGAAATCAAATTTAAGTGGGTACATGCATATAAAACATCCCTTGTTTTTTTTAAATAATTACCCAATAATTACCCAACGCGACTTTTAACGATTTGAATTTACAAGCTTTCCCAGTAACATTCAAATAAATACTATTTATTCCTTTAAAAACCTTTCTAAAAGAACTATCTTTAATCTATCAAATATATTTAAAATACCGCAAGATGTCAAACATTTTCATACGAAATCCAACCACTTCCTTCCTACTGGCTTCACTTTAAAGACCAAAGCCATTGTCTACCAGGAAATTTCCCCAGAACTTCACTCCCTTCGGAGAAGATAAAGCCTGAAAACTCCTTTATCTTGAAGCCACAAAATATGCCAAAACATGATCATCGATGATGGATGCGGATGGGAAATCAACTGCAGCACACACCCATCGCTCTAATCCTTTAGGATTTGACTTGGGCGCTGCCCACGGAGGTCGCTCCTGGCACCGTCTAACAATGAGCCGTGCATTCCTTGTTCTTTCTACTTCAAATGAAGTGCATTCATCCGGTAGCAATCCTTTTTCTTGTTCACCCTGCTTTCTTTGGTGCCACTGTCTTGTGCATCATTTCACTTGAATTTGCGTTGACATCCTGCCAGACAAACGGACAAGCGGACAGACAGACAGCTCGTCTATATAATAACGAGCGGTTGTCTGACATATCCTTTAACCGTGATTAAAAACGCAAAGTAAATGAAAATGTTTGGTGCTTACGCCTCCTTAGCACACCTTGAAAACAGGGAAAACAAAGCGAAGAACGAACGGGTCGGTCGGTCGTCCCTAGACAACACGAACTTGAAACCGGGGAGTTTTTGCACAGGACAATAGGAGATGCGCCGTTCCGTGCCAGGCAGCACTTAAAAAATCCTACAGATTTTCCCACTTAGTGATAAAGTTGCTGCCGCTGCTGAATGGCTTTTGTCCTACGACCGAGGACATTCCCTTCATATTGTTTTTTTTCATTCTTTTTTTCCTTTGTAGGCCCCCCATTTAAAACACTCGTCTCGAAATAAGCCTACGGAGGGGATCCTGTCAGGGGGGGCCGAGGAACTCCATGAAGTACGGGCACTTCCTTGCAATTTCATGCCCGAATGGAGTCGTTAAATCATTTTCTGAAATTGAGTCGAGAATTTGTTGCTGTTGTCCTGGCAAGTCCTGGCTGCGGCATTGACATTGGAGTCTGCACACACACATGTGTGTGGGAGTCGCACGTCTAGCTGTAAACGGAAGTACTTACCGCGTCCCCAGCTAAACATTAAATTAAAATATGTTCCCCGTACATTTCTCTCTCGCTCACTCTCTCTGGCATTCGTTTCTATTCTTTAATTAAAACCAAAATGTTTTTTTCCCGCTTGCTCTTCGCGTTCTGGTTTTTTTTTTCTTTTTTTGATGTGGCGCGTTAAATGCACTTTGTATGTGATTTCACGGTTTTATGGCTGGCTTCTCCTGCGTTTCCATTTTCCCTTGGAGAAGGGAGCTAATGGGTCCGCGGAGCACATGTAAGATGTCTGCCCCAGGTACCCTTGACATTGGCCCAGCCTCCTTGGAGGTCATCGTAGGCAATCGCGGGAATAAGGACTCGCGGTTAGCCCTGGAAGAAGGAAGCCTGAATTGGCTATGCCCTTAGGCAGGTGCAGGATATGCTAGGTAAAGTCTGGCACATAAATCTAGTTGATATTAGTCACAGATCCTTATAATTTATAAGCTATAAATACTTGTAGGTTTACTGTTTAGGTTTTTCTGTATTTATTTTTCCTTATTTTAAGTTACAATGTTACATTTTGTGATATTTCTTCTTATGGCACATATTTATTCCAGGAACTCCCAAGAGTATCTTAATGGTTCCACTCAAGCTGTCAGCATTGCTATCTTTAAGTGTCCGGAACCCATATTAACCCGGGAATGATATTGCCGCACTTCCCCATATGGGTCACCGCATCGCAAACACACTTTAATGTCCTGCCAGCCATATTTTCAACTTTAAACAACCCATAAAACACTTTCAGCCAAACAAAAAGCCGTAAAAAAGGGAGAATTACAAGCAGAACAAGGTCAGCCAGCAGCAGCAGCAGCATCAGCAGAGATGAGGAGGCTCCGCCAGTTCGAAACTTGGACCCGAACTCGAACCCAAAGCTCAAATCCAGGGAGCGTTGGCCAATATATCACATGACGCCTACAATTTAAACTGCCAAAAAAATGAAATGCAAACTGGGCGAACGAAGAGAAATGGCAAACATTTATATAAATAACACCATCGACTCCAATTAAAGCAGTTTGCTCCATTGTGGGGTTAAGGGGAAAGGGGGGAAGGGCGGGGGAACGGGAGGGGGAGCGGTTTTCAGCAGCTTGTGTCTGTGCGTGATAAAAACCACAAAACGAATTTTTGTTTATGTGTGTGTGTCAGTGTGTGTGTGTGTGCGTAATAAAAATGCAAAACAAAAGCGTTCAAATATGTTTGCTTCTCCTTTTTTTTTTGCACTCTCGCCAGTGTTGCCAGGGCGTGGGCGTGGCACTTGCAGCGCCAAAAGAAAGACAGGCGTGGTGGAAGGGGGGCGTGCTTAAGGGGCTGGGACAACCAAAACCACTTCCAAATGTCATTCGCATGCGAAGCAATGACGTACCGATGAGGAGCAGCAGCAGCAGCAGCACGGGACAACAGGAAGAGATAAAGTTACCAGCGGATCGAATGTAACCGAAATTGGAGATGCTCTGTAAAGTAAAGCAATAATTAAAATATTATTATATTAATAAATAACAATCCTACACTAGATCATTGTTCTTAGTTTTAATTTCTGCTTCTGGAAGTTATTTAATATCTAAGTAAATTTTATAATTGTAATTCTTTCATGTTCATCAATTTTTGACATTCGATTAATTTAGAAAACTTCTTTAAATTGTTATTTTAAGATTGTTTCCAAACTTGCTTTCTTTTAATATATAATATTTTATTTATTTTCTTCAGCATTAAATATTGCATATAAATATTTAAAGGTAATACGTGTTTTTCTTAATTTCCAAGAATAAAATATATGATAAAGACCAAACATACCTTCAACAAATTCAATTTAAAGAGATTTTCTCTGAAGAAAATCCTTTACAAATTATAAATCAAATATTTTCTGTAAAGAATATAATATCAAAATTTTAATATAACAAAAGTAAAGCCCAGAATACTGCTTGTAACTTGTAAGAAACAAATATTACCTTTATTTTTGTCAAAAAAAACACATGGTAAAAGCCAAAAGGAGAGCTCGCATTTATATGAGAAGCTAAGAGGTGCTTGAAAGGTACCTTAGGCATTATTACCTTGATTATTCCCCCAAACTTTTGACTTCCAATATCCCCAAGTGCGATCATTTACTCCATGTACCCGGCTGCCTTGTAGGGTCAGCTGGCAAAACGCTGAACAGCGCGGGAGAGACCAAACAAGAAATGTTGCAGCTACATTTGGCAGCAAGTGGCGAGCGAGACGAGGAAATAATAATTTATGCATGCGTTGTGGTAGCTCGCTGGCGTTGTTGGCAGTGACCGGGGGCCAGGGGGGGTTTTATGGAACAGTTGCAGGGGGTGGGGCGTCGGACGGCAGCCCCAGAAACCGCAAAATGTTGCGCCTTGTTGTTGCACAAAAAGTGAATCTGAGCTGCAGGCGCTGCAGCTTTTGTGGCAACCGGAAAACGGAAATTGTGGCCAGTTCCCCTTCTCCACACTCCGAGATTCCCCAGATGCCCGATTTCCCGCACTATAATAATACCGCTCAAGGATTTATGCTCCAGCCGCCGTTTAAGTCGCGCCAATCTGCCGACTCTTTCCCATTTCAATACGCTTGCTCGCTGGCTTTTGTCGCCGCGCACAACAAAAAAAAAAAATAAAAAAAAAATAATGAAAAACAATTTGCAATTAAATGCTTTCTATTTGCAAATTTACCAGGCCTTTGTTGCCAAAAATGGTAACCAAAAAATTAAAGCAAAACGAACAGATGCTGCTGCTGCCGCCGCACTTCTTCTGCCATCGCGGTTTCAGCTGAAATCGAAGCAAAAACACGACTTTTGCAAGTCAACTGAATACGGATTAATCGGGTTCTGCATCCTGTCGAGTGTGGTTCTTATCGAACGAGTTTTGTGGCTTATTTCTGGGATTTCCCATATGGAATTTGGCTAAGATTGGCGGTTGAGCAGAATATATGAGACTATTTTTAGAGGAAATAATTAGGAGAAGATGCCAAGGTCTTAAACTATAAGATAAGTACGTATAATAAATAGATTTCATTCTAAAAAAAAATATATGTAATGTTCCTGGATTTTCCTTTTAATATACCATACTTTTTTGTGTGTTTCATAAGGGATATAGCTTTATATTATTACCCTGACTGTACCCCGCATAGCGAACTATTTAAAGCCCGCACAATGCAATCGATAACAACAAAAAAATGGAGAAAAACCTTTGTGGAAATTACAGAAAAATCGGAAACGAAAATCAAGCATATGAATTTAATTGCCTAAACAATTCTAATCAAGCTGTGCGGCCATCAAAGCCATCAAAAAGGACACAAAAGGACGAAAATTGCTGATTGCATTTAATAAAAATATAATGTTGCCGCAATTGAACCACGCATAACCACCACCGCCGATCCCGATCTGCCCCGAACAAAATCGAAATTGGGAGGATGTGGCAGGATAAATGGCAAACGAATGGACATCAAAATGGAATCAAATCGAGGCGGAAAACGAAAATGAAATAGAAATCGAAAACGAAAACCGAAAACGAATGCGGAACGCAAAACTCACGACGATGACGACGACGACAATGCCAACTTAATTTGTGTCATAGAAAGCATGAAAAGGAGCAGCAGCCAGAGTGGCAGCCAAATTGACATATTGACAGCCAGACAAAAGGTCCATCCGAAAAAAAAAAAAGGGCGGCATGAGGTGGTGCCACCCCAAAAAGGGGGCGGACGGAATTGTGCCGCAGTGCAGTTTGATGGCGGCGTCAAAAATAAACAAACATTGCGACAGCAATAAAATATCAAAACAAGCCACGAGTAGGAGCTGCAGGATGGTAGGATTGCTGCGGCTGCTGCGGCTTAATTGAGGCAACAGAAGGCCGTAGAAAAATCCAATCAAAACGCAATGAAAACAAGGATCAAGGATTGTCCCCGGCCAGCTGTAAACCTCAACTCGGTGTGTGTTGATGTGTTATCCGGGCAAATAATCAAACTCGCAAACAAAACACAGCCAGAGAGCAGCAGCAAACAAGGACCTCGTCAGGCAGACATGTAAGCGATACAGATGGAGATACTGTTGGACAATTGCCGAGTGAGTCCTGCCAGAATCCTTCATCCTCTCAAGGCTGCACTGCAGTTCCACTTTCAGTTGCATTTTTCCCAAAGTCGGTTCGGTGGAGCGTGTGGCAGCCAACCAACCATCATCCCCTGATGTCAGGCAAAGCACCCCTCCTGACCTAATCCAATTCCAGGGCACAATGGATAAATCCTATTTTTGTTTTCGCTTACCTTCGCCATGGATCCGATCTGGCATTATTAAAGCCGAGAAAGAAAAACACACAACAGCCGATAAGTATTTATTTAAATTCCAGTTACCACTAGGGGCTTAGAGTTTGGTTAAGAGATACCTCAAAAGATATTGGTTAACCAACAAATACTGTTGTTTGTATAATTTCAAAATGACGTGTATTTGTTCTACCCTAACATTTATTTCGAGGAGAATCCTCCAAGTCCACGGAACCCCCTAAGCTCCCAATAAACTCCACCTCCTTTCAGGCCCTATGTCTCTCCCTCTCCTCTTGGCTAATTTTATGTTTGGCCCATCAAGCAAAGTCCCGACTGAACTACACCAGGCCAATCAAACCTCATGACCTCCTTCTCGCCATAAAGCCGCCAAATGTTTGCCATATAAAAACAAATAAGACAAAGCACACTCAGACGCATAAACCACGCCCCCATTTGCCCCCATATCCCCAGGATGATCAACACAGGGAAATTTGTTAGCGTGTTATGTAAATTGCACACAAGAGGCTGGATGGATACATTATGTAAATAAAAGAAATAATAAGCTCAGAGCTCAAAATACAAAAAAAAAAAAGGAAAAGAAAAAGAAAGAAACAAAGGCCTGGGCGAATTGCGAGCATGTATGTTTATTATTTTCATGACGCGTTGATGACACTTGGAGTCGGGGTCCTGTCACGACCGCACTCTTTAAGGATGTGTCGGCGGCAACTGACAATTCTGGCGCTATAAAAACCATTGGACATTTAAAATGTTATATGGTTAAAGAGTAAAGTGAGGGTTCTATAGTGAACAAGGAGCATATTTTATTATTTTTAAATCTTATGATATGTTAATATTGAAATTTTACCCAATAAAACCTCAGAATCATATCAGTCTATGTTTCCCTTTTCTAAAAATCACTTTTTAATGATTTTTTATACAAGTAAAAACACACAACATATAGAAATATTTTAAATCCCCTAATATAGGGACTCACCCCCGTGCAACACTTTCCATGAGTCTCCACAAGACATCCATACTTTCAGCTCAAAATTTAAGTAAACCCAGCCAGCAGCGTTCAGGGATGAGGCTCCTCTTGTCCATCTTTCGCAGTCAATGCAACAAATGGTGGCCACCACTGATGGGGGATAAGGAGCAGTTGGCAAAGCAAACGAGTTGGCTTCACCTCCAACATATCTTCCAAAGGATGTGGTCGAACCAGGAACATACCTTCCCAAAGAACATATTAGAGGCCACCCCGAAGCCCTTGGAGAAGGAGCAGCCCAAGTGTAGATTCATGCAGTACCGTCGCGCCGATGAGCAAGTGAAGCGTCTGGGCATGGTGTCCGAGGACGGCAGCAAAATGGTGGAGCTCTCTCACGTCAGCTGCGCCTCCTCCAACATGATGGACTTCATCCGGCAGCGGTACTGCATGAAGAGCCTTCTGAATAGCGTGGAGTACATGACGGCCAGCGACGTGGATTCGGTGAGGCCTCAACTACTGCCGCCCCTTGATGCGCCCGGCAAGATCATAGGCGTGGACTGCAATTACAGGGACAATTGCGATGAGCAGTGCATTCCGGTACCGCGAGAACCCGCGTTCTACGTCAAGTTCGCCACCTCCATCACGGGGGCTTTGGACGAAGTCGCGGCACACAGCCCGGCCAAGAGGATCGACTACGGATGCCAGCTAGCCGTGGTCATGGGGAAGCTGTGCCGCCATGTCTCGCCCAAGGAGGCGCTTAACAATGTCTTTGGTTATATGGTCGTCCAGGATATAGTGGCCCGAGACTGGAACGCTCTGCTTGGCGGTCGCTCCATGGACACCTTTTTACCACTTGGTCCCATTATCGTTCATCGTTGCCATCTTCCAGATGTAAACAATCTGTGGATTAAGACAATAATCAACGGGGAGGAGCGCCAAGTGGGCCACACCAGCGGCATGATCTTCAAGGTGGACTTTCTCATCCATCGCCTGTCCCAATATATGACCCTGTGTCCGGGCGACCTTATACTTACGGGCACACCTGCTGGATCCGGTGCCTATTCCAATTCCTTTCTCAAACCCGGCGACCTGGTCGAGTCGGAGATTCAAAATTTAGGCAAAATGTGCAATAAAATCGTAGAAGCCAATGAAATCAATAAATAAAAACAAGCTTACTAAGGAAAAATGTATTTCTATTTTCTATTCTTTTAAAGAATTTAGTTAATTTCATTTTAATTTATAAACTAAATACTGTAAGGAATTACTTGTTAAACCCACAAATCATATATGCCGGATTAAATTCCTTAACAAATTCCATCACAACATATCTTACACCGAGCTTGCTCTTGCCAATAAATTTGCGGTGATGCCGAACCGAGGCAAGGAGGCACATAACCCAGCCAGAAGGAGGCTTCTGTTGCGATCCTAATGTGCCATGCCTTGCAAGAGCGGGAGAATCATTTTGTAATATAATTTGTTTGGCTGGCACCGGAAGGGGGACCGAGAGATTGGGGGGAACGATGGCAGCGCTTTTATGATACGCCGCAGCATAATCAACATTATCCTCGGAGAGTCACAAGCCGCAAACAAGGCGCCTACAAAAGGCGGGGACTTCCCGCTGTGAAAGCCACGCCGCATTATCATCTCATTGCACAGGACTTAATCCTGCGGCAAGTTATTAAAGCGTAACGCGTTTCGTCCTTGCTCCTGCTTCAGCTTCAGCTCCAGCTCCAGCTTCTGGGATCCTGCGCTCCCTTTTTATTGTTCGCGCTGCGCTTAACTTGTTTCGCATTGCTACCGAGGACCGAGGGAGGAGGAGATCGGGATTGGGTCGGCAGGCGATGCCGCCTTAATGCTAAATGATCCAATATCCTGTTTCCTGCGTCGTCGTCGTCGTCGTTGGCGGCGGCGGCGGCAGCGTTAAAAGGTCCTTTGTGGCCTCCGCTCGCTATTATTTGCCCTGGCCAACTTAAAGATGTTTTCCCTCTGAGCCAACTTGTCCTCCTTCTCCCGCGCCGGTTTCTCATGCTTCTCCTTCGCAATTATTTGCCCGGCGACAAGGAAGAAAAATCGCCGGCGAACATAATTTTGTATCTTTTCTTTGCGCACGGCAACTTAAATAGCAGAATGTAAAGTTTTTAATTATGCAACTCAACGCTGACGTTGTCGTCTTGTATGCGTAGTGCACTTGGAGAAATATTAAGGACATCTGTTGAATAAACTAAATTATAGAGTTAAAGAAAAGATGTATAAAACCTTGCAAGATATTTTTAAGCAAAATCTAAAGTGGGTTCAATAGTAAATAAACAAAATAAACATATAAGATATCTTAGATGAATATTAAAAAATAATATAATACCTACCTCCTCAAGGTGCTATTAATGATTAACAAATAGCATTATAAAAATCTTCATTTATGTCTTAAATTCCAAATAATTCCTAAGTGTTTCTTTTCTTCCTGTTACTCCCCCTTTTATACCAAGACTAGTGAGTTGGCCAAAAACTTAAAATACACATAATTAGCCATAGTACTGAGTTGCTTCCGCTTTTTTTGGTAGTTTTATTTTCAGCGCGTTTGCTTAGCGACAAAATTTGGCCACCCACCCACACCCCTGCTCCTCTTCTATTGTGCGGATTGTGTATCTTTCGGATATCTTTTGGGCTTAGTTTGCTTTCCGTCCGCTCTTTCTTTTTTTTGCCCAAAAACTAGGCCAGTTCCTTGCCAAAAGTTGATGTTTAGCTTGGCATAAAATTCCGGGACTGGGCTAATTAAATTAAAATATTAATTGCTATGACGTTATGATTTAATTTTCTTTTTAAACAATAAAATAATACATTCTTTTTAGGTGTCGTAAACTGCATAGGTCCAATAAAAAATTGACTTACCTTGAAAAGAGAGAAGAGTACCCAAAGCCGCCACCGAATTGGGCTGAGGTTAGAAAAACGTATCTTGTATTTTATACCAGGATAAAGCCCAATTCTTAGATGAAAGCCTCCGTGCAGAAGGGATGGGGGCCAGGACACATAAAATGTAACATGTCGTAATATTCACCACAAGCAGCGCCAAAGCCAGAGCCAGAAACCACCCGAAGTCAGAACATGCCAGGGAACATGGCATTGAAAGCTGTTGCCAAAACAAAATAAGGCAACCGACCAGGGACCAGGAAGAGGCGGCCACAATGAACGGATGATGCCAAAGAGCGCCAGGGAAAAAAGTGTAACAAATTCCCCACTCGTTTCAGTTCTCTCTCTCTCTTTCTCTGGCACAACATAATCTTTTTAACAATTTGTTTCTGGGCCGCCATAAGGAGCTGGAATGGAGGTGGATATGACACATATCCCGGAGTAAAGTCAATGCCGAGGTATGCGGAAATTTGTTTTGTTTCTCGGCTCCCCATACCGGCCCAGGCCCTCCTTTGTTATACATAATCCTTGAGAGGTGTGACATTTGTGTGTATAAATTTCAACTTTGATCCGCAAAGGATAACCCTCGGGTGGCCAGAGCCAATTGCCAGGCACGAAATCTAAATAAACACACAGTAAGAACGGGAAAGGAGACACAAAGAAAAATGTGGTGTGCTCGTGAGAGAGAAGTCCTCGACTCCTCGGCACACACTTAAGTTGTCAAAATCAGCACAAAATTCCTCCCAACCCGAGTGTGTGTTTGTTTGCTTGTTTCTTTTTTTTTTTGTTGTGGAAAAATGTTATTTTCCTTTCATTTAACTGTCATGTATTTTGCATACACAAAAGCCAGGCTCCTGTCGGTGCTAAATTGAATGCCCGAAAGAAATGCTGCCGCTTTGGTTGCTCCTCCACACTCCTCCCAAATACCATTTCCATTCCACAATCCCAATCCCAGTGCGTAGGTGCTGTGACATTTGACCGCCGCCGCTGCCGTCTGCAGAACATCAAAGGACATGCCTCTCCTGTTTTTATTCGCTTTTTAGGGGGCATTAATCACACCTTTTTGGGCATTCAAATGAACAAATTGACACAATACGAAATTGAATTTTTGGAAATGAACAAAGAGCTTAGAGGGTCCAAGAAAATATTAATTTGTAGCAATTGCCAGCAAGTGGTCATTTCGCCATTTCGTGGTTTGACTTCGTAAAGATGAAAGTTGGGTCTAGTAAAAGTTAAATTCGTTGCAAGTATTTGAGAAAGAATTTCATTTATAATTACCTTTGATATCTATGTAT
The DNA here is from genome assembly GCA_008042475.1 of Drosophila kanapiae. Lineage (NCBI taxonomy): Eukaryota > Metazoa > Arthropoda > Insecta > Diptera > Drosophilidae > Drosophila > Drosophila kanapiae. Next base: position 36,421 of record VNJM01001490.1, on the reverse strand, counting down.
GATTTGATGTTTCTTCCATATCGTGTTATGTGCTTAAAACTGCATCATTCGAAATCCTGCATAGTTTCCACATTCCTCAGGACCTTACTTCTTGCCCGACTTCTTGATGCCGCCACCAACGAGAGGTCCCTTCTTGGAGGCATTTGCCTTGGCCGCATCTATTGCCTTCTGCTGATCCTTTTGCTTCTGCTTGAAGGCCTTGTCGTCCTCGTCCAGGTCCTTGGTGTCCTTCTTAGGGGCCTTCAGAGGCTTCTTCTTACCGCCCTCGCGTCCAGACATATTTTACAAGATTTTAATTGACTGATTTTTGGTTCTTGAAAAATTAGCTTGAAATTTTTGATGCGTCAGATAAAGTTATTAGCTTTTAGACAAAGATTTCGTGACTACTTTGTTTACTTGGTAATTTCATTGAATTATATATTAAATAATTTAAAAGATATTAAATTAAAAGAATGAATATTTTTGGAACAAATTAGTTTGATATTTACAAATGGAATATATGCTAAATATTCCGTTTAAATTACCTTTACGTTATATTTAAAATCTAATTATCTAATATTTATTACAATATTTATGTGGAGTGTGACTCCCGATTATCCCATCTTGACAGGGCTAGCTTTTTGAAATCCCTAAGTGATCTCTAATGGATTTAAACACACGCAATCTCCCTTTGCGATAGCCATTAAGCAAATAAAATAAAATTTCACATAGCGTGTGCCTTTTTTTTCTAGCCCAAAACGGGAATCCTTTGGAACTGCCTACTGCTCTATGGAAATCCTCTAACGCCCGATAATTACGTTGAATATTTCCAACGATAATTGCTTGATTTGCACAGTGTGTGTTGATGTTTTCATAATGGATGCTTTCGGGGCATAAATTACAGACGAGTTCAGAAAGGGGAAGGACTGCGACTCCTGGCATGTGGTGAACAAATGTTGCATGCAGCCCCGGTTTCGGAGTCGAGAGGCAGATTGATAAATTTTTGGTATGGGATGCGGAGTCTGTGTCGGGGAGAATTAACACATTTGCGTTCAGGATCAGGATAATGACGACGACAACGCCACCGCCACAACCCTAAGTTGGGATCAGGAGCAGAAGCAGGAGCAGGAGCAGGATCAGGGTGGTTTCTCCTCCCCTTTCGGAATTTCCTCGGGGTGTGTGCCAAACAGTGGCAGCTGCTGTTGCGCAGTTTTTGGAAAACCCATTAAAACATTTTTCCACAACGCATGCGTCGATCTTGATTTATGTTCTCGTCTGTACACTCTAATAATTTTCCACTCGCCTTCCGATGGTTATTATAGCCTTCAACTCCTGGACAGTTTTCAGTTTTCACTTTTCAAGTGCATCAAGTACACAATACATTGACCCTGTCAATTTTCAAGCATTTGCAATTATTTCGTTTAGGGTATTTCCAAATACCGATCTCTATCTTTGACTTATGGGGGTGGACTGTCCTGTCCTGCCATGTCAGCTGGACATCATTGAGCTCAATGAGCCAGCTCCATTTCGATTTGTCCAGCATTTCCTGTACATAAATTGGATCGGATCCGTCACATAATGTGTGCCAACGGGATTACTGCCTTTATGGGTTGTAATAATCATGGAAACTAATGTGCAGTCGGATCTTGCTACTGTGGGAATTACATATTCAGGGACAAGAGGACATTTTATGTATATTTCCGGAAAAATAGTTCGAATATCTTAAAGTTTTCTCATATAAGAAATACAGTGAAATTAAAAATAACAATAGAAAATTATAAAGGCAACTTATAGCTAATTTTAATGAATAAAAATAGAGGCACTTCCTAAAATAAGTCATCGTTCCTTAAATAATTAACATTAAACGCATATTATTTCAACTTATAATTACATTTTATGCCATATTCACTTTGTAAACTTGAAATAAGCAACCAAGAACCCGCCAAGCTCCCAGTATTAAATTTTTAAAACCCGCTTAACCCGCTGAAAGCAAATACTCGAAATAAAGTAGAGCCATCGCAACCAGTTGAGTGCGACTAAGCCCTCTTAATCAGTAATTAGCTCCAGTCAACAAATCAAAGTAAAGCTTGCCGAGTGATTTCAATTTTAATTGCCTTAACCCTTCAGCTGCGAGAGCAAAAAAAAAACTTAGTGCTAAGACCTAAGCTTACTTAATGTGACCACTTTGAGCGGTGTCGACGGCATCGGACATCGGGGAGGAGAAAATCGGGAGATCGGAGGAGTACTCAACCCGTAAGCGGCTTAGGGCAATAAATTGTTCACGGCCCGCCTCGGACCGGCTGCATTGCCGCCGTCTCTACGACAAAATGGCCAACAAAATGCAACGTTTTTGTCATCCTTTCCCTATATCCGCTTCCCGCCGATTTTGCTTTATTTTTTTTCACAATTTACCACAATGATTAATCACCGAAGAGGAGGCGTGCACATTGCCCTTCGTCCGTGTGTTGGTAATATAATATTTGTCATAGTTCATAATTTAGATATATTTTTTTTTTTTGGCGTCCCCCAGAGGGGTGGAACAAAGCATACCAAAAAAAATAGTATAACATTTTGCAGTCTGGTAAAAAACATCAACTACATATGCTGCACGCAGTTCAAGTGCAGTCGAGTGGCCTTCCGAGGGTGGCAACTACTACAGTTGGTGGGTTGAGTTTGTTTGCCCTCAGCTTGTGTACAGTTGAGGGGTGACCGGAATGATATGTCCCCGTGTATTTGCCCAGTATCACTATATCGATGTATCGGGCTTTTTTGTTTGCCTTCGAGGGTTGCCACAACGCTGCAAATGCTGGCTGCACTGGGCAGGTCAGTTGTTTGGTAGGTGTTTCCCTGCGAAATGTGGTTGCATTCAGCGCGGTTAACCAGAAGGGTTGGGTTTTGTGCCAGTGCTAATGTCAGTGCCAACATCTGATACAATCAGGAAGGGTACGTGAATGGCGGACATAAGGATAAGTAGTTCCGAGTTAAATGCGAGTCAAGATGGGAACTATAAATAAAAGAAATGCAAACATTTGTTCGAGATTATCACATCGCTGATTTGATTACTTCTGCTTGTTTGCGCTTTCAATTTGTTAAGAGATTTAATTTAAATTTAAATTATTTCATATATACTTCAAACTAGGATTTAATATTCGGAATAAAGACTGGCTTGAACCACTATAGTAATTTGAATTGAATTCTTAGATCTGTTCAATAAAATAAAAGATTATTTAGTAGTATTTAAATAGGAATATGAATAACAATTTAAATTCTGTAGGTCTACTGGGACATTGTTTAAACTTGTTCCACTTAATCTCCCTTATCATAGGCAACAAACAGTTTCCCATTGGTGCAGCATTCCGTGCGGTTAAACCTGAATATTTAAGGTAGATATTTTAGGCGTATCTTAATCCTAATAATGCAAAAATATTTTAGTTCACCTTTTCTATTTATTATTCACCTGTAATAAATCTTTATAATAATGCAATAATGTTATTTTCTAGATATTAAATTAATATCATTATTTATAATATTTATTTTATACTATTCGGATAAATAAGTGACCTTTAAATATTTTCCAAAAGTATTTTAAAACTATTTTGTTTGATTACTTACTTCTTTATTATAAATAACATGGAAAACATTAGTATTTTGTTTTATTCTATCGAATTCCATTTCTATATCTAATAGAATATAACATCGGTATTATCTATTACCCTTTAAGAGATTCATAAAGTCTTTCAAAAATGTTCAAAGTCATTGCAAGGCCAAAACAACGAACAAAGAGGAGATTTTCGCACCTGGAATTGGGGAATCGGAGAAGTCATCAAGGATGCAGGTTTAGTACGATAACAAGCCACACACAGAGCCAATTTCGGGGACAAAGGGGAAATTTGCTTTTGGCCAGGATAATAGGTGGATAATTTATTAGCCATCTACCAGCATCCAGTATCGGTGTGGATGTTGGATGACAACTGCAGAACTGCAGTCCAGATTGCCCAGATAGTAGATGGAGGAACTCTCGTGTGCATGCAAGGATGCGGGCTGGAATGGAATGGCTTATGTTGGGATGCACAAACAAACGGACAAAGGACGAGTGTTTAGGGTAAACACAAAGGCGACCATAATACAATCATAATTGCATTTTTACAACGGACCGGGGAGAGAATGTGCCGGATTCCGTACACCCAATTTGGGATATTGACAGTTCGCACACCAAGGACATGCATTGAAGACACGCTCTTCGGGCCAAATTAAATTTTTATCTAATATAAACTCGCAGCAGGCACCCGTCCCTTTTGGACCTTTATTATTATTATTTTTTTTTTTTTTGCACTGCGATACGGGATTGGTGGCTCAAGGACATTCCAGGAAACGACACCACACATGCACGCACACTGGCCATTGCCGTCAGTTTTCACACCAATTCCCGGAGGATGCCAATGTGTGTCCTTCGGTTGGAACATTAATTTGACTTATCCTGGGACAAGGACGGGCACTCAGTTGGAAAGTGCAATTAATGCCAAACAATGGCGACTTTTGTCAGCTCTTGGATACACACGCGAACGGACCAAGGATACACAGACCATTAGTCGCGATCCGGGCGTTCAAGTCCAAGGACCTTGTGCATAATTAGCCGGCACTGCCGGCGAATGGGTTGTCCTTCGGAGTCAAGTCAAGGTCTAATTGCACAATGGCTGGGAACGCACAGGACGCAGCAACCTTGAGTCATAATTGAGGTCCTGCGGGATAATGACTTGCTCGTGTTTTCTTTTCCTTTGTTTTGCGCTCAACACGCGCCGCGCTTGCGCAGAATCGTGTCCCTAGGCGTGCGCTGATAATAAACCCATTTTATGTGGGCCCCAAGGTCAGCCGAAGGCCCTGACAGGTCCTTGAACATCCTTAACGATAGTACATAAATGACAAATTGAGTCATAATGGGTATTTTCTCCCCTAGGGCTAAAAGCCTGGAGAGTTCTAGGTTCCATTAAGAAGTATCTCTCAGATAAATCCACATCCATTGAGTGACTTTTGAAGGACAACTAAGGGAGATACATTGCTATTGCCACGATTTGAAATGAGTTTTTATGTTTTTATGGTATATAACTGGGACTGCCCACGTGCTATGAGAAGCGTTAAAAGTTTCCACGAAAATCATTAACACTTTATAGCTATGTTACAGAAAGAAATGATTTTCATTGATATTTTTCAGTAAGAAAAGTATTCACATGACACATTTATAGTTGTTTAAATGTCTTTTATACCTAGCAAATAGATGAATACCTTTAATGTGTAATTACTTTTCCCAAAACTTATACATTTTAAGAAATCATACTAATTTTTAAAACTATTCGTTTTAAGTCTTTCCAAATATTTTCTCATGTCCTTAATTGCCTTGCTTATTTGGTAAATAACTGTTGTCGTGTTGCCCCTCAAAATCCATGAAAAATCCCCATCATCCTCCCCAGACCCTGACCATATGAAGCTCTCCTGTCAATTACCAAGCCATCAGCCTCGTCCAAAGTCGTGAAATGCATCTTTGCTCAGTCCTCGCGCGGCGGCCGCCCACGGATCTTGAGGCTCGAACTTGAGCCGAGTGGTGCACTTATGTCAATGCAGCATTAAATAACTAAATCAAGCTCAAACACAGCATCTCCTCCAAGGTATTGTGCCACCAAAGGAGTGGGCTTTGGGACGACGGCCTGTCGGCCTCTCGGCGACAAACATCATCGGTGGCTGAGTCGGCGAGCTGCGGCTGCGGCGGCCCAAAGTGGATGCCAAATAACCATAATGGTGTTTATCCACAAGTTCATTTCGCTGTTTAAACATGCCTCCGAATTCAGCCCGGACACAATAAACAAGCCAACTGGATGCGATGCCATCGATGATGCCGCGGCGCCCCAAACATTTCGGCGTGTGTTTTTTATTCCATTTGCACTGCGAACGATGGACCCTCTTGGGCATAGACGACGATGGCGATGCTTTCGTTTGGAGGTGGGTCCGTGAGACAGGTTTTTGTTTATTATTTGGGAAACTCACTTTGTGAACTTACATTTCACGATAGTCGTTTTGTTTCAGGTGGCATGATTAGGTTTGTGTATCGAAAGGAAAATTTCAATGTGTTATAACGATAATAATAATAATATCACGCTCAACATTGTATCAAAAAGATTTATACATTGAAATTTGACATACCAAAATTATTTAATTTGAAAATTTACATATTATCGAGTTTAAAATAAATGTATTTTAATGAATTCTTCTTTTATAATTTGTATTATATTTAAAACAGAGGGGAAGACCTATTACACCTAAAAAAATATAATATCCATTTATCGCTCATAAATATGAAAATATCGATTTATAATCTATCAATCCCTCAAATATTAATTCGATATGACAATATTTTTCCTGATCCCTAAGCTGAATTCACTATTTTTGTAGAAAGATCTCTTTTGGATTGACTTGACATCAAATATTTAACTTAGAAATATAATATATTTTGAACTCACCGTTGGAAAAAGCCTTTAAGTACACAAACACGATGACTATAAGTATGTATCTATATAACAAGCTAGCCTTCTTTATCCATTGCAGACTTTACTTAGTATTTACAAAATAATATCTAAGGTTCTTACCTTTCACATTACCGAGAGAGTTTAATTAAGGACATACCCCCGAAACCATGAATTTTCAACCGTTAAAAATCCCATCACGCTCGCATCTCTACTTTCGATGGCTTCGATGGATCCGATGGATGGATGGCTGAATGGCTGGACGGCCCGAGGGGCTTGGATTGGACTCGACTCCACTCCATGCAACGCCAACTCCTCTATCCATGGCAGTCGGTAGTCGGCGAACGCGGTAGCCACTCACGAGCATCATCGAAGTGCATTGCGCTGTTATTTTAACGATTATGCTGATGAGCCGCGATGGCGACGCGGGCGATGATCCATCAGGGTTCTGGACATGGAAATGCAATTTGTGTAATTTATGCCGATGCCCGGTGAACGCAACCCGATATGCGTACGATTAGCCAGCGATCCGCCAGATACAAAATGTTCGGCTATCGCAGATGCACAACCACTTGTCTCTCTGTCTGTCTGCCGGATTGCTGACGATCCCCGACGCTTTTGATTTATGATTTCAACAACAACGAAATTAAAAGGCTTTTGGGTTTTAGTGTTTCTGACCTGCAGCAAATGTTGTCATCGGGGAGAGACGAACAGGCCCATCTTGGGCCAGCCATCATCAATTAATAAAATTCTTCTAGTTCTAAGTCTTCTCTCAAGAAGAAGGCACATCAATCAGCTTATCATATCACTCGGCTCGGCCTGAGTAGACAGTTTAAATGTCAATTAGAAGGAAGGGCTAGTCCGGCCTGGCATCATTAAATATAAATTATGAGGGTCTTGAGCTGGTCCACAGTGCTATAAGCCGGTAAGACGGTAGCTAGTTGGCCCAAAGGCCGAGACAACTTTTGGGTTAAATCTCTGACAACGGGGAGAATCAATCAGAATTATCATAAGCAGTCACTGGGCTTACCTGCAGAGAAATCTAGTCTTTATACACCATCGAAACCCTATTTCCCATAAGAGGGAAATTATCACAAAAATTGGTCATTAATGCGATGTGAATTTATATCATAAAGAGTTGGTTTTGAATTTAAAATACTATAACTTTAAGCTTATAAAGAGTAGTTGTAGATAGCTTCAAAGTATTTTTTAAGATATAGAAACAATCCAGTTCGTTCCTTTTTTTCTCGCTGCGCAAGATCCCGTGAATTATCCTGCCATCGAAGAGCGGAATTTACTATTTGGCAATATTTTTGCTTTATGAGTACATCAAGGATACACGCTATACGAGCAGAAGGAAGGACGCGACGCAACCTTCCACTGAGTTGTGTTGACTCGGCGACAAATCGTTGCCAACTCGAGCGTCTCGGCCGGGCCAAAAGCAAATCAGAGCGGTGAAATCTCAACAGCAACGGGGCGAAGGGGAAGAGTGAGCCAAAGGGCAGTGGCGGGCAATAGCATTTCATTGACGTTAATAAATGACCGGAAGGACATTGTATGGCATGCCATGGCGTGGCAATAAACAAACAAAAGCAGAAAAGGAACTCGGACCCAGGACCTGTTCGCCACTGTCCCTGTGTTGAGTCCGGGAGTCCTGGAATCCTGGAGCCTGGCTCCTGGACCAGGTCCTGTTGCATTTTCGGCCATCCCGGAAGTTTACTGCAGCGTCTGGCACCCTTTTCTCTCCGACTTCCCCTGGTTTTTTTGCTGTTTGCTGTCCCTTCGTTTTGTTGCCTTTTGCCGCTGCAGAAAATTTCATTTCTTGGCGAATTTTTCACAGGATATTCGGTGTAGGAGGGAGAGAGAGAGAGACGGGGGAGGGAAAAGCAGCTGCTTTTCAGGATGCCGCTTAGGTGTGGGAACTGAAATCGCCTTTTCTTCGCTTGGCAAAAATCAATCGCAGTTAGTCGGAAGTACTTGCGCACTTTGCTCTCAACATTTTACGCAATGATTAATTGCCATCGTTGTTAGTGCAAGGATAACCAAGAAAAGGAAATGATCCTGGAGGAGCTTGGCATGGGAATGTGTTCAAAAGGAGCTGCAGAAAATTAAATAAAATGTTCTCAGTCCGAAGGAGGGCTTTAAAGTATTTTGCTAACTGGAGGAATCCTTTAATTCGATTAAGTTTATTTTGATTAAATATAAAATATAGTATTTAAAATATAGTATTTATAAATATAGTATTTAAAATTTAAAATGGTTTTATAAAGTATATTTATTTAAAATATATTTTTAATAGAATATTAACTAATCTGTAAAAGTTTTTAAAATATCTTTTAATAATGGTTAAATATTTCTAAAAGTCTGCAAAGTTACTCAAATCGTTTTTCACGTTGTTTAAATATAAAATATATAATTAAGGAAAAGAAATAAAAGTTTCCGACAGTATACTATTTAAAAATATATTTTAATAATCTTTTTATACATAAAATCTCGTTTTAATAAACTTTTTTATATTTAAAATATATTTGTAATTTATTTGTACAGTTTTTTAAGAAATTTTTATTCTCAATCCTTCTGACAGACTAAAATTCAAATTTAAACGTTTATAAAACCAGAAAATTCTGCTTAAACCTTTAGTTATTATTCCAAAATATATGCCTGATCCCAATTTCAAAAGCAGATATAACCCCATAACTCGCTTACATTCATCCATTAAAACAATTTGTAAATCGTAATAGCAAATTGTTGGCACAACCTACGCCACGCCAATCAAGTTTCAATCGGCCGGCAAGAGGAAGCTCCATAAATTCCGGCTGGTCCAATGTCAAGGCAGTTGGCCATCCGGAGATCATGAGAGGGCGGCGGTCGGGGGGGAGGAAGAGAGCAGCACATCCTGTTAATGGCAACAAACTACGTAATAATAATTGTCAATTGCCAACACGTACGATGATTACACATGTTCCAAAACGGCCAGCTGCAGACGGCGAAGTGCGGACTGCGGACTGCGGACTTCTGGCCGTTGGCTGCTGTAGGAGAAGCCATTTAACGTAATATGGGTAATATGTGAGACAGGCCCCTAAGTAGCCTTAAGGCAGGGGATAACACAGGGCATTACAGGACACAAACGAACACAGAGAGAGACCGATACCGATACCGAGAAGGAGACACCGATGCGAGCACAGAGGACTTTCCTCCTCGGTAATCCCCAATTAAATTTTATTCTAAAGCAATTTGCCAAAATAGTTTTCCTTTTTCGGCAGCAAGATAAGCAAACAGAATTGTAGGTTCCCCCATTCAATATTTTTCTTTCACTTTGGGTTATTGTAAAAATTGTCAGGGGCGCGCTGGCCGTAAATAGCCTCGTAAACATAAGGATTAGCCTTTGTGCTGTTGAGTCCTGGCCAAAAGTGTCACTCACTCGAAAGACAAATATTGCCTTTGGCCCCGAAGGAAGCGGATATGTCGCAAGATTTGCCAATGCCAATGACAGCCAAGACAACAATGCATAGCATATCCTGGCTGGAATCCTTATGTGTCGCTCTGGCAATTGTATGCACGACATTGATGGTCCTACGACTGCAATCCAATTGCACAGCTGCCACCGCCTTCTCCTCACAGTAAATATGAAACAAATGCACAATTTCTGACTTCAGAGTTTTCCCGTCTCCCCGGAGACATGGCTGCTGAAAAATTGTCGTGAAATTGGCCAACAATGAGCAACGAATGCCTGTCATTCTCCGACGATTCGAATTGTATTCCGATATTCCGGTATTCCGTAGCTCGATTTTTATCACAGGTAGCTATAGTCAACGGGAGTTCGGTTGATTCCCATCCGGTGGCATTGTGTCACCGGGTCTAATAGGCGCATCTAATGTTTTGCGGAAGACTTTTGTGGTCTAAGGAGGATGATACAGGAAGTTGGCCGGGACAAATCGTAAGGAAGCCGGGAACTAGCCCCCAAGGAACAAGCCAAGAATGTGTTGTCTTTATAGAAAAGAAAATAAAAAGGTTTCGGTTTTGATTTATAGCCAAGCATAGCTTCTGTTGCTTTATTTCCATTGTAATATCATTATATATGGCTTGAAGTCGGGACTCTTGAAGATACTTCTACAGTAAAGCAGTATTTTAATACAAATAATAGTAACTGCATTTAATTTAAATATATTTATATATAATCTAACGATTTTATAAGCATTTTCTCTTCCCTTTTTTCAATCAAAACTAACCTATGATCTACTTTAAATCACCTCAGCTCTTAAACTCGATGATAACCTTGTTAATTATTTTTGATTTCATTAAACCTAGATTACAGCTAACCACAATACTTAGGCCTTCATCCCAAAACACAGACTCTCTAATCGCACACAGTTAACAGCTAGGCAATCATCTCGTGGAGAGGCCACTCATCAAAACGGGCAAAATGGTAACAATGAGTGGAAAAATCACTGCAATTATGCGGAACAATTTTCCAATGAGAGACCTTCCTTCCACATGTGGGGAAACCTGTCTGAGAGTCATATTCTGCTTTAATTAATACATTCCCCCTGGACACGGGGTAAAGACAAGGCCAAGACAATGCATCACGGCGATGACGATGATGAGTAGGCGACAGGTAAGCGGAAGATCCAGATCCCCCTGCCTTTAAGGATAAGACACGCCTCGAAATCCCAAGTTGATGTCCGTTATTAAAAAGAATACTTAAAAAAAAGGGTAAAACAGGTTCCAATGCAGGTCCAGAGCACACGCAAGCGATTATAGAAATTATGGGGTCAGAGTAAGGACAATGCGTGAAGGCATTTCCTCCCGATCCCGATCCTTATCAACTCCTGACGTGTGCAGGTGCATTCCCCTGAATGGGAAAGTGTTTTTTCTCCGCTCTCCCGCCTCTTGCTGTAATTAAAATTGCCAAAAAAAATTTAATAGTGCTTGCTTCCACCTCGGTTGCAAGCTGAAAAATATATAGTTGCAACTAGCCAGCTGATCCGGCGATAGCCAGGCTAAGGTTTACTGGCCAATTGCCAAGCTGGCTGCACTGGGAAAATAGGAGACAAATATTAATTTACATGAATATTTAGATACCAAAAGAAGTACTATTATAGCTTGGAGCTATATTAAGCCAATATTATCTAAACTAAAGGATTTACTTGGCTAACTGATACCTAGTTATTTGAAAATGGGCTTTGGAATCGTGGCAGAAACGTGATACGCATATTTCACCGTCTACTCTTGGTTAAGAATGGGATTCCAAGTCCGAATTCGAATCCCAGTCCCAATTCGAGTCCCAAGTCCAAGACACCGGCCATTCGGCTGATAACGGCATGAATAATGTGTCGGTGCATTACTGCATTTGTCTCTGCCAACAGCAGGCAGCCGGCAGCAGCACCGGCAACTGAATCAAAGTTTTGGCCTCTCTGGCTGTTGGCCAAGACACATGCGGGTCACTGGCTGAGAGCGAGACCTACGACGGACTCTGTTTTGGACTGCCTTGCCTCGCTTTTAATTAAAAGAAACTTTGCCTCAGATAAGGCCGCGCAGATAGGCCCAAAAACCGAAGCTGAGTGCCGCCGCCCGATCATCGGCATTATCGACATTCTTCTCTCGGGCGGCGGGGAATATTTAATAAGCGTTATCATTGAAATACGAGCAAGACCCCCAGATCTAAAAAAAAAAAGAGTTTAATTTCCTCAGGCAGGAGAAGACATAATTAATGTGATTCTTGATAGTCCAAACAGGTTGTACTATCGCCCGCTAAACATGAGCTTTCCAAATTAAGTTTATGGGCCAGTTGTCAGCTCTCAGATCGGATGGAAGAGGTAGCCCTAATATCCAACCAGTGAAAACATATGCAGTTATAATTTCCCAGCTATTTAATTCTATATATATATGGATCGATAGAAAGTCAGAGGAGTGTCATGTGTGGGAGTTTCACTATTAAATCGTTGATATATTTGCTTTTTATTAAAGAAATTACATAAAATGATGTAGTTAGAGATGAGAAATAAATATCTCATACTTACTATAAAAAAAGGCAAGGTTTAGCTAGGCAGCACAAAAGCTGTGCTTTAATTTCCCGAAAGAGCTCGCAAACATATTTTCCTTTGCATCGTTAATATCGTGCATATGTCGGCAGAGCTCCGGCAGAGAAATAATCTGTTTTAAACCCATATCTTTGTTTTTATAAAAAGTTTCTTGTATTTTTTTTATTTAGAGAACACGATCCCTTACAAATTAATACACAACCCCCTCCAAAAAACCCATTAGCCTTATTGAATTACTTTTAAAGGCCTGCTAATTACAACTTTCCATTCTCTTTTTCTATAGACAACGCCCACAACTCTAGGAAAATAGGAAAATGTACCCCCAAAAACCATTGCAAAAATATGTAGTAGAAGAATGAAAAAGAAAAACGGTAGAATAGAGTTCCACCTGCTGAGGTGGACCCAGGGAGTATAGAGTGCAATTAAACTAATTGAAAGGCCCTGGCTGCATCTGAAATTCAAATCACAAGAAACGCATCTTTCGGCAATCATTTTTGATGGATGATGATTCCCCGACGACGACGACGACGACGACGAACGGCTGCAATGTCAAAGGATATCCCAACGAGAGGCAGACTAATGCCCGCAAACATATATCAAAAAAACAAATATCGGCCGTCGTCTGGGATGGTTGAAGAGCCAGACAGAAAGGTAAGGCTGGTGATGGTACAGGCGAGGAAATCCAGGTGCATTTACAAATTTGACGCCGCCGGCTTTCAGCTAAAACCAAAAACCAAGCCGAACCGAGGCGAGTGCGAAGAATGGAAACAAAACACAGAGCACACAGGCTCGGAGTCCGGGACTCCCGGCCAAGAAGTGAAAAGAAGATGCACAATGCCAGATAAATGCCACGATGTGAGCGATGATGATGTTGGTCGCTCGACCACGACCACGGCTGCGGTTCCATAATGCAGAATGCACCTTGCCAGTACCCAGTCCCGAATACCAAATACCGAATCCCAGATCTCTACAGAGCCCAAAAACCAGTCCAGAGCCCAGGCTAATGATTTCAAATGCTAATCGAGGTGGACGGACAGCCGAGAGTTTTATACCGGGCACGCGTTTTATACCTGCCTCGAACATATCGAAAAGGTTGTAGGAGCCGCAAGATGTGCCCGCTCAGATACTGATACCTATACCGATACAGTTGCCGGTCGATTCCCCCGAAAGGATGCAGGTGGAAACAGATTTTCGAGAACATTGTAAAGAAAAGGGTCTTTTGTTTGTCTAAGGCGTGTGTGTGGCTGCGAATTAAGGGCGCCGCTGGGCCTGACCATATATATCGACTTCCCGAAGTCCCAAACCCCTATCAGAAGTGGTTCGAACTTTGATGGCGAAAGGTAGATAAAAGTCAAGGGTAAAAACCTACGCATATCCTGGAAGTGACCCCATATGAACTTTGTTCCAAATGGGGCAGCTGAGGTAGTGTGCTTTTACACTAAATTTAAATTGAAATTAACCAAAAATTTAATAAAGAAAATGGTTTTATAATCAAGAATATAGTTTTGCAATAAAACATTACTTAATTCTTATAAATAAAACAATATTTTAACTAAAATAAAGCTTATATCTAACAGTTTTCGATCTTACTTATTACAAGGAATAAAAACTATTAGCAAATTGAAATCGGATGTCTTTTCTTGACATTGTAATCCCCCTTATCCCTGTGACTAATTCAGAACTTTACCAGTTACTCATTGACAGTCTTCTATTGCCCTTCTGGCCATTTTGATCGCTAATTGTCTGACACCCGACGCTTTGGCTCAGCGTGCAGAAGTTGGCCTTTCAATTGCAGCTTTCTTTTGGCCATTTCAAATGTCGTTTGTGTGAATTTATGCATAAAATATGAATATGTCTCGGCGAAAAGTTTATTGAAAACGTGTCTCCGTCTCGGGCTTCTCCCCACGACTCCTCCATGTACATCTCCTTCCACTGCTCCTTTTTCTGTTCTCCTGAAGACTCGTCGTCCTGCATGCGTTATAAATCACGCAAAGTTTCCTTGAAAGCGAACTTTACGCAGCACTAGCAGAAGTTTTATGTCATCAAGTTTGGCAGGCCATGCCCACCGAAGGGGCGGAGAGAATACTTTCCACTTTCCACTTACATTTTTTTCTGTACTTTTTGGAGGCGAGGGAAGCGATCATAGTTCAATGAGCAAATTGCACGTTGATTTGTTAGACTTGAATGCTGGCGACGACTTCCTCCGGCGATTGCTGCGATATTTGCCTGGTTCGGTTGAAAGAAAGTTCCTTCGAAGAGCCTTTGTGCCCTGTGATTAATGAGCTAAAACCACCGAAAAAAGTGAAGTAAAAAAATTAAATAAAATCTACCTTTAGCCTGAGCCCGAGCATAAAACGCAGCAGCAGCTCAGAAACTTTGAACTTTTCGCTCTTGGCTCGGGGAGTTTTTGCGCGACGCCGAAAGTTATTAAAATCAGTGAAGGAGAAGGACCTCGATGGTGGGGATGGAAACCACATCCCTGGACATATATAATTAAGCCCTCTTCGCAAGAAGTTCAATACCAAATCAAAGTTAATCGGCCTCGTCTGCACTCGAGTCGAGTCAAGACGAAAAAGGTTGATGGCTTGCGTGACAAATGTCATTTGACTTTGGATTCCCCGCAAAATGCCACCAAATCGAGTCTAAACTTTGGATTTCGGTGCCCTAATGGTTGGGTGGCAGGGGGTATAATTTTCCAGCTCTCCAGCTCCTTAGCTCGCCAACACGCATCTCCCCGCCGCCGCTGAATAATCGACGGTGAGAAGTACACAGCCAACTGACAATTGTCGGTAATTATGGGTTGTGCACAAACAAGACGAAATAAACCAAATCAAATACCATTTCATGGCATTTAAATGTAATTGGAGTTGGATTCGCCGCACAAGAACAGTGATTAGCTGCTCGACTGCCTCTCTGAATGAAGGTTAAGGAAAAAATGCAGACCATTTAGACTGGCATGCAGAACAGTTAGAATATTGTCTAAGGTCTGTCATAATTCAGGGGAATCCAAAGGCCTCAGGGTTAGACTGTTCTTTGGAAGCAGATCGCAAATTAGAAGAGTTTCAAGTGGGTATCACTCAAGGTATGAAATGAATATATTTAAATACTGAATAATATCAGGAACCTGCTCTTTATACCTTTTTATAATTCTTAAGAACGTTATAATATGCAGCTTGAAAAATATTGAAAAGAATTGCTTCTCGTTCTGTTTTTCATTGCTAAAATATATATATAACATCTTACCTATCTTATGTACCTATGTATTCAATATCTTATGGCTAAATATTGATTCAATATACAATTCAATATATTATGTCTGTAAATTCTGATTAATAAGTCATAAATCTTAAAGCATTTCCATTTACTGTCTCCTTAGGAAAACCTTTCAAACACTTGTAAGATTAGATCCCAATAACAATCTTCAAATTATCTTTAATCTAGGTTCTATCTCAAGTAATTATTTACAAAATTTCTAGAAACCTATTCCAAAGTATTCCTTCAACACAAAACAATAAATAAATGTTGTGACATTTAAATGAAGTGTAAAAACGTTAACCTAAAGGCTCTGACTCATGGTATCTAACTCTTTAAATAAATAAAATCTTTCTTTTACATAGTACTTCCAAGAATATTCTTTAAAGCCGCTTGAACCCAAAGCTTCCCTAGAACTCAGCTTTCTTTTCAGTAGACTTCCGATTAGATTTCAATTTAATGACTTTTTACCTCTCGGTCTTCAGAAACCGATCTCTTGAGATCCCACAAATCAAATAAGAGCCATTCAAAGTTTCGTATGAAACCCAAGCTGAGCCACAAATATTTTGATGGCCTGAAAGCGATCTTCGATTTTCCATAGCTCTTATCTATATGGGTTTTTCATCCGCTCAAAAGCCGGAAACTATAGAGTGCACATTTGGAGACAACGTAACGTAATTTATGCGATTTGACGAGTAGAAAACTCATGGCATTCCGAGACAGAGCGGTGCCCGCCGCCGCCGCCCCGCCTGCTTAGCATTTAAATGGTGGCCACATTTCCGCCTCCAGGGATCCGCCGAGTGCCAAAGAGTTGAACTTATTAACATTTAATTCGAAATCAAAGTAGAAATGACTTGGCCCCGGGCCAAACTCATTACCGATGCGTGTGCATTGCCTTGAGGAGTCCTGACCAGCTGAAAAGAAGAAGATTACTTTGTCGGCCGGAGGCGGAAGGTGACAAAAGTGACAAAAGTGTTGCCTTGCATTTGGCAGGTGACCAGAAATCCCCAAAGACACACACACACCCGACACTCCTTCATTAGCATTTCCAATGGGTTAGGTCCCGGTCCTCTTTCATTCCTGCAGCTAATGAAATTTAAACAGCTCTGAGCCGGGGCTGAGTCCAAGTTTATTCTCCACCGGGTTCAATAGGTCGGTCGTCTGAATGTCTGGGCCTGGGCTCCCGCTGACAGAATTCGTCTTTTTTTGGGTCTTATGCTAATGCCGAGAGCCAACAAAGGAATTATTTAATTTACGCTTCGCAGCCGACTTCTCAGTCACTTTGCTTGATTCGCATTATAATTTACACGCATGTTTAGGCGCTCGTCTTTTACCATTTTGTGGTTTCTTTAAAAACATAAACGATGACATAAATATCGTTCTTTGTGGGGGGAGAGGGACTCCTTTGTTTGTTCCAACAAAGGGGGAAATTTGTTATTTAGCCGCCAAGATGAGAAGTTGTGAAAAATTGTTATTGATTTCGGTAAGCTTTGTCTGAGCCCGATCTTTACGATCGTTTCGGGAAATGGTCTTAGGAACTTGGTAACGTGCTTTAAGTAGCTTTAAAAACTAACACCCTCCATGAAAGGGATTTCTTTCAAGAAATTAGGAAAAAGGCGTATAGTTTTCATGGGTTTCTATTGAAATCTTGTCTAGAAGTTTTAGAGAAACGTTAGCGAACCCCGTTTATATTTAATTTGCAATTTTAAAGCTATTTTAACTAGTCTTTTCCTGTGTGCGATAAACATTAATTCCATTGTTAAAACCCACAAAATGATCGTCTGAATTTTGCCAGCTGAATATCTGGTATTTTGCCAGAATTTCATTTAAATGTTCAGCTGTGGGACTTCCCACCGGAATGGCAAACAAAAGTTGGCTTAAATGAGCTGGTTGGGGCCCTCCGAGGACCTCCGGCTATCATCAGCTGCCTGATGTCGTCCTGTGACACATCAAAATAATCCTCGACAGCTTAATTATGTACGCTCCTCTATATCCCGGTGTGTGTCTGTATGTGTGAGTGTGCCAAACAATAACCCACGAGCAAACACATCCTTTCTGCCATTATACTGTATATTCCACCGCTGAATTCTCCTCTCTTTTTTTTTTGTTTGTGTCTGAACCCAACGGAATGAAAGGATTTATGCGCAAAATGCCACCCGCAAGTGGCCGGAACAGCCATTCAGTAACCGAAAAAAAAAAGAAATTCCCCGCCAGAACCATAGCCTCTGAGTGCTGGATATTATGAATTTTCACAACGCTCGGCTGAGTGGCTTAAACGTCCTGGTAATTATTTGCCGGCAGCGGCCGCTCCTCTCTTCCCCACACACACAACCCCAAAAAAAAAAAAAATAATGTTTTAAATGACAACAATTTTCACTGGCGGCCGCAACTTTTAATGAGAAAAATTACCGCGTGAAGAATGAGCCCGGCAAAACAAAACAAGAAAAAAATGTAAATAATTCTTATCATTTTTGAACTGTCAAATATCACACCCGGGCGGAGCCGCAAAGCAACCGCAGGCCGAAGGAACTAACACCTCGGCGCGCATCCTCTTGGGTGTGTGTACGAGTGTTATCTGGTAGAAACAAATTGTCGGGATCAGGACCAGAGACCTAGCAGCATCCTTATCACACGCGGCCTCTCGCTTATAAATAAATATATTTAAGCCGGCGACATCTGCATACATCTTGTTTCATGTTTTGGAAACCGGGTTCTTCGAGTCTGCGTAGGTGTCGAGCGTCTGTGCTGGCAAATGTTTGCCGAAGATTTACGCCGCCGGGCGGAAGTTTTCTCGAAGCCGGAGTACACGCTAAACGCTCTTCCAGCTAATCCCAAGTGTGATAATTCTCGGTGTGTGACATTGACATTGTGCGGTGTGAGGAGGAGTCATCGCCAGATAAGTTTCCAGTAACATATGTCGGTAATGATTGCGCCGGAGCTGATGGATGTCGCGAGCTGAGGGCAGCTCCCCCAGCTCGGCAAAGAGCTATGATAATGAGCTGGAGCAACTGCTTCGCATCTAAGGGAACTGGGTGTGATGGTTACCTCACGTAATGCGACTTGATAGTTAAAGTTTCGCTGTGAGAGTCAAATTCCAGAGATTGCTAACTGAAACCTGCTCTGAATCAGCTATGAGCTTTGATATCCCTGACAATCTGCTGGGGCCGGGGGGGAGTCAAGGATGCAGAAAGAAAATAAGTTTCCATTTCAGTATCCTTGCTAATTCGCTCTGGCCTCGGGACATCGCTTAAGGTAAAATATCTTTTTATCAGAAAATCGTTATTAATAAATCAACAGAAGTGAATTCTTTTCCCTAACAAAAACGGAAGGAGTTAGGATATCTTTGTTTCCCAGGCCCAAATGCTAAAAAGACGTTAATAATCGACAAAGGTCCATAATATCCTGATCCCATTCGTTGCGCAGGCCTGGGAAGAAGAAGCCTTGCAAGGCGGACTGATGGCGGCGTTATCACCTTTTAGGGACAAACAACCCAGGAGGTCCTGGGCCACAGGACTAGCTCGGGCTCGTTAAAATTTCATTCGTTTGCCCTTTCATTAGCGAAGCTGTGATAATTTTACCCCGAACAAAGACGGCGAGCATCCCAAAAGGAGAAACCGATGAACGGACCAGAGTCGGCGGCAAATGGAACTGATCTCATCTGATCTGGTTTAAATATTACGGTGGCTGTCGGCAGTTCAAAGGATCCCCGCCAGCGATCCGGCGAGAGAGAGGCGCTGCCCTACAACACATTTTGATTAAGCATGAAGTCGTGTCTACGGGTCCATGCATCTATAGGTCTATGGGACTATGAGACTATTTCCTTTGTTTTTTCCGCATTAAAATTAATTTATTTCAGTCAGAATCGGGGCGCGATGATGAGCATCGGGCTGAACTTGAGCAAACAGCACTCAAGTGCAGGCCGCGCATTAGGCACAGTCATTCCCACCGTCCCAGTCCTTCAAACCATCCATCGAAAACCATTCCCCGAATCACACTGTCTGTTAGTGAATCTCCTTTTACACTGAACAAAAATAATGGAGGAGTGCTGATACCTTAAATGTAGAAAATATATAATAATAATACGTTGGAAATCACTGGGAACTTACTTTATTTTCTAAACATGATTCAATTAGAGTTAGGAAATTATTAAATATACATAAGAAGAATAGTTTTCTTATAGACATACTTTGGTCTCTGTTAAGAAAAAACACTTGGGAAATATAGAGATTGATAAAGAACTAAATTTGTTTCTAAAAAAGTAGCCTAGATTTTTCTATGTTTATAATGAATTTTAACCCTGAAATTCTTTATTTCCTATACTATACTATACCATTTCCTATATCCTATATAAGTCCCATTTTTAATTGATTTTAAATCCACAGAAATATCTGTTTTTAAATCTATATTCCTGAAACTGTTTTACATAAATATGTTTACTTTTAGACACCTTTCTAATAGACTTTAATTAAATATGTTTAAATTTAAACACTTTTCTAGTAGATTTTATATTCATAGAAAAGTTTCTTTTTAATTATTTTAAGTCCTTTATTTTACTCCCAGTGTCTGAGAGCTCTATATTCTAAGAGATGGGCGTAAAGTGCGGCACATTCTCAGTTCAAAGGTGTGTGTGGGCCCGATGCGTGAAGTGGGCGTGGCGGCGCCCTCTTCGCAACTGCAGCACTTGATTGTGCAATAAAAATTGAGGGGCGGCAAGGGCATCGCGAATTGCTCGACTCTGGAAGAGAGACACAGCTGTGGGCCATTCGCCACGCTCTTCCACTTCGATTATTTATTTATGTTCGTGTTCCTGTCGCGATGCGGTTTTTTTTGGGAAGGTGCCAAGTCATCGAGGATCGCTCAATTTGCTAAGCATCGGAGGCCAGATGGCGCCGCGGCCCGAGTTCCGCTCCTAATAAGACAATAACAGATTTCTTGTAAATTATGGCGGCAGGGTGCGAGAGGGTGGAACTACTGACTGCATATGAAAAATGAGTTGTTAAGGTGGCAACATAGCATAAGGTGCAGACACGGTGTGTGGCAGGGTGATGTTTTCCAAGGAAGTCTTTCGATTTAATTAAAAAGCACCCCGAATGCGAAGACTAAAGTAATATCAAAGGAAAGCGCACAGCCTGAATGCATAGCCATGAAAAGCTATAGACGGAAAAGCCCAGACAAATGTTTGCCCTCGGCATGCACGGGGAAAAGTCAACTATTTTATGCTATAAACTGGAAAAATATGAGTGAGAATATCAGAGTAATATAAAATATAATTTAGAATGTTAGCGAAACTAAAAATTAATGATTGGATTGAGTTAATTATCCATTATTTCATATTTTTAGACACTATTTTAAAGAATTTAAAAACTCCACAAATATCTATTTCATTTCTAAAGATTTGTAGCCTCACGAATTGCTCTATAGCTTACAACTTTTCAGTTAAACCTTATAGACAAATATCTTTATTTAATCCTTATTTCCACTTCAGTTTCCACAGACATTTTTCTTCAGTGCCGGAAAGTGCACAAGTGTACTGTGTGTGGGAGATGAAATACATGCAAGGAAAACTGAATGCCAATGACAAATTTATGTATAAACTTTAGCGCTAAAGTGCCACTAACTAACCTCTTCACACACACACTGAGACACACGCACACACCTATCACCCCTGGATAAAAGGTGAGTGCAATGGCACGGCGCTTTATGAACGAATCCAAAGGATCTATGAATAGATGCACCTGAGCTAGAGGACAGGCAAGGATGAGTAAGGGGCTTGAGCACTCACAATGAGGACTCCCACGTTGATTACTATCAAAAGAGCGGCCTTCTGAAGGAGGGAGACCAGAGACTGGAAAAAGGGGTTCCAAAATGGGATACAAAGGGGTACAAAAGGGGGTCCAAGAGGGGGTGCCAAAAGGGTGTCCAAGAGGGGATCCAAAAGGGGGTCCGAAAGGAGGTTCAGAGAGGGGAATTCCTGCAAGTGGGTGCAAAGCCTCTGACAATGTCAATGTGCTGTGGCTGCTGCGCAGCTTTTAATGATTTATTTGAGAAAATTTACACGTGAGCGCCAGAGCAAAAGGAGGCGGAGCGAAGGGAAAACAAACACCAACACACAGACGCCGGCCGAACAGAAGATGAATGGAAATGGGAACCCGCATGGAAATGGAACTGGAACATGACAGGGCCACCGTCGAAATGGAGGGAAGGGGTCCAAGAACATATGGCAGAGGGGGGCGGTGGCGACCATCCTGGTGAATTAAGTTGCCAGACCATGAAATGCTTTGGCACGTACGTAGCGCCAATTCCGCGAAGCTTTTTGCATAAACAAAAGACAGCGGCGTGGGTGCAAAAAGGGGTGGAATGGGGGGGAGGGCTGGGCACAGAGCCAGGTGGGGAGTTCTTCCAGTTCTCGGCACTGCCTTGCTATCTTCTCTCCTTCATCGCTCGTTCGCTTTTTGTGTGTATTATTTCTGTTACAATTCGCCGTTTTTTTTTTTTTGTTTCCATATTCCTTTAACGATTTATCATGCGAAAATTGTCTGGGGCCAAAGCCACGCTCACTTTGCATATGCCAAGCCGCAGTTATGCACAGTGGGACAAAACTTGATAAAAGTTGAAAAATAATACCAGTAAAATAATACAAAACTGTTAAGATATCATTGTATTTATTCAGAATTTTATAGTAAGCAAAGACACTAATTTATAGAGATATCAACTGAAATAATCAGTGATATGATTCGTAAATTAAACCATTGATTACTTAAGGGGAGGAGCTTTATTTTTCTATGAGATAGTATAAATATACTAGAAGAGGTAATTTAATTTCTTTTGATTGAATTTTTCTTCAAGTTTAAGGACTAACTACACAAAATATGTATTAATTATTTAAGTAAACCACTTATATTAATAGAAACTAATATAATTCTTATTATTGTTAGTTATTGACTTTGTTTTTGTTACTGGAATTCTCTAGAAAGGTTACTAGACATCTTTACTAACTGTAAATAAATCAAACTAATAAATCAAACTTTAATATATAGCTTACTAAGTATATTAAGTTAAAATAAACTATTGCAATCAATTCAACCTCCAATATTAAATGTAAATCTTTTACTTTAGACGCAGTGAAATCTTGAACCGAAACAATATCTCTTATTTAAATTTTATTTCTTGCAACCCTTTATTATAGTAAATTTCCATATTGCTGATTTTTCCCTCCGTGATTTAACCACCGTGCAAGCGTTTACTATTATTGTTTTACCACCTGCGGGTGTTTTTCTCTCCCAGTGCCGCCGCCTCGCTCTCCTTTGGCACTACGTAAATTTAGTCACGTTGTTTAAATAATAAACTGCAGTTCACACACACGCCCCCGCAGAAAAACACACACTCCACCCCAGGCGAAATTATGCAAAGCAAAGAAAAGATATATCTGGGAGTCAGAATCAGAGACAATGGCCGGAGTTATGATGACAATGTGCATACGTCATGACGGCTGTAGCGGTGAGGGAGTTGCGGATCCGAAAAGGTCTCCAACTCCATCCCACGGTTCGAATTGGTTTATGGCGCCCGAAACCACCTGAAACTGATTCCACCACTGATTCCAGATACAACTCAATCAGGGAGCAGGTGGAACAGGTGGAACAGTTGCCGAGAAGGGCAAAGAAATAAGCACAATTAATTATGGTTTATCGCTAAACAAATATCTGGGCCTTTTAATTAGCATGAAATATACGAATTCTTGGATAAGATCTTTGTGTAATTTTATGGGGAAACTTGGGGAGTTGGTAACCGTTAACGGTTGAACTCGAGTAGCGATATAGATCGAAAGTCGTTTTGAATTGAGCGATAAAGGCCTTAAAAACCCCAAGATGGGAAATTAATGGGTTGTAGTGGGGCTAGGGCTAGTTAGTTAGGGTCCACCCTAGGCTTTGGTGAAGAGAAAGAAATATTAATATGAAATTAAAGGGCAATTTGGCTTATTATAAAAAGAGCTCCAATAATCTTAATTTCTGCTTAAATTACAGTAAAGTTATCGATATACTTTCGATACCAAGCTCAAACTTAATATTCATATCAGGAAAAAAACATGACTATATTATATCAATAACTTTACATTGTAAAATATTCAATTAAAATAATGAAATCCTGTATTTTTTACGCTATATGCTAATTTTAATCAAATCCGATAGGTTTCGATATCTCCTATAGGTTTTTCTTTTCGATTTACATCTCTAGTCCACCCCATTTTGGGTCAAAACTGCCACAGCTGACATTTGCATACGCAACGGACTCCAGGTACGGAGCTGAACAATTTGTTACATTGTTTTTACCAACTTAGTTGTGGACCAAGAATTATTACGCAGCATAAATTACGGAAAAAGAGGGAGACGAGTACGACCCACTTTCCCGCCCGCTGCCCCGTTGGCCGCAGGCAACAAAAAGGGTTACCAAAAATAGCAATCCCAGCCATATAAAGCGGGAGACAGAGTGCCAGCATCCTCGACCTCAGCCACATCCTCCTCTCGTGGCACATAAGGCCATAAAATAGTTGTCGCTGGCTGCTGGCTGCCGGGCTCTCTGTGGCCTCGGATAAGCATCTGGCCCCCGCTCTTTCGAGTTGGCCTCTGATTACTTCGTTAAGTTGCATGTTCCTACAAATTGTTTCCAAAGAAAGGCAATGAAAACGAAAATACTTCCCTCCCCAGTCAAAAATTACAGAAGAAGAAAAAACAAAAAAAAACGAGGGGATCCATGGACCATGGTAAAGGGGTTAAAGGTAATCACAACAGAACACAACATGAAAATTGTGAAAGGTGCATCTCTCTTCTCTAGTTTATGCTCGGATCCCAGTGATCCCGATCTCTGGGCCAGACTCTGGACGACTGCTGACTCCTGTCAAAATATATTCCAGCTCTTATCGGGGCTCTGTCATCGCAGACAAGTGCCTCGACCTGCCTGTCGCCTGGGAACTGGAGCTCTGGCCGGGGAACTTCATTAGAGAAAGTCCCAGCCATATCCCCGGAGAGTTGTGGCCCCTCTGCTACTAATTTTTAGTAGCTTTGTTTTGGTGTGTATATATTTTGTCAAAGCTAATTAGTACGTTGGCCCATTAACAATGCAGCTCCTCGCCAGTGATGAATATATGACTGAGCCCAAAAACTCCGGGCGAGTGTGAACTGCACATTTTCGTCTTCTTTCTTTCGGGTTTCCTCAAGTCATTATGACATTGGCATTAGCATAATACGCGTATTATGCGTATTAATTACAGCGCAGACATTTGCATTTAAACGCCTATTTGTTCCAGACCCAAGACGATCTCAAGACGGTGGTGGGTCCGGTCCGGGTCTCCCGAATACCGAATACCAACACTCCCCGGTAGCCAAAGCTTGGGCTGTAATTATTGAATTAGAAGACAATAGGGCCTAAAGAGGCAGAAAGCGGCAGAAGCCGCGAGATGCGTACGCTTTGATAGCCAGGGAGATGGGGCAGGGAGAAGACCACCCGAGCGTGGAGGAATATCCCAAGATGATGATGAGGCCAGGACAGGAGAACAAAAAGAGTTATTATGTGGATATTTGCATAAATTTCACGCCCTTGCCGGTGAAATCAACCGGAGAGGAAGTCCCTGGGGCCACACTGGTCATTCTCGAAGTATAATCTGTCTCGCCAAGTAAACTGACATTCAGATTTGGAATTTCAAATAACAAATAGTATAAGAAATGTATAAAACATATATTTATATTATTAAAATTATTACTATAAATATTATTATGAATAAATTAAAATAAACCAAGATTTAATATCAATATCACATATGCCTCTGCAAACCTGATCCCAATTTAACCCAACATACTGAGGAACTCGCTGCCCAGATGATGGACATCGCTGAAGTTCTCCAGCAGGGACTTGGGACACCTCGGATACACCTGATCGCAATCACTGCCAGCTGCTCCCAGTCGCTCGGCCTGCAGGTAATCGTTGTCCGAGTGCTCCGCCAGGGGATCCACCGAACTGGAAGGCCTGAAAGATGAAAAAGGTGTGATATGAAGAGGAGTAGCTATAGCAACAATCCCACGATCGTAAACATACGTGAGCAGGATGTGAAGGACTTCGCCCACCAAGCCGTTCCGATCGTCAAAAGGCGCGGCAGCACTCTCACAGATACTCTTCAGGACACATACTCGGCCATTGAGCTTCATGCGGATCGCCAGGGCAGTGAAGGCTTCGTAGACTGACCAGCGATAGCTGCCCAGGGCCTGGAGATCATCCTGCAGTATATTCAGATCCAAGCCCATCTGGTCCTGGGACTGCTGCAGGATCTTCTCAAAGATTGTAGCATTCTCGGACAGCCTCCTAGCAGAGATTTCATGAACATCCTTGACCCTCAATTGCTTGGCGGAGTAAGGCAAGTAATATTGGGCCTTTAGGACATAACCCGTGAGCACTGATTCCACTTTGAGATCCTCCACAGGAATACCAAAGCCAGCAATCATCTGAAAGAGATTTACTTTAATTCTCACAGAATTACAACTTGAGCATTATAGTGTTCTTACCTGCAATCGTGTGGGATTGGCTCTAGGATAAATCAAGG
Source organism: Drosophila kanapiae (assembly GCA_008042475.1). NCBI lineage: Eukaryota > Metazoa > Arthropoda > Insecta > Diptera > Drosophilidae > Drosophila > Drosophila kanapiae. The sequence continues at coordinate 10,049 of VNJM01001490.1, read as the reverse complement.
GCAACCATCGGGCTTTTCTCACCAAAATATCACTCTCACTTGAAGCCTCATTAAAAGCGTCAGCTTTATTAAAATTAAGAAAACTACAAACTAAAAGGACCAATGTAATGGAAACACTCATGATTAAGTCCTTGAAAAGAGTGTTTAGTTTTTAATAACCTCACAGCACAAGAGCAAAATGATCACTAAATTAGCAAACTTCGATCTGATTTCACTTTAATAACCAACTGACTCAAGCTGATTACTTTCTTCGATTAGGAAAAAACGAAAGTGGCATTATCTCCAAGCAATATAGCACACTTGAGTCACGATCGGAACTGGGTCCAATATTTTAGGCGTCACTGTAAGCTTTCTGGCTCCACAAAACTTCACGTTCTCTTAATTAGCACTTCGTCGTAGCAGACCGACTTTTGTTTCTTTCATCAAGCCCCGTTTCCACCAAGAACACTGAGCGAAAGTTTTACCTTAATTAATTTTTTACATTTATTGTCTCAAAACAAGACCTTATCCAGGTTGTGATGCAGTTCACTAAAGTGCTGGAGCAGACTGAGCCGGCACTCCTTGAAGACCCGATCGCAGCCAGCACCGGATTGACCCACCTTTTCCGCATAATAATACTCGTTGTCCGCATGCTCCGATAGTTTATCCACGGAGGATGAGGGTCTGCAATAGAAGGAATCGATTTCTAAATCATATATTCAAGAGGATAAATGAGTCTCGAATAGAACTACTCCCTAGAGTTCTATATCGAAAGGATAAATCTAATAAAACAATCGTATGCTCTTCGTATTCTAAAATATGAAATTAAAACATTACTCACGTCAGCAGTATATGAAAGAGATCCGCAAAGAGCCCATTGGCAAAGTGAAAAGGCTCCTCTGCCGCCTCACAGATGCTCTTGAGCACACAGATCCTGCCCTGGTAGCCCAACCGATCCGCCAGGCCCTCCAGTCCTTTGTAAACTGTCCAGCGATAGCTGCTCAGGACCTTGTTCGTCCTGGTCAGCAGCTTTCTGGTGTTCTTGCCCAGCTCATCCACGCCGACCAGAAAGTTCTCAAACATGGGCTTCCGCTGCCTTCTCGCTCCCGTAATACCTGGCGTGGCCACCTGTGTGATGGGCAGGGCTGTAGGTGTCCGTAGTTCATCCGGATCGGTGGGCAGCCAGTACTCCACTTTCAGGACATATCCGGTAGTCACTGCTTCATAGGTGAGATCCTCCAGAGGAAAACCAATGCCGCCAATGAACTGTGCGTAAAATCAAGTTAGCTGGGGATTCATTGGTCAAGTATCCATTGCCGACATACCATGACACGGGTGGGCGAGGTGGTGGGATAAATTAGCCAGGGAATTGGCGCTCTCTTGCTCCTCTGATGCTTGGAGTGACTGCCCAGGGAGGCCATCACCTGACAGAGCAGGCAACTGGCCAGTATGACGGCTATGCTGGATTTCATGTGTCCGTGTTTCTCGTGTGATTACCCCCGGTGCGTGCTAATGCCAGCTCGTTCTCCAAGATACTAATCCATATTTTTGATGTTCTTTTTCTAGCACACGAATTTTCATTTTGATTTCTCAATAAAAACGGCTCGATCAATCGTTCTCGTCTGCCAGAAGAAGACATCTACTTTCTCGCGCGAGAATGTTACACATTCTAGCAATTAGCACCTCCGCAGCTCGCCTGGAGACGGGGTCAAGTGGTAACCGTGTAAATCTTGCATATTCCGGTTTTCTTTTTTCTTGGCCACTTCTCACCCATTCAGCGGAGTAGCTGCCAATTCCAACGCCCATCATTCTAATCACTACTGCAACCTGTTATTTTCGCAAAATGCATTCAGTTGCGACAGAGCTTTGTTCGAAATGGGTTCACATGTTGGAGAGTTCTTCTGTGGACTGGTTTTGGTCTTGAGTTTGGAATCTGTTCACTGCTTTCTAGTGTTTCCACGTCAGGGATCTTTTGGTGTGAGTATATTTTTGTAAGGATTCGAATTCGATTGGTTGCATGCTTCAGCTTCTTTTAGTTGCTGGCTGCCGTGGCCATACCTCTGGAATTGCCGCCCAAAAATGTCTACATGGCCTTCAACTTTGAGTCCAACTATGCACTGCCCTCCAATGATTCCTACAATCAGTGGATCGATAGGGTGAGTTACTAAGGAAGTCCTTCTCCTTGTAATTGTTATTATTTATTGTACTTTATGGAACTATAACTTATTTCTCCCACACTTAGTGGCAACTGGATGAACCTTTTATGGGCGTCCCTGGCAATGTGACCCCCATCAATGCCCGCCATGAAGCCAGAGGGGATTTGGTATCCAAGAACGAGAACGAGGACGAGGAAAGCTCGGTGAGTCGACGCTCGGTGGGATCACCACCTCCATTCCGGCGCCGCGACTTCTACCGCGGCATCATGAACTATCTGTCCCACTACGGTTTCAATGGCTCCGCCTGCCTTCTGCGAGTCATCTGTGAGGTCAGCGAGGCACCGCTGGATGCCCACAACGGACTGGTGGGCAGCCTCTTTCAGATTCTGTTCATGTGAGTGCAGGGGAACTGCCGCCTTTCAGTGAGGTGGAGCACTTCTTTCACTAATTATGATATCTTTAACCGACAGGCCGACGACCAGTGCCGCGGAAGAGGAACTGCAGCACGTGGACGAGCTGTACGAGGCCACCGATGCGGGCACGCGTGGCCTGGGCTGCTCCGATTACGTGGCCAACTGCGGACACAGTGCCCTGGACCTGATAAGCGTGGTGCTCTGAATACTTTTTGGCTTTGGAGTCCTGCCAAAAGTGAATAAAATAAAGCTTTAACCGAAATATAGCTCGAAGAACTCCTTGGAGGTAGAGGCTTAAAGTGGGTTATTTTTAAAGGGATCTTGGAGAGACTTACTTATTTTTATCTCTCTTTTTACATTGATTTACCTTTAAGAATTCCTTAAAAAGTCAGAAGTATAGTAAAAAACCGTATCAATATATACTCTTTCCCTTTTGCGTCGCCAAATTGATTTAAAGGACTTTATTATTGTTCCTTCTGAACAACTTAAGCTTCCCGAGTCACCGCCTGCTGCGCCGTGAAATGTTTTAATTTCGCTTAAAGAGCTTAAGGACGACGACACAGTGTCGCGGCAACAAAGGAGATGAGGCCAAAAAAAAAAAAAAACGAAGTCCTAAGCTGGCCGCAGGGATCTGGTTTTGGATTTTGGTTTGCTTAGGGGTTTTTAGTTGGGTTTACCTCACGTTTGGACATGTGTGATGTCTGCTTTATATTTTTTTTTTTGCGAGATGCCGATTCTCTCTGTTCTTTTCCTTTGCTTTTTGTTCGCTCTCTGATCGCTTTTTCCGCTCCTTTTGTGAATATACACCATAGTCCTGCTCCGTCTTTGTCCTTTGAGTGCGTTTTGCGGCCTGTCAACAATGCCCCAGAGGAGTCTCCTGTTTCGTTGTTGTTTTTTGTTTATTTAATTTGTTTGTTTGCTATTTCTTTGATTCGATTTGCCGCCTTAAAGGAGACCGAGAGCCGAATGTTCCGGCGAATGGTGAGACCGAATTACGCCTTCTTTGATTTTGCCAAGCCATTGAAATCATAATTAGAAGACAAATGATTTCTCTTTTCTTCTCAAGATCCCCAGACAATGGCCAGGCATCGAAGCTGAAGTGCTTATGTATGCCACAGTTTGAGAAAGGTTTCCAAAAAAAAAACACACACACGGAGGAACTTGAGTATTAATAAGCTTCGATGAAGGAGTTGGAGTTTGAGCACAAAAAGAAATGGGATCGGGGTTAATGCAATCTTCGAGAACAAATATATTTGCCAAAAAGGGTGGAGTGGTTTATATAAATAAAATTCTTAGATTGCTTATTATATTTCGTATTTAATTGATTTGGTTTTGTGTTTTATTGTTTGTAAATAACATGAAGAATTATCCGACTCGGTTGTCACTATATTTGTAAAATTCTATACACTAACTATGTTTTAAAAATCTCTAAAATGTTATAATGTTTTATGCATAATATCTATAAATTCTAATCTGAAGTGTCAGATTCCTGTAGAACCTTAGATAACCTTAAGAATAACATCCATCAACTCAGATCCACCTCTTGCTCCTTGACTATCCCTACCGAATCGATATCTCTCTTTCAAATATCTTTAAGACCGCTCCATCTTCTCTTATATCTCAATTGTGGAATCATAAATGCCAGCCATCAAATGTGATCCATCTCTTTGGGATTCCAGTCCATTTTTATGACTTTTTCTGCAGCTCATTTCGTCACTTCAACATGGCGGGGCTGACAGAGTTGTCTCCACTGATTTACGGCCCAGCTAGAGATGTCAGTTTATTTTCGTGTTTCTCTGTTTTTAAAACTTGGCATTGACATTCAGCCATATAACATCTTCATTTTAATGGGGTGCGGGCAGGTGTTAAGGAGGTTATCCACGCGATTCACGTTTCCTGTTTGCGGTTGCCCCGGGGGCTTGGGGTTTGTCTCCCTCCGGACAACATTTGCCTTTTGGGGGCTGATACGAATTGATTTGTAATTAGTTGCAGTTGCAGTCAACAATGTGATTATCCCGAAGGAGGAGTCTCGGGGAGCTGGGATGGGCGGACTGGGATCTAGGGTTACACAGATGCGAGCAGACGACCATGATCCCGAGAAGCGGATCCACTTGAGGTCGGTTTAAGCATAAATTACACATTCTGAACAGCATTATCCTAGGCTATTGACAGCTCCCTTAAGTAGTCATCTATCCATGACATATGCGGAGACTGAGGGCGTTCTGGTGAGTTGTAAACGCATCTGTGGCCAGGCATTGGTGGGTCCTGCCTTTTGGGATTTTGACAACCGATCCCGATTCCCACTCCGCATACCCCGCCATGTGTCGGCAACTGCTCTCCGTGTATCCATGGCCGTTGACAGTTCGGTGGTGTAAATCATTGTACGGCAACTGTCAACCGCTTTGAGGTTTCCATTTAATAAATTCAAGTACTTTGTGTGCACAGGCGGGTTATTAAATTAGAGTTTAATCCACTTCGGACACGCGTCTGCGAACATTAATTGAATTCATAAATGAGCAGTTTATATGATATTTATAAATTAACTAATTACCGTATCATTCGATTGTTATTTCCCTGTTTTTTTTCGTGTTGGCTTGCTTTCCCATCTTTTTTTGTTCCTTTTTGTTCCATCAACAATTGGATTAAATTCATAATGCAAAATGGCATTTAAAATGACGCTTTTAATAAAGCCAAAGCGCTGGTAAAAAAAAATCATATAAACGAAGTTGCAAAATTCCATTTGACTGGCTGGGGATTTTCGGTTTATTTTAATTAACTTAATGAAATGCATTTGGCGAGGTTTATAAATGTATATTCCGCAAGATTGTTGGGTCGGGTAAAGGGATTACGTTTGGGATTTGTTCATATTAAGTTTGCATAATACATTTTTGATTTGGGTGGCATGACTTAAGTTGATTTTTAAATTGTAGAATAACGTGCATCTCCTATGTTTAAAAATTCCGATTCCTATTATTTTCCTATTTATTTTCCGATCGTTTCGATTTGAATAATATTTAAGCTGTAATTCTGAAATCATAACAAAATAACAATTTCTAAGAGTAGGTCCCAACATGTTTTAAAACACGAAGCATTGTATGCACATTTATAAATGGTTTTTACATTCAATTTCACATAATTACGATTGTAACTATGATATAGTGAGACGATTTTGATAGAACTAAAACAGAAATGCTGAAATCTTCAAAAATATATTGAAAAACAGGGAAGATATAATTATTTTCTTTTAATTTCCAGACCGTTCCTGTAGCATTTATATGATTCATTAAAACTGAGTTTAAAAACTACTCCATCATTGCTTTGCAAACTAACACCACCAGGCGAGTCGATCTAGACATGTTCGTTTGTCTGTTGCTGGGCAAATTAGTATTACAAGTTATATACTACTTTAATTAATTTGAAACCTAATAAAAACCTAAAATAATTATATAGAAATTGGTTCACCCTAAACTACTTAATATTCCAAAGCCTACGCCCTAGTGATCTTATGAGCATGGAATCTAACATTTTCTGGCTCTTATCAAACACTAATCTTAATGAAGAACTTGAGGTTTTTGGATTTCCATCAAAAGAAGTTCTCCCATGAATTTCCTGATTAGTTTCAAATGGCTGAACCTCCTAAAAACCATATCAAATTGATGGCAAACGTAATAAAAACGGGAATCATTAACCAAGAAGCCGCAAGGTGTTCCCACAACTTCTTTATCGGGGCAAACATCAACACCTCTTCTAGGTTATCGGTCATATTCCGGAGCCGGGTCATATGAATAATGTCAAATAATTTCATTGCACCAACCACCATCACCCTCCATGATGCATTTATATTTTGATCGATTGCCAGGGAGATGGGAAACTAGTTTGACATTAATTGACTGCCAAATATGCACAAGCGCATGAAATTATGGTGAATCTTATTAAAGTCAACCCATCGCAGGACCCCACAAAAGTCGTGAAAAAAATCAACTCGGCCAAAAGTTCATAAATGCTAATGTGGCCCGGAGCCTGACGATGATTGATGGTCGCCACGGCAGAGTAAAAGTTCCGTGTCCGCTTCCCGCCGCAATGGGAAACCCCATTTCCCGCAGACTTGCGGAAAATTATGCGTCCGGCAGCGGAAGACGGATCAATCCTTGGGATGAAACGTATACATTTCACCTTTGTGTCCTCCAGGTCGCATTTAAGCCAATTTAATCCCGAGCCGGCTTAGAACATTACGATCCGGGATTAGGCCATGTTGCAACATCTTCGAAGGCGGCGCAGATTTACTTGTTTGGCGCTGGCAAATATTTGTGAACGGGATTTGTTTGTAGGCGGTGTTCCCCTAATGATCTTTGCCAAAAAAGGAAATCAGATTTTCCAGTTCCTGGGAATCGTAGGCGGCAGCACACCCAAATATCCTTTTGTCTGCCTAGTCCGGGCTGAGTCCGCCCTTCAGGCTCTTATCCAGCTGCATTTGTCTGTTTTATTTGGCCAAAAGCGAGTGGCGGGCTTTTATTTCGTTTCTTTGGACAGCCCAAAGCTAACACGTTGGCCAAAAACAGTGTTGGCTATTTTTAGTGGAAAATTAACACCAATTTTGCGATTAGAAACTTTAATAAAATTGTTAACAGCTTCACAGAAATAAATGTAAGAAAAACACATAAGAAAGGGCATACAAAAATATTTAAAATTAAATGTGGAAACAAACGCTTTTACAAATAAATTATGGGAAAAATCTAGACCAATAAGGACAAGCTGGAGTGACAACACTGGCCAGGATTCCTTATTCCCAGTCCTCCAAATTTTCTGGAACCCTTCATCCTCTTGTCTCCCTGTGTGTTCTGCGTCCGCATCGCATAATTTTTCACTCGCTCGTTGTTCTGGTGCGTATCCCTCGGCTGTCTGCTGTTTTTTTTTCCCCCCTTTACCCTTCATATTTTTTTCATGTGTGTGTGTTGATAAATTTGCTTAGATTATTATCCTGGATCCTGGTGTGGCTGGAGCTCTGCTTTGCCGCTATCTCCCTGTCGTAATTAGTCTCGAGCTTGTTTGCGCCGCATTTACACAGAATGCCTTACCAGGCGCCGCACGCACTCACGTACGGACGTGGCGGACAAAGGACCTATGGACAGCAGCGGGCTCCAGGACATGGACAGCTGGGCTGGGCCTGGACTTCCGTCTAGGCAAATTGGATGGGAGGAAAATGAATGAATTTGCAGCACAAATACCTCATATTCTAATAGATAAAACGCCTTTGGCGGCCCTAAATTGCGGGATATGTCATGGAGAAAGCGCAGCTCCCTCAGTCTCCCCCCAATAAGTCAGACTGGCAACCTTTTAGCATAAATTTCTACGGGGCGGCGAGCATGACAGGAAGTCGTCGCCAAACGCCTCCGTCAACCGCAATTTCCATTAGCAAACTCAAGGCAAGGGAACTCCATTCACATGTGGAATATGTACATATATAGAGTGGTATATGGATGACGGTCCCCGGGTACATTTGACATTTTAAGGAGCGCCAAGTGAGTTGAGTTTGCCGACTAGCAGCAGCAGCAGGTAGCTCAGGTAAAAAGGCCCCCAGACGCCAGCCAAAGAGAGAGAGAGAGCCTCGCCCATGGATATGTCAACTGTTTTTAGCACGCACAATTTGAGGGAAAGCCAAAACAAACACAACAACAACATAAAAACGCCGGGAAAATCGCTCTCCACGGTAACATGAATATATAAACGATGGACTGACAACCTGGCTGGCAACCTGCTCCAATTCCAATTCCCCCAATCCTCGGCCTCACCTGTGGGAAGGGCTCCTATTACGCGAATGCAATGTTGGAATAGAAATTAAATGCCGGGACAAACCGCATTTTAGACAAATGCCAAGAAGCGGGAATACACACCACTCCCCGTATCGTCTTTCAGGACACGGGGACTCAGCAGCATCCCTTGCCAGGCAGCAGATAAAAGTCCTGAATCAACCACAACATGTACACCTACTTCCTCCCTGACACCCGAGAAGTTTGCCAAAAAAAAGAAATGAAAAAAAAAAATACCACAATGCCAAGGAAGTTGCGGCCCAAACATGAACTGATAGATAGGAAGTAAGTATAGTATGTTAAGTGCCCCTGTGACTGGCGTTCGATTGCCGATAAGTTCAAGCTGAAGATACGATTTGGTTGAAAACAAAGTGAAAATCGAGTGCACAAAGCGGCTAAACCGAAACGTTAAGTGCAGATTGATCTAAGCACTCAACAAAATTAACTGGAATTATCGAAATACTAATACTATTATCATACCATCATAAATTGAATATAAGAAAATTTAAACAGGCTTAAAAGTCCACAAATATAACAAGATATTGGATTAAATAAACATTTTCGATTACATATAAACACACATTATTTATTTCTTTAAAAATCTGACCTGGTTTCTGAGTGAAGCCCTTCCAGATCAACGATCTCTTCCGAGTATTGCCAATTCCCGTGAGGCAAAGAGCTCACAAATCAAACTCCGCTTGCGGTGGACACTGGACATTAATAACGCCTCAGTAGAGCGCCGACAATGGTCCTTGGGACGGTTCCACTCCTTGCCCTCATCCTCGCATCGAATGCTTTTCAATAAAACTTGCCCCAAATGGCTGACAAAGGGGCCGACTCCGAACAATTGGCCAACAAAAGGTGGTCGAAATTACAGCGCACTTTCGATTGCAGCAGGCCAAAGCGTTTCGCCAAACGGGGCCAAGAGTCGAACAATTAGTCCACGCCCCCGGAGTACTCTGGAGCTGTTCTTACACCTGGTAATTGCTCCGCAAAAACTTCTTGTAATTTTTCTTTAACGAATCTCAAATGACTTTGCCGACCTTTGTCCCTTTTGTTGACCGCATCTCAGGCGGGGCCTCCCCTGTGGTTCGGTTTTTCCAATTTTCCCAGCTGCCCCGGGGCAAGTGTGAGAAGGATGGACCGTAGAAATCAGCTTGCCCTATTAAAAACTGCAGCGACATTTATGGCCTTGATCTACACGCAGAGTTCTGGCTTTCTGATTGCCACTGCAATTGGTCCTTGATGATTAATGTTCGGGTCCTCCCCAAAAACCAGAAGAACTGAACATTTTTTTCTGCCAAATTCCTTGTCAGTCAGAGTTTCTATTGAAGGCATTGTCCCTGCGAAGGCGTTGGGCTCCTTTCTGATCCTTTGTCCTTGGGTCAGCACCTTTTCTTTGCACCTCCGTGGCGGCAAACTCTTTGGTATTTGGTAATTCTCCTACAATGACCCTCGGATGACTTTGGAATTGTTTGTTTGGCAGCAGCTGAAATTGGTTTGCAGAGATCCCCAAAGAAAAGATCTGAAGACTTATTTTGATTGGACTATTCATGTGTCAAAGGTTCTTTATAAGCGTGGTTTTCTTCACACATTCCTTAACAATGTTCGTGATTCTTTGAGGTTTGTTTGTATAATTCAAATTAAGTTTAAATATTTTTAAATATTTACGTAACTTAAATATATTTTTCTGA